>BOPP01000435.1:63105-114915 GCA_017312745.1 Gryllus bimaculatus
CTCACGTCATCGGCGCAAGTTCCTCTCACGTCATCGGCGCAAGTTCCTCTCACGTCATCGGCGCAAGTGCCTCTCACGTCATCGGCGCAAGTGCCTCTCACGTCATCGGCGCAAGTTCCTCTCACGTCAACGGCGCAAGTTCCTCTCACGTCAACGTCGCATGTTCCTTCCATGTCACGAGTGCCTCCTACAGAAACAGTGCCCAAAGAGGAAACGAGATCCACTGATGGACCTACATTTAATGCCTGGTTGGCATCTGTTCCAAATTCATTGCCCTATTTAATGCATCATCAGCAGCTCCCTCAACCAAGTTTAGTTCACCCTTCAGGCGATCTTTTCACTCATCCTGGTGATCACTCAAGGACTCGTATTCCAGACCGCCCACTGGTGCCAGGTCAAGCTCAGATGATTGGGCCTCAGATGCATCGTCAAGGACCTCGGCCTGAAGACGGAGATCAGATGCATCCTGAAGGACACACTCTGGCTCATGGTCAGGGTCTCGCACACGCTTATGCCTTTCCAGCTGCTCTGCAAACTTCTTTTCAGCTTTATTCCCAAGGTTTTCAAGGTCACCTTCCCACTCGGCCGCAGTCTCTCCCTCACCTGCCAGCTGGTCCCCAGCTTCACCTGCAAACACACCCTCAAGCGCAAGAAAAGGTCGCTCGCCAGTTGGCAGAGCACGAGAACCTGTCACATTACTCTATGCATCCAGAGGCTCACCCGGCTCATTTGCAGGTATTTATTTATGTTTTGTCCTTTCAACTGGAGGTACAATCACTATTAATACGTAAAACATGGTAATCGACCATACTTTTATTTTCCTTGGCTATGAAGAAAAGCAATTTTAAATATAACAATGGCAAACAAATTTTCCCATGGCAATTAACAGGTGGGTCTTCAAACCTTTTGATTGGTATACGTTTTTGGTGAGATTGATCCTGTTGAGTTTCTTTTAAGTGTTCTATGTGTTCTTTGAAGTGTTGTATGTGCTTCCAAGCTCTTCAATGTTACAGCAAATAAGGCACCATGTGACAAACATTTGCCATGCTCAATTCAATTCAGTGTCAAAATGGATCTCTAAAGAGGAAGAGCAAATAGGATAATACAACTGCTGAAAAGGGCTAAATCTTAACTCGACTCAAATGAGCATTCGAAAATCTGTATTTTCTCATAAAAATGAAGTCTAAACAGCTTTTAAGAATGACGGATTTATCATGAGCACCTTTGTGTAAATACTAGTATCCTCAATGGAAGGAGTTTGAGTTTTTTTTAACTACTGCGAATCAGAGTTTGCACATGCAAGGAGGTGCAAGTGAGCAAATATTCCTTCCTTCTTCATCCTCTCAGCAGAAACTGCCTATATTCATTACATTGTAGGGAATGGAATAGTGACTTTTCTACTATCTAATGACCTTCTCTTCTACTATCTTGGTAGTAATTCAGTGGCATCAAGAGATTTCCCTGGTTTCTTTCTGCCATCTTAACTCCAGTACTTGTAGCTGTGAAAAATTACAAGCTCCAACTGGTTTCAGTAGTAAGTATATGTGCAGCTAAGATTTTTGCAGTTGTCAGGGCAATTTCAAGTACCTTAATGAAGATCCGTCAATGAGGGTGAAAGCTTGGACACTGAAAAAACCTGTGCTTTTCCGTGTGACCGCAGACACTCATATAGGATGTACAGGAAATGTTTCAGTTTGAACCCATACAGGGAGGCTCTAAAGCATCCATAACCATTCGGAAATTATGAGATAATAATACCGCACCCTTCTTAAAATTTACCAATGATTCAACCAAATTAATCAGTCAGTAGGTCCACTTCCCTTGGAAGAAGTGTATCCTCACTGTTGCCATTCTTCTAATAGATTCAGTCAGTTTTGTATCTTATATCCGTTGCTGTTTCACCTGCTGTTCACAAGCCATTATATCCAAAGGGGATATCCTTGTGATAACACATACTGCTTTACTTGAGATGGTGTAGATTACACTGTCTACCCTTAGCACAGATAACCTTCATATTACACCATTCTTCTTACATTGCCCTTCGTACCCTCAGAGATGGCCCAAACTAGGGATCTGAAGAGCAAAACAGACGTGACAGCCAAACACAAAGTTTTCTCTTTTCGTGATGAGGCCCTCCAATGTTCAAAATTAACCTGGTTGATGAAACATTTACTTTCGTGCTGCCATGTTCCAAGTGGTCTCCAAAGGAAGGAAGCATTTGTGTTGATTATGATGCTGAGGTATTTTTATTGAAGGTTGTGTTGAAATTTGGTTGTTTCTACTCTTGAAAGTGGTGAGATTCTCTTCTCTTTGCACAACTCTTTAGAATTACTTCTAATTTGTGTTTGCAATCCTGCAGAATCCAACTATTGACTGACTAAGGCAATTGCTTCATTGCAGATATATGCTGTCTCCACTATAAATTTGGAAGATAATAATAGCAATGCAGTTTGTAAATTCTGTTGTGGTTCTGGAAGCAGGCAGGCTAAGATAGTCATCATAAATAATAATCCCTAGCACTGAATTTTGTGGAACACCAGCGATTTTGTGTATCTATAGTCCATCATCTGCTTTGTATACTGGGATTCTGTGACTAATGCCATGATCATCCGCATGTACTGAGTTGAAGACAACTTCTTCCTGTGTTGCCACGGAACAGTATGTTTTTGGATCTCTTTTCCATCAGTTCCCTCTAATGGCATGTTGGACATGACAGTATCAAGTTGTAGGTTCACTGTTGAAGAAGCCTTGAGGAAATCATCATTTCTGAAAGTCGTCCTCCTTTTTCTAGAGCCCCTTCCAATTTGGTGCGTATGATATGCTCAAAAAGTGTATCTACTTGCCGATGTGGTATGAGAATAAAGTCATCACAATACTCGGAAGTATGTTAGGGAAAGTTGAAAACTGAGAATATGACCCTAAATAGTTGCCCATGAAGCCTTGTATGCCTTACCTCATTGGTTTTGTTTACTACATTGCACAGGCTTTTAGTAAAAATAAATTTACTTTCCCTGATTGCGATCTTAAGCTGATTCTTAGTCAGTTGATATTGCTTGTGCCAAAGTAATGGTAGTAGTAAATGTAACTTGCATGAACTTACTGGTACAGTCTCCTCACTCAAAGACACTATTCACACAGTTGATCTCTGTCTTTACTCTACCAATGAAGTGGTAAATGTCAGTGGTTGGTTCCTGTTCTTCGTCACAAACTGGTTGTGGACAAATTGGTCAGTGTTTGAGAGTGTGAGTGAATTGAGTCACTGGAAGGAAAGCATTGAGTTTTAATGCTTATAGAAATATTCCTTACAAATATAATAAGGTGTTCTGTAGAAATTAGATTCTGAGCAAGTGCAATAAATTAGTGAATAATAGAGTACAGTGTTCTTTTAATTCTGTTCCAAACGCAAAAACAACAATAATAGTTAATATTCTATAACACTAATGTAAAAGTATACAAAATAAAAGTAGTTGAAATTAATTCAGAATATCTTGCATATTTGAAGTGAAACTGAACTACATTACTTTTTCCTGTAAAAATATGTATTTGCATGTCTAAGTTACATGTCTATAACATGCCTATTCATAAATACTAATGCAATGCAATCCTTTGTGTTTTTGGATTCTCAGCAAAAACAAGAAGCACTGGTTACAAACGCAAAGCCGGAGCAGACCGTCCCAGTTGCTCAGGTTGTTGCGGAGCAGCAGTACATGGCCATGCAGGGCGCTGCTGCGGCGGCTGCCGCCGCTGCTGCTGCTGCAGCTGCTGCGAGAGCAGCCTATTCCCCTGGCTGCCCTCCAAACACAGTTCCTCTGGTCTGGATGGGGCACCAGCTCCCTCCTGGTTCCAGCAATTGGTACCCACAGGTAATCTTACCGGGGCGGAAAATCTGGTAGTACTGTATATACTCACTTATATGCCACCCTTCAATATTACCCACACCGTCATTTTACAGTAAAGAATCTTGAAAAAAAACAAACTTTTTCCCTCTACTTTTATTGCAAAAATTCTGTCATCGAAAGGCTTGCCAATTAACACAGGTTGTAGTGCGATTTTTAGAAAGCTTTGCCTCGAAGCCCATCTTCACAGTAGCATGTCAGGTATTTCGTGTTCTTGATAAGGTAGCTATTAGGTTTATAGCGGCACAGTCGGGAAAGTCGTGCTGTGAGATATTCCATCGTGAAAACTGGCCCTGTCACGCCACGTGATAAATACCGAAGCATAACCCACGCCATCATGTGACCACGTGCAATGCGCTTCATGTTCGCTGTTCCAACTGGGACCTTATAACTCCCATATAACATGGTGGAAACCATTACAGTGTGCTTAAAACGTGTGTGAGTTTTTGTTTTTATTATTTTTTATTTTTAATGTGTGAATATTAGGTGAGCCTAACCTGCAGCTGCACGCGGTGACACTAGCACCTCCTAGAGTAGTTCCCTCGAGCTTTGTCCCCTGATTTGATGGAGAGTTGCAAGGCTCTGGTTCCAACCTCGTCACAAATATTACTTGCATCCCAATTTTCAGTTAGTAATTTTTGAAAAAATATGCGTGTTATATTTGAGTTTATACAGTAATCGGTAGGGAGCGGATTTTTATGATTTTGCATATTTTTGTCTGTTGCTTCAGTGCATAGCTAAATGAAATTTCTTGACATTTGGTTAGAATACAATGCTGTATAGATTAATATGTTTGTGCATCTTTGGCCAATGTTTCCTCATGGTACATATTTGTGTAATTAAAGGCACATATTATGTACATTTCTTTAAAATATCTGAAAATAATAGAACATTTATTTATGAGCATTATTTGATTTGAAAGAGCTTGTCACAGTTTGCATGTCTTTTTTAAAAAAATTGTTATAGTTGATAAAATACTTGTGCAAATATTAGGATATTTCATCATAACATTTTTTTAAGCCAGTGAGAAGAAACACGAGGCATATGTTGTACTTCACAGGGGAGAATATTTACTTTAATTATTTCTCTTGCGGAGAAGAGAAAATTAAATACTGTTAATCTTAATTGCATTTCTTGCTTTACAAGTTTCATGCAACAAACTTGCACAGCTCTCCTTGAGGATTAATTTGTATCCTGAGCTATTTACCCTGCATTTCTGTTAGAAAACATAACGAGTTTCTGAATTACTATAGACTACCACACCATGCTTTGTTGGGGGCTTCTAGAAAAAACACAACTCATTTCTCAAGATATAACTTTTTACCTGTCACCTTTCTCAATTGCTCACAAATTACGATATACAGAAAAAAGAAGATTATCAGAAATCAAATATCTTGCTTTCTCTACAATATGAGAGAAAGTATAATCGCTGAGAGAAATGGTAGTGAACTGTGAGTGGCTGTACCATTCAAAATATTAGTACATTTTCCAAACAATTTCAGCAAATGGAATTTTACGAAGGATCCAGATTTTTCCTGTGTTACTAGAAATGTTCACAATTTCAATGATGCACCCTGCAGCTTATTTTTTATGTCACTTCTTGTACCATTTCAAATTATATAAGTACATTGGGTGAGAAACCCATTTAGATTTGAGGAAGTTCAGGTTAACCGGGCATGATGAGCTTTTGCTATTTTAAATAGTTTTAGTTTAAAATAAAATGGACAGTGCGTAGGTTAATGGAACAAATTGTTAATATTTTTCTAAGATTGTTATATTTAGAAATTTTATTTCAGAGCTTTGTTTCATCACATTTAATATTTAGTTGTGACAGGCAAAGACCTTTCCTTACATCAGTGGTTTTGCATTTCATTCAAAATTGACATATTCAAAAAAACCCAAACAAATTGATAAATTGCAATCAATTAGGTCAGGAAGGAAAGCTGGGAGTTACTCGTGAGTGTGATATCAATTGTTTTCACTTTGATTAAAAATGTAGGTAGTTGAAAACTCAATCAAACTCCATAGCTATCAACTAAATTATTACACATTTTCCTTTAAAATTCCAAAGCAAAAATTGTGTTTGTTAATTAAATTTAGAAGAACTTGTGTCAAGAGTACTTTCCTCATATGCCTCTGAAATGGCCACCCTATGTTGTGACATAAACTGCAGTAAAATTTCATTTATACATTTTTCAGGGGACTGAAGGGGGGAGGGGAGTTGTATAGATGAGAAAAACGCATAACTGAAAATGAAGAAAATCGAGGTGCAAAATAAAAACTATATTTTGACAGTTCTGTTGTGTGCATATAATATGCATATAATTAACTCAATACATAACATTTTCAAGAAAGAAAGTTCTTACTTTTGAGATGTGGTCTGATCTTAGACCATTTGCTCTTCTCTGCAACTAAAATATAAATTTTCACTATAAAAACCTGACAAGTATCCTGTCATTACCCATATCATTTGATTCCCAAGTAATTTTTACAAATAGGCCAGATGTTTTATGCAAAGCCATAGTGCCATTGGAGGGCCCTAGCGTCATTGTCCTTGCACCCTGTGGTTTGTCCAAAGGATTAGATAGGCCTTGCCTAGCAAACGTGTATTCCTTGGTCTTCTCGAGAATGACACAATTGTTCTTACTTACCAGTCATCTATGTTGGGGTTTACAATTAGGACTTTAATTATTTACTAAGAAGTGTGAAAAATGAAAAAAAGATAAAACACACATCTGAAATAAGTGGAAAGTATAGGAATTTAGCTGGGACATAAAAACTTGAAAAATGTATAATTGGAGTTTTACTATTTCCTTGAATTTAGTTTTTTTTTTCCAATGGGTTTTAGTTGCATGTGTCTTTTGATTTGCATCGGTAGTTGTGCAGTTGTGTTTATGACCTGAAGTATTTTGTGGTTTGTGTGGCAGATTAATTTGCCTCCTGGTGCAGAATCTGGGACTGTCCAAGCAGCTTCCAGTGGGGACTCAAACTCGACAAATGTTGTCCCTCAACAGGCCATTGCAGCAAGAGACGCAAAAGCAGGCTGTGTGGCTGTTGAGAGCTCTGGTGGAGGGAGGCCTGTTGAAAGCGGGGAGATTCCAGCTGCCTACAGAGCAAACCCGCTGTCAGCAGCTGTGAACTCTCTGCTTAGAAGTCAGATTCTAATGACACCTAACTCCACAATTCAGAAGGGTGTGAACGAAGCTACTGCCGATCCTGCTTCTGAGGCGGAAGCACCAGCACATATGCAATGGTTTGCGCATATCAAAGCATTGCAGCAGCAACATCTAATTCGGCAACAACAACTTCTACAACAGCAACAGCAACAGCAGCAGCAGCAGCAGCAGCAGCAACAGCAACAGCAACAGCAACAGCAACAGCAACAGCAACAGCAACAGCAACATCAACATCAACATCAATTACAACAGCAACAGGAACAGGTTGGTTTCTGTTCTTCTTTAAATTGTTTTCTAGTGTTCTTTGAGGCTTGAGTCTGTGGTTTTTATTTTTGTTTTTTTAATTGGGCAATTTGAGATGTCTCTTTGTGTGTCCTCAAGACTGTCAGTTGACATGAATTAATAATTTGGAATCAAAGATAACGGCAATTGAATTTTTCATTGATGTTTGTTTCAGGCCTCGGGTGCTGGTATTGGGTATCCTGCTTGCCCAAGTTCCGCTGCCTCCGCACTGGAGGGCTCTGTTCCTGTGGAGTGGCTTGCTCACTTGCAGGCTCTCCAGCAACAGCAGCAACAGCAACAGCAGGTAGTAAACACAGGCCATGCATTGTTGACCAGAACCTGAAATTTCCATTTGCATGAAAATTGGACGGAAGCGACCTTGAGGCACAACATCAAATTTTGAATTATTAAAACTCGATTAATTTGAATTTTTTGAATGTGTCATTAAATACTGCATTTATCCAAGTATAAATTGATTCTTTCCTAAACATTCTCTGTAAAAATATAGTCATTTCATATTCACAGATTAAGCTTTGTCTGTTAGGATTTTTTTAAATACTTTTCTATAATTCCTAATTATGTTTGTGAACGTATTATGGTATCCACCATGAATTAGCCAGGTAAATTAGACCTATTTTTTAATGGGCTGGTTAAGACAGAATTTCAAATGAATGGCATTGTATTTAGTAAAATGCAATACGATTTGTAATGTCTGGCATGCTAAATCAAACAAACCTTTCTGTATTTGCATATTTAATTTCAATGGTAAAAATACATTGTGAAATCAATTTTACTAGTTACAGATTACGTATAATATAATTTACAATGCCAGAGCTAACATTGCTTTATATAACGGTTTTCAGAAATTGCTTGATGATTAAATGTCTTCAAGAAATATGGTTTTGAAAGAGACAATTTATGTAAGAATTATTAACAACATATTCGTAGGTCAGTACAAACCTTTTGGGAACCGCTTCATTTGTGGAATTCAGATACCAATTCTGAACTCTGTGTTTCTACAAACTTTTTTCAGTTCATATTGGACTTACTGTTGACTTTCTGCTGGCATTCTGTAGTTGCTCGATTCAGTTGCTAATATGATATAATTTAAACGTATTATTTTGAAAGTATATTTCATTAAGAACAGTCTTAACTTAAAAATGTATAGAAAAAATGATTTATAAGTCCCTCCTCTGGAGATCATTTTATATATAGAATTGAAATGAACTAAATCAAAAATAATTGTTCAGTTTTAGTTGCCTTTTATATTATTATCAATTGTTTACAAAACTTACATTGTGACTTGTGAACTGTCCTTTCACATTCTGAGCTCTGTGATACTTTCATGTCCACACTTCTAAAAGCTAACCTCTTCAAAGAAGTACTTCATGACTTAGTTGCTGACTATGCTTTCTTATGCTGAGTGGGGAATATAGTTAACAGTACAATCCTGCTTTTACATTCCCAGAATTAATGTTTTGCAGTTTACATCGATTTTTTTCCAGTCCCTTCAATTTTACTATGTTTATAGTGTTAAATTATCCCCGCTTTTACGCTTTCGAAATTAAATTTTTCCTGCCCTTTGCACTTTTTGAAGCCATTGCAAATCAGTGAACGACATTTTTTGCATCATATTTTTGTTATCTCTCACAATGTTCTCTCTTGCAATGCAATTTATCTTGTCGGCTATGAATATTCCGGTCTTGTGTGGAGTTCATTTGTGGTGGAAAGAGATCTCTTTTTGCTTGTAAATTTTGTAAATTTGCAGTATTTTATTACATGTGCATAAGAGTTTCCCGTCTGTTTTCACTTTCCCATGATTTACACCATTTTTTTGTGGTCCTTTGAAAAGTGTAAAAGATGGGTTCTACTGTATTAAAAGAAGTATTCTCCATGTACTCATGGCAGTAAATCCATTTCATGTAAGGCATGATAAGGAGTGTACTCAAAATATGTAGCTCATTTTCGTTGGTAAATAGTTTTTATTGCACAGGAGCAAATATGTTCTTATCAATTCTTTCCAAAAACGCTCGTTGCTTCAGGAGGAGCTACTACTTCAAAACCATTTTCTTCCTCCTCACCCTGGCTTGCATTCAACATTTGTAACACACCTTTGACCGTAACGCCATCTTCAAAATGTTCATCATCTCTAAATTATTTTTAAAAAAAGGAAAGAACTTTTAAACCTACAAATAATTTTTTTAAATAAGTAAAAATAATATTTCTAAGTCAAAATGTAGATTGGCTATGAAACTATAAACAAGATAGTAGAAAATACTAGCATAACATCCTCGCTCACCAGTCTTGAAATTAAAGAAAAAATATATTTTTAAATACTATCTGCTAATACACTGTAAATTAACTTCTATTTTGAAGCAACATCACAGAATTCCAGCATAAACAAAACAGTATTTGTACTTGAATTCTATTTACCACACTGCAGTTCGTTTTCAAATGAGGTCGGTGAAGATAAAACTCACGTATGAATGATGTTCAACGAGCTTCTTGGAAACATCGTGAGGCCAAATACTTCATTGTAACAGCCAAATAATGCCTGCGTGAGGAGTGGGTGTTGACAAGTTCAGATGTGTTTGCTGTGATGTTTTCATTACACTCCTCCTTGGAGGGTTAATTTATAAAAGTATCCCATGCACTTCTATAGATAATTAAGTGACTTATTACCTCTCTATACTATGTATTTCAACACAGATTAATCTGTTTTTTGGTATCTGAAAATTATTGAATTCAAGTGAAAAGGGGTATTAAATCCAATTGTTTAGTAGTTTAATGATAAAGTAATTTTAAAAATGATTCATTTTTAATATTTTCTCAAATGCACCCTTTCTAAAAAATTCTGTGGTTTGTTTGGCAGCAGATGATGCACTTGGCGGGCATGGTGCCGGGGATGCGTCCTCCTTTGCCAATCCACCAAGTACCTGTTCCTTTTATGGCTGCTGGTATCCCAGGTATCAGCTGGCCAGTCTGTCCTCCTGTGGGAAAGATTCCTCCACAGTACGAGGTAAGCAGAACTTTGGAAGAAAAATTAACATTTAGTATTAACAAATATAAATTTCAAATTAACAAACTTTTCATGACACATATTGCAGACATTTCTTAGAACTAGATTTCTATTGAATAATGAAGATTTGAAATGCTACTGAGCAAGAAGATATTTAATATCGTTTTGTAATGTCCTTTCCAATGTGCCTTTTAAAAGTCAAGGGTCAAATTATGAGTACTTTTATAAATTAATATTTTTTTATTGTGAATTCAAAGCTTAATGTTTTTTTCTTCTTTCTGTAGTTTATTTCTTTATTTATTACTACATTTTGTTATTACCTCAACTACAATTCTAGGTGCAGCCTATCTGGTGGATTAAAAAATAAGTTAGTAATTAAAATATTTCAAACTCTTTGTCAAGATTGATGTAAATTGAAATTTCATTCAGCTCTGATATGTAGTATATCAGATCTGAATATAGTTTATACATGCCCACTATATGCTATACACATAATTTCAGTAATTTATCTATGTATTCTTTGTTGCTCAGGGTGATTGGATCATAAGTCCTGCTGATGAATCTCGTCTCGCCCAGGGATTGCCACTTGTACCCAATGAAATCCGTAATGATTTATCGCCTGGAAGGAATAATGTCCCTGGTCTAGCCCAGTTTTCAGGTATGACAACAGTTAATGTAATAGTCCTGCACTAGGCAATTTTGATTTGAAGAAGCTCACAAGTGCTGAAGAAGTTCACAAAACATCCGCTAGATATCAGACCAGTAGTACAGTGTTTTGCTCGCCATGACATCACAAACAAAATTCGCTCAACCATGAAACATGAGCATCTGATGCTCCGTACGAACGACTCCACCATTTGATTGGCCAGGGATGCAAATCAATGTCCATCATTTCAAAACAATGTTTTTATAGAAACTTTGCCTATTGCCCAACGCCTTTGTACATCCTACACCTTTTGTCGAGTGTATTTCACTAGAAGAGAAGCTGTCAATGCGTGTGTAGAAGGCATAGTGTCTCCCCCATTCTTCCCGTATCCTTTTACGGTGAACTGAGGAAGCTCTGATCTCTTCTGATGAACCTTATTCCTTTTTTGTTTTTTTTAATTGTTCTTATAATTTTTAAGTGTCGTCTGTCAGTTAAACCTTAATTAAAATTTAATAAAAATTACTCCTACCAAGTTAAATTGTCCCCTGTGTGAATATGGTTGTTAAGATATTTCTAAACCATTTTTGAAAGTATAACATGCGAAGGCAAAGTTCATGGCAATTGCCAGGGCTTGTGTATCAACCCACACCCTACTGCTCACTACAAGTTGAAATATCTTGCTAAGATCTAATAAAAAGTTGTACATCTAGTTTACAGATGATACATGCCTTTTTCGAGTCAGGTGACATTTTGAATTTGATGTTGGAAGGGCTTAAAAACATTCTGAAGACAAATGAAGCAGCGAATGGTTAGATGCAAATAATATCTGTGCCATGCCTTCTTCAGAGAGCACAGCCTAAATTTTCATTGTTCTATGGCTTAATGACGTAATTTATTTATTTATTCATTAAACAGCAAATCACCCAAAATACAAAATAGTACAAAATGTGTAGTTGTAATATCAATTAAATACATTTAAATACTTAATTTTAGCAAATCTAATATAGGTAATTTCGGACATAAAAAATAAATTAGTTTCACATCTACTAGCCATTTTACTCAAGTGCCATAATGGAGAGTGTATGCCTAATTTAGATTTACCAATAGGTACAAAAAAGTGATTTTATCATTAATTGTAGTACTTCGCTATGGAATTTTCCAGTTGATTTTTGATAATAACGTGGGATAATTAATTTCATTATTTAGCAGCTTACAAAAAACAAGAAATCAATGAATTGTCTATATGAATATAAAGTCCTAATATTTACATAATTAGCTACATGATTATGAGATATTCTGGGGGATTCCATTTGAAGTTTCATGCCAGGTAGGTGAGAAATTTATGTTGGACGGTTTCAATCGTAATGGATGACCCCCAAAATATGCCTTTGTATTTGAAATGTTAACTGAAAGACTCGATTTCAGTATGTTTTATAGGTTTGAAAGATGTAGTTAGATGCCATTTTTCCAGACTTTTCTTCCCAGAGCTTGCAATTTCAAATGGCTCAAGGTCCAATTAATATCAAAGTGGTCAATTTTGTGTGTTCTCTGCAGCTGATATAGAAATTCATATCAGATAACCATATCACCTGTTGTTTAATTGTAATGTATGTGAATTGAGACCAATGACATTTGTTCACTACTTCCAAGAATAGAACACTTGCATATTTCCAGAATTAAGTTTAAATATTTTTGAAGTGTTCAATTTTTGTATCTGCAACATAGAGATTTAAATTTTGTAGTTAGTTATTATTTTAGGTGTGCCTTTGATGAAAACATAAACAAAGATCACCTGGACATACTAGAGAAACAGGATAGTTGTAATTTTCTTGCAGATCAAACCTGTATGTTTTGAATTGACCTTTTGGTTTTATTCTTTCGCAGATGCTGCCGAGAGTTCCACAGGTTCTGGACATGTGTTTGGTTATGCTGAAGCAGGACCTCTAAAGGTTGCCCATCATCCAGTGCCACTGACGGGGCTGAAACAGTCCACCGTGAATGCTCAGGTATCTGATAAAGGCAAGGTTGACTTGTCAGACTTCAATCCAGCTGTGCCACCCCCTCAGGTGTGTTGGCTAGTCAGCAAACGACACATGTTTTTTAGCCTGATAATGCAAGTCAAATGAACATGCATGTGTCAGAGACAGAGCTACCCTCTTAATCCCTATGCTTTGCATGATTAAGACGTGGCATGAGCAGGTGGTGCAAGCACAACATTCAGCTTTGCCTGTGAATAAGTGTTTGAACTCAAATATGTGGCTGCTACAATTCTTGTACAGTACTGTGCAGTCAATACGCTAATTTCTTGAATGAAATGTCAAGTTCTGCAGAGGTAGCAAAATGGGTTGAGTTAAAAAATCATGCTCTTGGTTGGAATCAATGGTTGTTTAACCCTTTGACTGCTCTAGACAATTTGAAACGCAATATATTTCTGTGCATGGTAGTCTATGGACAAGTTATTATGTTCAGTAAGATGGATGCTGGGAGCCTCTGGACGAGAGAGAGTACACGGAACCACGATGCCCTAGGAGCCTCAGGACAAGTTCTTGTGTGCCTCACTTTAGGCAAATAATAGGACTTATTGATTACTGAGATGACTTGCGCGATATCTATGTAGCCCAACGGAGCAGTTCACAATGGAGCCCACAGCGAGAAGCATGATGCAATACGTGTGACCTACAAACGGCCAGTCAATAGCAGTTTAAGGGTTAACACAACAATTATAATGGTTGTTATGATTAAAATGATGGAGGATATTTGATGTAAAGAATGAGTGTTGAATTGAAGTAAAGATTGGAATGGAAAACACAGAAAACCTAGCATGTTGATGAAGCGCCCATTATTTATATATTTATTTATTTAGCTGATAATTTTTCATAAGATGCCAAAGTTAAACTGATCATAAATTTAACATTACCATTGATGTTACTGTTGATTACTGACAATTTTCAATGATTCTGTATAATTTAATTACTAAAAGGTTTTGTGTGTCATAAAATGTGTGTTAAATTTAAGCTTGTTGGAGGTTTGAAAAAAACTTTAAATATTTCTAGTTTGTCTGCATAAATAAAACTTACGTTGGAGGAGAGTTTCTAGATTCATCATCTGTAAGATGGAGATATATGCAGAGTGAATCTTTTATAAACTACTCCTTGTTGTTGTTAATGTTATTATTAGTATCATTAAGTAATGGACCCAGCAATGCTTCGCTATTGCAAAGTGTTACACTTCAGTCACAAGAGTTTCTGTCTAGTGAGAGTTTGTTTTGTACTGGTTTGGACACTGTTGTCAAGTATCCTATTGCTAAAACCTCCCGGAATTTGGGCATGCATTGATGATACTATGATACCGTATGATGCACTATGATACCGTCTTGGAATAATTTGATTTACTTGTCTGAGATAACGTTCATGTAATAATTCCAGCCAATATTTCATAATCGTAAGGGCAGAATATGCAGTGAAAACTTGCTTAATACTTAGGGTGCAGTGGGTTGCATAGAGCTTGTGGTCAGGAGTGCTTGAGTCAGCATAATCACATAAAATCATCATCAACATGCTTCTGTGGGACAGACATACTTACATTCCCATTGTACAATGCCTATATTCTTCACGCAGATGCAACAATAAGTTGACAAATTTTATCACAATCAATTGAACGGGACAGCAGTGCATAAAATGCAAACAAACATAAATTGATTTTTATGGAGTATTAGTTTGAGTCTCTTGATGAGTCAAGCCTCCTACATTCCGGGTGACAATCTTCAACCTTTCCGCAATTGCAAATTTACGTTTCACTTTATTCTTATTAGTGGTTGTTTTAATGTTATCAGTCTGTCTATTCTCATGAAGATTATCGGTAATTTACATTTCCCCTGGTTGCATTATCAGCATCCTGCAGAGGACGATTAATGCTACCTCACTGCCTCCCAACCTGCAGCCCAGGAGGGTTTGCTCATGTGGACCCAATGGAGTACAGGAAACTGGAGGAAGTGCTAAACACATTAGATAGAAAAAATAAAATATATGGAACTATTTCAATATGTGCCTCAAGATATTAAAATAAGCTACCGGTCCATACTTAATGCATCTATGCTATGTAAATGCCTCTATACTAAATGCCTAGTGGAATACCTATTAAACCTATAAATGGAAGAAGGGACATTCCATCAAATATTCAAGCGAGGAACTGTGTGTGTCTGTAACAATTAGAAGAATTAGTGCCGTATATACTGCATACAAGATCTATACTAAAATCATTGCAAGAAGGCTTAATAAAATCAGCAATATGCTTTTGTCAGAAACACAAAATGGATTTTGTAAAGGGCATTCATGCTCAGATTGTGCATTTGATTGACAACAAATTAGAAAATAACAGGAATACAATCTGCTTTTGTACATACTGTAAGTACGGTATGTAATGAGATTAAATGGATACACAATTCACATAAGTATAATCTGAAGCATATATTCAGAAACCCAAATATGTATGGACAAGGAAACAATGGAACACTGGATTGAAGTCGTGAGCCAAACAGGGATGTCATCTGTCTCCAACTCTTCTTAGAATTTATATTGATACCATAAATAAATGGCAAGAATATATAAATGAAATACCATAAGCGAGTGGCAAGAAAATGTAAAATACTATTTTAAAGTGAATAACAAACTTTTAGATAAAATTTTATTCACAGATGAGTAGATAATTTTTAGTACTTCAGACAATAATTTCCAAATAACAGCCTATGAACGTCAGAGAATAGGCAAAAATTATAAATTACAAATTTCATAAACAAAATCATGAAATATCAGGGTCAACATTATTTAAGTTGTAAAGTAGTAATTAATGGTAACAGTGTTGAACTAGTGGTGCTACAGAATGGCAGACTTCCACGTATTAGTTTTGTATCTCTTCTGGGCTCAGTTAGCTATTCAAACTTGCCACATGTTCTTGCCTGCTGCCATCTATCACCGCCAAAGATTTTTTATGACATTTAAAAAAATTTTGTTTCCTAATTGTATTGCGGAAATAGTATTTTAAGATTATTAAAACACAGTAAAACCGCATCCTAAATGGCAATTTTCTTTGAAAAATTTGGAGCCATTTAAAAAAAAATACTGAGTAACAAAAAAGTGACAGATGCCTGTATAATTATATTCTTATTTATCTCTGTAATTTCTTGGTTTTCTGGTAATTGCAGGGTCAAATGAAGGGTGACAATTGTTGTGCATAACAAACTAGCAACAAAAAAGTGGCAAATTTTGAGTTTCATTCCAATTTTTTTAAAACATAGCTATGCTTATTTTACAGACCTCGTGAGGAGGTCTGGGAATTCCAATTCCAATGCGGGCCTGAAACAGTGGCTTGCAAGTAGACAACGCTGCGAATGCCATTACCAAGTTCACTAATACTGATCCTGCTCCTCCTCGCATGGCTGCTACTAATTATTCTTGACCCACTAAGTTGCCTCTGGTACCCCGCAAGTCGCTCCCGGTACTTGTTCGAAGGATGATCGTAAAAATCGAAATTATTTGGAATCGCACAGTTTTTCAAGATAAATTGAGTCGTCTACATCAGTTACAGAGGATACGAGAACGTCTGCCCTAATTATAAAACAAGCAGTGTGAATTGAAAAATAAAATAAAAGAAACTAGTGATGCATCAGAATGGCACAGAATTTTTCAAAGTAGATTGGTTCCTAATTGCTTTGCTCTGGGCTATATTTTCGGTTTTATTCAGCCCTTTTCCCAGCTGCCACCTAAAGATTATTTTTTCACATTTTTTCTATTTTTCGATTGCTTAATGATAGAACCAAAACCTGACTTTAAGAATACGATTGAAAAGTAAAAATATGTAGGTTTTGAAAAAACAACAAAAGAATAGAGCAATACTACGTTTGTGTCATCTTACTCAGGACAATTAGTAACATCCATACCAAAAGTTTGAAAAAAAATTTGGAGCAGTTTTTGGAATATATTTTTTTCATTAAAGCATTTACAATATTTTTTGTGATACCCATATTTCACACAATATTACACTAAAACTACTAAAATTTTAAAAGAAATGTGCATGACATCAATGAAAGAACTAATTAGGGAGAACAAATTTTATGTGAAGGAAAAATGTCGATCTTCAATATTGTAGTTGAGAGGAGACGCCCAGAAACATTCAAACTTTGTAACCTTCACAAAATCAAAGTTAGTTGTAAACATCAGACTTGTGCTATCTTGAGAAGCATATTTCAATATCTATTACAATGAATTTGGAACCATTTTTGAGAAAATATAAAAGATGTCCCAGGGGCATCATTTAAAGTCATCTCAAATTTTCAACAATCTTTTTCGAACTTGTATAGCTTCAAGACAGGCCTGATCGACTAGTGAATATTCATTTTCCATAAAATTCTATGAATACTTGTAGCTTCGGCACTAGTGTTGTTCGCAGATAGGCAGACAGACGGTCAGACGTTTTGAAAGAAAAAATAAACGACACTTTTTCAGTATCAAAGGATCCCAAAACTTGCTTTTTGTTGAAATATTGGTTTCAATTTTTTGTAACGTTACATAAATTTCTCTATACTACTTATATTAGTCAGATATATGTACGTAAATGAGAATGTAAAACTAATGTTGTGATGAGGGAAATAACGAAAGCATTATCTGATGAATCGCAGTTGGGCCACAAGAGAACCGCCTGCTTGCCTGCCTTGCTCCCTGCCTGCTCCTCCTACTTCTTATGGAGTGCATCCATGCTCCTAGGAGCCAGCTCCCCCATACATAGCACACATAGCGGCAGTGTGTCATGGGAAGCACTCCGCTATTATGCTAAAAGCCCACATTTTTTATTACTTCCCGGAACTATTCGTAAGAAATTTTCAAAACCTTTTTTTTTTCAAACGGGGCTTTGTAGCGTAAATTCTGTATTAATAACAAATCAAATTTTGTTTACTGATTGAAAATTGTACCACTTGTTCAGACGTTATTAGAAAAGTAATTTTGACTTATTTTGTTGTTGCTATGTGGTGGCGACACATTGCACTAGTGTCGGTACATTTAGTCTTAAGGAGAATGAAAGAAGATCGAATGCCAAAAGGCCTCCTCAACTCCAACCCGAATGGGAGGTGTAGAAGGAACAAGTCAAAAAGGCGATGGAAGAATACTCTGGAAGACGGAACAAGACAAGAGTCTTTACCCATGATGATGAGTTTTTTATTATTATTATTATTATTATTATTATTATTATTATTATTATTATTACAATGTACACTTAAAATTGTAAAGTAGCTTTTGTAGATATTTTGGAATATAATGGAACCTAAAAAATGTCAAACTAAACAGAAGTGCCATTCTAAAGAAAGAATATATTTTTTAATTTTTGTGGTTTTTTATGTATTGCTCAATAGATAAACAGAGTTCATTTAAACAGAGTTCATTGCAACAGACTACTTCATGGATAATAATTCTTATTTTTGTAGCAGGCACTATAGTATTGAGGACTACGGTGCAATCCTGATTAAAGGACGACTGTGAAAGTAACACAGCCCCCTAATTTTGAAGAGACTTCCTGAGTAATGTTTTGTTTTTAAATCTAATTATACCTCTAGTTACAATGAAATACAAATTGTCTTATTGACTAGAAAACTGTCTTGTTGAGAAAGCTAGAAAGGCTAGGTCTTCATTTATGTTTTCCATAAAATCATCATTATTGTCACTATCATCTTCATTCTACTATTATCATCAATCTACCATTATCATGAATAAGTAGAAATGAATAATCATGCAGTGGTATTACCAGGAACAAAACAGACTTATGAATACAAAAAGGTACAAACTTATATTAATGTCCATTGGGCGATCCTTAAAAACTTATCATTGCTTCTTTCATCCTTGTTTCTTCCCCATCTTAGGTCATCTTCTGACATTTTAGGGCCTCTGAAGAGCTAGAATTTTAGAAGTAAGACCACAAGACATTTATCACACATGGAAATAGAATTTTCTCAAGAGTTACTAGGGAATCAATGAAAAATGGAAGAAATTTTGAAATTGTTTGGGAAGGACTAAAACATTTAAGGATAGGCTTGCTTTTGCATTCGTTGAGGATATCTCATGTTTTATGTTGTGGACTTTTTCATTTGATCAGGAATCAAATGGCGTAAACATATAAAATAAGCAACAACAGCATCATCAAAAAATATTAGGACTCAAGTTGTTTTCGCATAAAAAAATGAACAAAAAGTCTTTATTCCAAATTTTATAATAAAATGTGGGATATTGAAAAATTCAGGTTTTATTGAAGCATATTACGGAATGCTCTAGGAATTGTAGTTCTGCAATTCGATGGGAACTGTTTCTGATGGTGCTCTTACAAATCTCTCTTTGCTCCCCATTAAGGAAATTCAAAAATATTTTGGCAAAATTTTGCTCTTTAACCCCTCACCTCCCTTTGAAACAAGGTAAAACATCTTCCCAAAAATAATTATTCCATTTCATGCTTACACACTTAGAAGTGAGAGCATTCAATTTTCGTCAAACCCTTTTCCCTCCTTTGTCTTTGTCCCTGGTTTGGAAACCCCTTTTTTTTTTCAGAGGAGTGCCCAATGGGCACTTCAATTGGATTAATCAGTAAGAATTTTGATCAACATTATAATTTTTTTTTGTAAATGGTAGCAGGCCATTTCCTGAATGGCAAAAGTTGATGTGAGCATGTTACGTGTGGTTTTAGGTTCATGTCCTGCTTAGAAATCGACGTTTTCATTTTTGTGTTGGTGGTTGATTGACTTTCCTGCCCCTTGTTCATCACCTTCTGTATCGTATTCTCTCATTCTCGATTGTCCCAAGTGGCAAAGGGACTTGCGTATGAGGCCCTTCGTGTCTGGGTTGGACAGCCTACTTGATCCGTTGGTTGTGTTTATTTCCAGTACCTATTGCATACTTGCCCACCGTAATCCCTTGTCCTAACCAGTAACTGTGTTCGTAATCTGTGTGTGAATGTGTGAAGGAGAAATTAGCTCCCTACAGCTGCATTGATGATGATCCAAGATAGGTCCAGGGGGGCTACCTCAGTGGTGATGTGTGGGGAGTGTGAGCCCACGGGGATCATATCCCAGGAGAGTGGTGGTAACCATGCAAGACTGGTAGGTTTCTCCAGTGCCCCTAGATGACAGTTGGGAAGGATGTCAGGTAAAATCAGAACCTAAACCCTACCAAAAGGAAAAGGGAAATCTATCTGTAATGGTAACAGTAAATTTTGAAGCAAAACAGAATAAATTATGCGCGTTATTGTATTATGTTCTCACATGTGTGGTGTTTTTCACTTGGTATGTTATTGAGAGAATCAACAATACATTTTTTCCATCGTGAATTGTTCTGAAAAATTGAACCTGGCAATATTTGTTTCTTTTCTTTAGTTAAAATTTTTCATTCTTTTAATTCATTGCAATAATTCAAAAAATTGTATGTGCAGGGTTCTGACATTGCATGTTGCATGACACAGAACAAGACTTTCAATTACTTCTTGAGACTATAATATTAATTTTTGTACGTTTTAAAGTACTTTTGCTTCTGAATGTTGAATTGAAATGTTTAACCAATATTTTTCTAGCATAGTTGAACTTTCTTCACTAGGGGTTTAAAAAAATGATTTTTTTAATTTCATGTATTTGTTTATTGAATTATTTTTGTTTTGTTTTTATTTGTATTACAGGTGGTTCATATATAAACAAATAAGCAGTACATACCGTTCCCACCTAGGCATAACTTGTGTGTGGTAATGTTAACTATTATGTAAATTTTACAAATAAATAGCAGAAATGACTCCAGATGCAAGTCATTAACAGAAAACAAGGCTTGGGTGTTAAATGCTTTCATTTCATAACATTTTATGAACCTCTTCACATTTAAGTTGTTCTTGGAAGAAATACATATCACTAAACTAATAAGACTAGTTGCTGCTTTGTTTACGCATTTGATCCTACGAATGTCTGATACATCATCATTTTACTGCTGTGTCCTATGGATGGATGTCATACGTCCTTCTACAATTATCGTCTTTCATGGGCATTAAACGTCTTTTGGACATTTGTTGGCACCTAGAATACACTTTTTAATATCATTAGGGTGGTTGCAGGACAAACGCCAGTGTGTGCTTCTATTTTCTGCAAGTATTTGGAATTTTTTCTAGGAAGCGATTGTATATTCATAGTTGCTGGCACTGTTGATTACATTTAGAATGACTTTCTTTGTAAGTAGTGATCGTGCTGCTAGTGACATTAACATGTTTTGGACTTAGTTGTAAAGTTAACCATGACTCTTAACATTAAAAGTTCAAAAGTTTTTGAATAAAGGATCGCAACTTGATTGTCCTGATGAGGGCGTCAATTTTATTCCTGGACTGTTGTCTTGATTAAAATTTTTGATTTTAGGAAAAAAATTTATTTTTTACATTTTCTGATTATTGGGTGTCTGTCTATCTTATGTGTCTGTGCTTTAGTGTTTAACCTTGAAGGCCTGTTGTTAGTGAATGCGTGGATTTGATGATGATGTTGACAGTTGTTTTAGCTGGAGAATCAGCAGCATGCTATGAGACACAATTTAATCTCTACTGTAGTCCTCAACAGTGTTACAATGTGATTGTAATTACTTACGGTTTGCATAGGTGAATGTAATTCCTGCTCTGGCAGTTTCGGCAGAAAGTGTGTTGGTGGAGCCTCCTGGGTTACAAAGAAGAGGAAAGGCCCACCCAGACGTACCGAGGGGACGTGGACGTCTCCGGTAAATGTACTAAACTGAATTGCAACTCAGTTGCACATCAAATGTTTAAAAGGTGCTGAAGTTTACTAGAGTTGTACCTGTATATTATTGTTTTCATTTTCGTTCTGTGATTTACAAACTTTTTCAAGAAATATTAAAAAAAGCATTTTTTGTTTGTTATAAGTGTGTGTGTAACACTATTGGTAGTACACTGTCAATATAAGATAATTCCAGTACTATAAACAGGATATCACTATTCTTATTACAGTTATTCAAAACTTAAATTGTGATGCTTAAATTGTGCATTAATTACACTGTATAATGCATACATGTAGTACTATGAAGATGTCTGATGAAAATTTCAAAAATTCTTTTAAAAACTTTAATCATTTATCCGTCTAAAAGTACTTTGAGTAGACTTTTAAACGATATTGTGATAATAAAGAGTATTCAAAGTTTACCTGTGATGTTGATCTAATAATGTAGGGGGTAGTAGAGAAACTCTTATAAACAATATAAGAGAAAATGTGGATTTTCTTTTTGTGATAACTCAGCTCATCTGATTAATCCAGTTATTAAGAACATGTCTAATTTGTTAGTTTTGATTTTTGGGAAAATGATGTTTTCTTGAGTTTTGTGTTTTTATGTGATCAATTATTAGTGTTCAGAACTGAATTTTGCATAAACATTTGGTTTGTGTTAATTCTTCTAAAAGAAATTGTCATGATTGAAATGGAAAAAATATGTGGTACATAACTCATTTTGAACCAATGTTAGTATATTTGCTCTTGTTTCTTCTTCTTTACCTTTTTCTTCAAACATTCAAAATTAATGTTCTTTGTAAGAAATTATAGGTACCAAGCAAAACATACTTTTCCTTCTCGTTTTTGTGAAGTAAACATATTTATCATCATAATTTCTTTGTTTATTTTTGTTTTTCTAGTATTACAATAATTATTCATTACCTTTATGCAGACTGAATCTTAGTTTTTATTACATTGTACCTGCTTCATTTATTCATATTCGTAAGTTGACTTTTTGTGTTACTTGCAGAGGCGAACTAGTTGAGGTGTATTAGATACGTAGCTTGTATTGATATTCAGTATTGTATTTTTGAAAGTTCATGTTTTTTTATTGTGCTTTAGTTATGCACAATATCTACTTTTATACAGAATTTTAAAATAAAAGCATTTTGAAAATATTGTTTTAATTTCTGTCCCTGAAGTAAATAAAATACAACTGAAGTTAACTAAAGAATTAATCTCTCTTTAAAGTTTTGTCTGTTTTACCTTTGGCGGAGACTGCACATCCACAAAATCCAGCGGATTTATGAACATGAACATCTTGAGTGTAGATATCAACTACAATCAGGTTTGGTGGTTTTCGTACATTGCTGCGAGTATGTGTTTATAATCGTTGATCTTGTTTGTAAGTAGTTATTGAAAGTTGTCTCGTGAATAGTGAAATCTTGCAATAATCAGCAATTGGGATCAAAAATTTGTCTGTCAGGTGTGAGTCTGCTAACAAGAAGTCTGAAGAAAGAACGTTAAACAACTTCAAAAATATTTGAAATTTAATGTGCAAGTATAAATGTAGAACATACTGAAATAAACCAGCCAGAGTGTTTATTTCAAAACACAATTGTTTAGCATATTGTATTATTTATATTGCAATTCAAGAGAAAACAATGTGGGAAATGGTTGGGTTTATATTTCTGTGGGTCGGAGGTATAAGACACTTGTCACATTCACTAAATTTTACTATGATTTACTATTTGGGTTACGAGTCGAATGAAAGACTTTTTCTATTAATGCTCTCGAGAACTAAGAGAAAGGGATTTGAATTTAAAAAATGAAAATAGTTCTGTTAGTTATGTGGCTTTAAAGGAACGTTAAGTTTGTAATTTAATTAAAGAGAATTCGGAAAAATGGACGGGGCTAAACTTCTTAGAATATTTCTCAAAATTTAGATGTAGTCAACCCCTTTAAATAATTTTAAAACAAATTATTCTGAAAATGTAAAAATTTGTAGTGGTTGGTGTACCTGTTTTCATAACAAATTTCAGAAATCTCACTCGAACCATTGTTCTAAGATTAATTGTTAAACGAAGTTTATATAAAATGACAAAAACTTTTAAACAATTTGATTGGATTTAGTTTCTGGCCTCAGGTTTTTATCAATTCGTTACTTTTCTATTGTACTTTCAGTTTACTAAAATCTGTAGGTTGGAGGACTTGTTGATTGTCCCATTTTGATAGGTGTCCTTGAACATTTTGCTGGCACACTCTTTATGGTGAGTTTATTTTCTTTTGTTTTAAAAATTTTACTATTTTTGAAGCATTGAAATATATTGATATTTGATTATGTGTAAAGCATATTTTTCTTGAATTTTTTATCCCTAGAATTCATAGAGAACATTTTTTAAAGAATAATTTTCATTTCTTGAAAATTATGAAATAATTCTATTGTGTTTATTTCTCCTGTCTTTATTTGCATCATTACCTTATTTTCATAATCCCATATAGTTTTCAGATTACATTTGTCCACCCACCCTTTCCTCATAGTCAGGCATCTTAGAATAGACATCAGTGGAGGGAAATTTCAGTTGATCCCAATAATTGTTTAATTGTATACGTAGAATTGAAAAAGATTTTATTTATAATAGCAAAACTGCTTTGGATGTAAAGGACCTATTTCTGGTAATTTTTTTCAATAAGTTTAGTAAAAATTTCAACAACAAAAATAAACTGGGGGGAAGGTATTGGTCCCCCAGTACACAAGTCATTCCACGTCAAATCGCACTCTCACAAAACATTACTATTTTTAAGTTCTAGGTTTCAAAATAGATTTCCCCCCCCCCCTTCTAATCCCACCTCTTAGAAATCTTACCATTTTGCGCATACTAATGTTTCAAATGTATTTTGTGCAAATACCATTTTTACAGAAAAATAAAATTACACTTAAATTTAACTTAATAGGATGTACTGTTGTGTGTTGAAAACAACTTTTTGTAAAAATATTTAAATCTATACCAAAAACAGTGAATTCAACTACATGTAATTGACATCGATTCCACAAAAAGTGAGTGCAAAGGATGTTTAAAAGAATGGTACATGTCTCATGTTCATTGAAATCCCCAATTTTGTGAAAATTGAAAAATAATAATAATAAAAATAAAATAAAACTACAAAATTGAAACTAGAAATTTAATCCTCAGACAAAGTCTGCTGTACTGAATTAGGTCTTTAAAAAAGGTCATGTGTAATTTGCTGAAAAGACAAGTAGTTTTGGGGACATTAACGAATTTTTCCCCCCAAAAGCCTCTCTAAATTTTTCCACTTATGTAATAAGGGATGGTAAGAAATAGGGTGCTAGTTCCATTTTTTGAGGTATTGCTTGTTTTTTTCGAAAATTGCAAAGAAAAACAAAACTACAATATTGAAGATTGAATTTTTATTGTCCAGTACCTTCCTACAACTACTAAATGGATAGAGATTTTTTCTTCACATTTAGTTCTTTCATTCGTAGAGTAGAGTATAGTGACTGTGATAAATGTACTTTATGACATGACAAATGACAGTTTGTGAAAAAATCTTCCTGTGTTAATTAAATTTCAAAAAAGTAACACTGACAGGCTGTGTAATGATGTGTCTTAATACCATTTTCATAACTTTCGTCAAAACCAAACCTTATCGCCTCCACGACTTCGTGAATCAGATGGGCGGCAACGCTGAACCCTGGTTGTAAGAAAGTAAACAAATCCTCGCAAGCTGATTGCTTCAGAGCAGGTCACATGACGCACATGTGGCGAGCGAACTGTCAGTCACTTATACACCGCCGGTAATAATACTGTAAGTTGTGACGTCTCCTGGACAACCATGTATCGTCTGATTCCGACTGCAGAAATTACACTTTCAACGTTTAATTTTACTTCAGCCGTCATAGGGTTGCCATAAGGATAACAATAGAATTCAGCACATTCCTAAATATATTTCAGTGCAATTAGTTTATTTTTTTATACAAGTAAATATTATATCAAATAAATTGTACAGCACAAAACTAAACAAGTAAAAAGCAAATAAAGATAAATTTCATTACTCACTCTCCAAAATAACAGATGACCACTGTTTTTCTATGGTGAATTTCACTGACTTTTCCAGGCATGACATTTACTTATTTTTTCATGACAAAATTTGTGAAGTATTTCTGGGTATTTAAATGAAATATTAAATAAAGTGTGACTTCTATATGAAAACTTATTGACTGAGCCCTTTTCCCCTTTGCATTCCAGATTCTCCAACACAAAAGCACATTGTGAGAGGGACAGATTCACTTCAACTAAAAAAACACACAGTACCTTTCTTTTCTTAATCTATTTATATCAATATTTGCTTAACAAAGAATTAGACACTAATATTCATTTAGGTAGTGCCTAGTTCTGTAGTTCAAAAGTAGTCCCAAAACGCAGTTTTTGTAGAGCTGTGAGGATCTATGTGTATCTGATGGGACAGCGGGATACATGCCAATATTCAGGACACATCCTGCCTTTTCAGGATGTATGGCAAACCTAAGCAGGCACATACTGTTTTGTTAAAGACGTGTCCGGGTATTTTAAACCTGGTGTGTGCTCATCATGGCAGCACATGTTTATGGGGCTCACCACTCCTGGAAGGCAGCCATTGTTATGGGCGATGTGGGGAAAGTTGCAGGCATGACGTCATTAAATCAATACTATTAAAGGAGGCTGCGATCCTTCCCATCGAAAAGTGTAATAGCTAGTGCTGTGGTACGTGCCTCATTGAGTGGCAACACTGGAGATCTTGTGATTTTCACTTTGACTGAGGACTGATGAATGGTTCTAGGCATTTTCTGCTGGTATTCTGGCAAGTGGCAAGGTTGACTATATGAGTTGAATACTGGAAAAATTGTACCTTCCGTAACAATAAGACTATTGTTAATCATATTTATGTGAATCAGTTATTCTTGAAATTTTGATGGGGGAAAATGATGCAACCAGTATTTGGAAAGAAAATGGGTTCCCAGTTTTAATATTTCTAAATAAATTAAAATTACAAATTTTATACACCTTTTTTACAGTAAATTATTTTAATATACACGTAAATTAGACAACAAAGAGTAAATTCATTAGCATCAAAATACTATTCTTTGTGTCCCACTTTTTCCAGTTTTAGATCGCATATCAGAGCTATGTGATCTGAAGGGAAAAGTACACTTGGTAAAGCTGTGTGCTCCTTGACTTCTTCTTCGAGTGGAAAAGGAATTACCTGTCAAAAGATGCAGAATATTATTTAAATTAAACCATAATTTGAGCATAGTCAAGAAGCCCTTCCCCTTCCATAAATTATTCTGGATAAAATTTGAATTGTCCCATGAAATAGTACTTTTATACATCCATTAATAATTATGTTTTACCACGACCAACTGAAGGAATGAATGAAAATGGTTTTGGTTTCATTCATACTTCCTTTTCTTCCCTGGAGAGTTTTGACACATTGCAAAAATAAGTATAAATTGAGAATTTGGGAAAGGAAGAAGGCAAGAAAAATGCCTGGTGTAATAGTCCAGGACATGTTATAAAATAAAGATCTTAGGAAGGAAACAAAATTAACAGATGCAAGCAGTAGTGTTGAAGAAGGGTTTGGGTCCCTATAATCATAACCCTCATTTCATACATCCCAAATTAGGATCTTAAGCATGTCCACCAAAACAAACATGATCTGAACATACTTAAAGACCGAATTTAACTAATTCACGAATCTGCCAATTCTGTTTACATTATTCAAAATGTATGAATAAAGTTTGAAGGAGGACCAGCTTTGCAAAATGCTTCAGACATACTTTTAGCCAGATGAAGTTGACATTAGCCAACATGAGGTGGCTAGTGTAGGTGAAGTGCGTTATGATAATGAGGAATAGCAGATATAGTGATAAACAGAAATTGCACTTCTGGTGGGAAATTTCTAAAGCTAGTGTAGTTTTGAGTGTCACTTGGTCAGTTGATTCTATTTACATATCATCTAACCTACACTTCACCTTATGACGTCTCAAAGAATATGCCCAGTTAACGTTTTGCTATGCATTTCTGACTTGAAGTGGCAAGGCTCTAGCTTTCTCAACTGTTTGTGAAAACAATCTTGAATTTATGCAACTATTTCCAATGTTTTTTATGGCAAAATACTTTTTGTAATAACATAAGATGTGTCACACTTGGTTAACTACCTTACTTCAGCCAGCACCGAGAGTCGAATACCAACATTAGCTGGATGAAGTCCAAAATGATTTGTTCAATGTCATGCATTCAGCGTAATCCACATCTGCTAATGCAAAAAGTAACCTCCTAACGTAGTCTGCATTTCAAACTTTAGCTGTAACCTACACACAAACTGAGTTTTTCCTCTGGCTTACAAAAATAAAGGACATCACTTGCTGTGCCCCCTAAGATTCATTTATAACCTGAACTAGAAAAATAATTATTCTTAGTTACAAATACGGCCCACTTCACACTTTCTTTTCGTTCCCTAGAAAGCATGTTGTCGTTATGACAAATATTGTGCATGATAGAGCAACTTCCGATGGCAACTGCCCACAAATGCAGAGGTCAAAGCACTGGACATTGATGCTGAACTCCCAACAAACTGCAGCCAGAATGGTGCTCTATACTCCTATTTCCTCCTGCCAATCAGTTATAATATCTTGACTATAGTAAAAAATGTTGAAAAAATATATATACATGTAGTCTACAGAATAACAGTTCTATGAAGTTCTATTTTATTTTCTCCTGTTCCATTTGGTCAGTCTAGAAAACTAAGAGTCGAATCTAATTACATAAAAATCTCTAATTGTGCCCTTGAAATGCTAACCCATTCTCTCTACTTTACCATTCAATATTTCAGTTACATTAAAAGCTTGTTATCTTACCTGAGATACTGACATGCTATCACACTGGTAGAAAATGTAGTCTAGACATCCAACAAAACCAACAGTAAAATTGGTATATTCTGGTGTACCACATGCACTTTCAAGAAGGAATGAATGAGAAAGAGAAATGTTCTTTATAGCTTCTTGTGCATCTGAAATTGTAAAGAAAATTATAAGCTAACAGAAGTATGTTTGATACACTTATGAAGCATGTTTCATTGTACAGCTCTCACAAACAGGGTTCAACAACAATAAGACAGCATGTCCCTTCTCACTGAGCAACACTGTAAGACAGGGGTATCTTATACATTTCTGCAATAGATTGTTTTAAAGTAAACTTGTAATATTCCAAACCTCTGTATTATGTTTTTACACTTTTTCCAAATGTCCATAGTATATTAAATTAAAACACTTACAAAAAACTTAGAAACTTATGGTATAGAACATTAGGACTAGCAAATAATGAAAATAAAGTGCTTGTATTATTATTTTTAGTGTGAATCTATTGTTTTTTTCACTTATGAGATAGGAGGTATTTATTGGCGCTTAGGTCAACACAAAAATTCAGTAGAGAACATGAAAATATCAAATATTTAACCCAAGAAATATCAACTTTAAAAGAAAATCACATTTTACTGAAATAAGAAGTAAGGTACCAAGGTATGTTATCATTTACAAACAAGTTAAAAATATGTAACTTTCTATTCAATGCAATAAAACTTCATTTGAGATGTCAATTATATTTTGGGCAGCAGTGATGGAGTGATGGTGAAGGGAATTATAGTATTTGTTAGGAGTTGGTGACTCTACAATTAACAATGAATTGTTAATTGAAAACTCAAAAGCAGTACATGAGAAACAATATCATTGATTTCAAAGTAAGGTATTAAAAGTTATTAAGAAAACAGAGAACATGCTTCTTTGCCAGGGAAATAATTTAATATAGCACCCCAAAATTAATAGGCTGTATTTTCATTCAATGCTGGAAGCTACACACTGATAGAAAATATTCAGTTAGTGTGACATTCGAAAAGGACATCAGCTGATTTCTAAAATCCTTTCAAGTTATTTCTGAGATTGTAGAAATATTCTCTCTGTGCAAGAAAGGAAAATAGGAAGAAGGGGAAATACAACAAACTAACCCTCATTTTTATAGTTATAGGAAAAAAGAATCTTAGTATATGAATTTACATATCTGATATTTTGTGTCAATTTTCTTTATACCAGACAACAAAAATTAATTAAGGAGCATAGCAAATTGACCGCTTTGCAAACTTTAATGTTTATTTGGAACCATAATATCTTGTGAAAAACTACCAAAATCTCAATTTTGGTAGTTTGGCCACTGGCATCATAACTGCAGGTTCAGTCCATGTCCTTGTCAATGTTGTCAATAAGCACACCTTTTTTTCATGCATTCTGTTTGCAGCTGGCTCACTTGTACTTGACACTTCCTCAAACTACCTCATTGTCCAATGAAAAAGTCGTGTGCCTGAAGACATACTAAAATTAGAAGAACCATATTTGTGCTTCTTTAAAAATTCGTATTTTAACAACCATTATATTACACATTATTTATGTGATAACTATTATCTTTATTTCAAAACATTCTTGAATGTGATAGGTGTATGTTGACAATATGATTCGGGTTCACTGATGATGTCTCTGCGGAAGCCATGAACAAACTTTTTACTAGGAAGTATTACTGAACAGCTGCCATGGCAGCTATACTTCTCAGAAGGAAATGTGATATTTACTACTTTTCTGAACAGTCTCTTAGATCCCTTCTTAGGCTAACTTCCCCAGATTCCCAAAATGAAATTTTAAAAGTAAAGAGTTTACTATATTTCCAAAAAAATTAAACAATATAGAAAATGAGAAGTTTTGTTTTCACATAATGAATTTTTTGGGGGATTTAAGGTTTATTCCTAAATTTGTAGTTGACTATAAGCAGTCATTTCATAGTCAATACCTGGTTAGTTCACTGGCTAACAGAATTATCAGCAATAATTATATTTTAATGTATAACTATTCTGTCTACTCTTTCATACATACTGCTTTCCCAATCCTTAAAATCGTCAGGCACAAACTTTGTCGTCATCAATTGAAACACTCCACAATCAGGAGTACTGTTGAAATCTCCACACATAATTAGAGATACACTGGAATTAGGCATCTGTAAAATTGTAGAAGACATCAGTCAGTATAATTTATAGGATATTCAGGGTGGTGCAACAGTCACTGACCAGTTGGTTAAAAGAAACCAAAATAATTAACATTATAGTGTAGTGCAGTAGTTTTAGCCCTAGAAGTTGGTATTACAAAATGTTTATAATTACGCCTTGTCAAGTTGGCATACAATGCAATGATAAACACAATAATGGAACTAGTGTGTTGTTGCAAGTGTGATCTGTGAGAGGTTTAAAAGCTGTAGTTTCCGAATTAGATTTTTTTGTTAAACACTTGCCACGATGTTAACGAAAGAATAAAGGATTTTCGATTTACACAAAGCTTTCCAATGAAAAGTAATTGGTTGAAGAGCAGATATTGACATGATTTACTAGATATCATGCCCATGGACTTTTTCATATGGGGTATCAGCATGGACCAGTTTATTCTCAAAACCCTCAGACGATTGCTGAACTAAAAGACTACATACATGACACCTTTAATTATTTGGACAGTGATACAATGCTATGCCATAGAGTGTGTAAGTGTTCCAGAAAGACTTGAAAGGTGTATTAATGAAGATGGAAAACACTTTGTACATAAAAATAATTGTAAGTATTATTTGTATTTGTAATAAAACAAATTCAATCTTGTTTACATCGGTGTCCAGTGACTTTTGCACCAACTTATATACAGTTGAATCTTAAGGCAGCTCCACACATTTGACATTTGCCCAGTAGTGAGCTTCTGCTCAACCAATCCTGAGCAGCCGCTGTGCTCGGTGAATGTTCAGTTCTTTTGATGCATCCACAAGACTGACACATGGTGAATAGGTCAAGCACTGACTGTTCAACGCTTGGTAAAGAGCAACCAACTCATCCATGCTACCTGGAATTTGGGGAGCGGTTGCTCGCTACCGACAAATACCAAACGCGCAAAACTGCCTTTAGAGATAGCAAATTGGGCTGCAATTCAAAATAAAAATCACCTGATCAATAATAAAGTAAATTGAAATTATGATAAATTCCTAATCTTACCGAAGAAGATAGATTGATACGAAGATGTTCCATGTACAGCATTATCATTCCTGCTTGTAGTAAGCGGATGTGATCTGCATCCGGGTGAAAATATAAATGGGTATTTCCAATAAGTAGTATTTCATCAGGATTGCTTGTACTTTGTAATATTGTCACCTGCAAGTTAAACAGATATGATTAGAGATCGTAAATATATGTAATAGAACGTCAAAGTATGTATATATGTAAAAAAAAATTGTAAGAATATGTAATAAATAGGATATAATATGTAATATTAAAATACTCTAGTTATTAAACACAATTACATAATACAAAATTACATTTATAAAAAAATTCCTAAATAAAATTTAAAAATAATACAAGTTTTAAAAATCGTTTGGAGAGCACATGTTGATGCACATTTTGCACCATTCAACTCTCCTGTGAGTAGTCATCAGGACTGTAGGTTAGCTGCCACACCAAAATGTATAAGCAAGGTTACATGCACCTTGAGCCAGACTACATACAATAGGAACCGAGGTTATATCTAGAAATGATCTCACCCTGTCTAACCTTACAAGAATGACTAACTGATATTATTTGCTTACCAGTAAACTGGTTGTTCTATCCTTAAACCTTGTTATGAGATTTGTATTATCTTTCAGCTTTTCCCACAAATCTATAAATACAGGATTTTCTGGTAGCTCTTCAGCCAAACAAATGGTGTGAGAGCTGACTAATCTGTAAAAGGATTTACATGGCTAATTGAACAGATTTTATCCTCTGTAAATAAAAAAAAATTTCAGTACAAAGTTTTACCTAAACTTGGAACTGTGGAAGAAACACGCAAGTCCTTCTGTAACCTGACCACCCTTCTTTGAAAATACTGCTTTGTAATCCAAGTAGGAGAGTAAAGGGTCCAGATCGTTAATAAAAACCTTCTGGTCAACTTCTTGCAAACACAATATATCAGCATTGTAACCTAAAAAGCATCAGTATAAGGAAAAGTCTAGAATATAATAGGCAAACAAGTTAATTCAGAATTGAATAAATATTGGTACTTACCTATGAGTTCCTTGCAGATCAATTGTTTCCTATAATCGATTCCTATAGCATACGCTGGGCAATATGGATATAATTGATTCCGGGCTGTCTCAGAGTCAGCATATAAATCAGCTAATATGTTATATGAAACTATCCTAAAACTAACAAGTTTTCATTAGTAAAATGTTTGCAAAAGAATCACAAGTTATTATTTGAAGAATATGATAAATAGATATTTCCAAGAAGCATCTGGTGAGTACTTATGCAAGATTTAACCAACATACAAGATTACCATGTTTATTGAATACATGTTCAGGCTTTGGGAGGCAAATAATGTTTAAAAATCTTTTTTATCTTGTAAAATGGATCATAATTGGCTCATTGTTAAAAAAAATGAATTTTTTAAACATTGGCAGTAATGATATGTATTATATGAAGGAACTTTCTGTAATTGTTTGTTGCACTATATATGTGTTGGTTATATTGCAAATCACTACAATATTTCAGCAAAACACATACCTTGGCCAATTTACTCGTTCTCCAGTGAATAAATGACGAGTTTCAAAGGGACAATGACCAGGGCCTGCTTGCACAGGATTTTTAGACACTACATCAAATGATGGCCCTTGTGTGCTGTCATTTCCAGGTGTACACGAGAATTTGAGAAGACATCCAATGTCATCATTTGTGGGAGTGTAATAATAATCATCTCCAACTTTACTCCACTCTTCTTGTTTGTCTTTTGTGCATCGATACCATGAAAAGAGACTTTTATTTCTATTGAAAAATGAGGTTTCTAACTTATTGGGATACACAGGAAAACCTGCCATTATACTTGTTGGAAGTGAAAGAACATTTATCCATGGGGCATTCACAACAACTTCATATTCTGTACCACAAACTATTAAAAGAAGTTTGTTGTTTCCAAACAATACATCCTTACATATTGTGTCACGAGGTACTGTTGAGCCATTACTTAACAAATCAATCGTAATTACAGAAGTCTCTGAGCTTGTTTCTTCGTTGGCAGGAGCTTTATTTTGCTTTCTCTTTTTCTTCTTTTCGTATACTTTTTCGAGATTAGTATTGACCCTACCCAAAAAAGAATTCACACTTTCCGTAACCTGTCTTTTGAAATTGAACTGGCGGTCTACAGACAGTGAACTATCCTTAACACTTATACACAGCTGAAAAGTTTCGGATCCTTCTTCATGATGCAAGTACGCTTTATGCATTTTTCTGGCTAAGGGTCGAGATTTCGGAAGGAAAGAGCGAATGGATGAAACACGAGCACACGTACCACTCAAGTTCCTTAGAAATAACATTTAAGAAAAAAATAGTGTCCAACATTAATAACGCTTAAAAATGGTGTTCAACATCAAACACAAATTACTTAACAAACCTGCCCGTCTAACAAGTGTTAATAAACAATAAAATTACACAACTGCATTGTCACACGAAGTACAGTCAAGCGCACTCATGACATAGTCAAGCTCATATATACTCTCTGCTCATGGCATGGACATTATCACAATTTGTAAGTTTCCTCAGTACTACATCGAGCACTTGCAATAACACAATCTTTAATCAAACAATGTCCTTTATTTATAATAACACACTTATCACTTCGTTATTAGAGTAAATTGTCAAGTAAATACTTAATGGTACACATTTGAGCGCATGAATTCCATGGGCACGAATGTAGTTATATCAAAAAGACGATTGATCGATTAAGATCAGCGCAAAAAATACATTGTTCGTGGCTATTGTAGTACCGTCATTATACTTTAAAAAATGTGCTATGTGTGCTATATTTTGTACATAACCTCAAACAGAACAATTTCTCAACGGGAAGCGATCGGCCGGTTATTATACCTATTCTCTGACTCAAATAATAATTACCTAAGGAGTTTGCTCTTTGTGTACGGTCTTCAAGAGCTGGTCTTTAGCGGTTGTCCTGGCGCCGCTTTTAAATACACGGACACAACTTCATAAAACAAACAAACAAAATACCTCAAACTAGTTATTACTGGAGAAAATTATTCATTAGTTCACGCTTGACGTATTGTGCAATCACCGTAACAGACATAACTAACTGAAAAAATTCTTGGAAATTTCCAACAAACATAATTATTTCACAAGGCTCTCCAATAAGCAAGCCAATAAGCAAGCAGATGAATTTAAAACATATACAGTTAATTTGAATTAAGGAAAACGACAAATCAATAATATAATAATAAACGGCTTATGCAAAACGACAAATTAATTATATTTAAAAATATACTCTTAAAATTATTATAATACTGGCGTGCCCGTGCGAGATATCTCGCATGTTAAATCCCATGCTCTTCCCCATCCTTCCGTTTCCATATTAAAGGGAAAAATTGTTAATAAAACGTTTATGTTTAAAAAAGGTAACTTTTAATGTATTTACAAAATATGTTCATCAATTTACAAAATGTTCTTGAAACAATTCACACTTTCCTAAAAACATTTGGAATAATTATACAATCATCCTCGACCGTTCTTCGCTTCCCTTCAGTTCAACCGAATTCCAAGCAGTATGTTCTTGGTTTTGTATGAAAGTTATAGAGTTGAAAGTCTTACAAGAAATTCGAAAACAAAATTTGGTGCCGTTTTTGAGAAAATGTTGAAAACGTGCGGAGGGTTTCATGTGTGTATCCTAAATTTTAAAGAATGATTTTCAAAATCTCGAAGCTTCAACTCAAGCCAGATGGACAGAGGTAGTGTTCAGAGATGGACAGACGGACGGACGTTTTGCTGTCAATTGATTTTTCGGTATCAAGGACCCACGGAATAGGGATCCAGGTTCGTGTTAGAGGACTTTTTTTCCCTTAATTTTAGCAACTGGATTTATTCACTTTTTCGTTATCAGGGCTCGGCAATTAATTTTTTTCTGCCAAAAATGCGTCGTTTTTTGCGAAGCATTTCATTACTTTCCCTAAACTACGAGTACGTATATTACTCCGTATGTACGTATGTATACTTGAAAGTAATAATAATAATAATAATAACAACAATAATAATAATAATAATAACAACAACAACAATAATAATAATAATAATAATAATAATAATAATAATAATAATAATAATAATAATAATAATAATAATATGGAGAAGGAAATGGAGAAGGAGAAAGCAAAGGAGAAGGAAAAGTAGAAGGAGAAGCAAAAGGAAAAGGCGAAGGAGAAGGAGAAGGAAAAGGAAAAGGAGAAGCAAAAGGAAAAGAAGGAAAATGAAAAGGAGAAGCAAAAGGAAAAGAAGGAAAATGAAAAGGAGAAGCAAAAGGAAAAGGAGAAGAAGAGGAAGAAGAAGAAGAGAAGAGGAAGAAAAAGAAGAGGAAGAAGAAGAGGAAGAAGAGGAGGAAGAAGTAGAAGAGGAAGAAGAAGAGGAAGAAGAAGAAGAGGAAAAAGAAGAGGAAGAAGAGGAGGAGGAAGAAGAAGAAGAAGAAGAAAAAGAAGAAAAAGAAGAAGAAGATAAAGAAGAAGACGAAGAAGAAAAAGAAGAAGAAGAAGAAGAAGAAGAAAAAGAAGAAGAAGAAGAAGAAAAAGAAGAAGAAGAAGAAGAAGAAGAAAAAGAAGAAGAAGAAGAAGAAGAAGAAGAAGAGAAAAAGAAGAAGGAAGAAGAAAAAGAAGAAGAAAAAGAAGAAGAAGAAGAATGAAGAAGAAGAAGAAGAAAAAAGAAGAAGAAGAAAAAAGAAAAAGAAGAGAAGAAGAAGAAGAAAAAGAAGAAAAAGAAGAAGGAAGAAAAAGAAGCAAGAAGAAAGAAGAAGAAGAAGAAAAAGAAGAAGAAGAGAAAAAGAAAAGAAGAAGAAGAAAAGAAGAAGAAGAAGAAGAAAAGAGAAAAGAAGAAGAAAGAAGAAGAAAGTAGAAGAAGAGAGAAGAAGAAAAAGAAAAAGAAGCAAGAAGAAGAAAAGAAGAAAAGAAGAAGAAGAAGCAAGAAGAGAACGAAGAAGAAGAACGAAGAAGAAGAAGAAGAAGAAGAAGAAATGAAGAAGCAGAAGAAGAAAGGCCAATGCCTTAAGCGAGACCATGAAGAAGGTAGTGCCGTGGCGAGATGGCGGTTTCGAGTCCCGCCCGGGCTTGGTGGTGTTTGTGTGTGCATCTCTTTTGTGTCGTCCATTCATCCTCCATATCTCCAACTGTGCCCTCTTCAATCACCCTGGACTAGCAACCCTTCAGCTTAATGCTGATACCCTCCAAAAGGAGTCGCATGCACTTGCCACGGGATAAAGATGGCTTGAGCCTCGGTAAGCGCGGGTGCACGTCCGCGAGACCCGAAAAAGGCCAGGTCCGAGTGCCGATGCAAAACGGCCGTCGTGCGCGCTGACGGTGCGTCAGCCGTCGGCTGCCACCGAGGGGGCTGCAGTTCGAGCCCTGCGTCAGGTAAGGTGATTATCCATCACCCTCATTGTTATCATCGGCCTCATACTTACAATTCAAGGTGTAACATCCTTGTCTTACGAAGGATACAGCCCCAAACCTGATTCCCCACTGTATACCCCACCGCACGGTTAATCGTGTAATATGCTGAGTAATGGTCGGTACGCTAATAATAATATTTAATAATAATAATAATAATAATAATAATAATAATAATAGAGTTACTATATATAATAATAATAATAATAATTAAGACGCGTCGTGAGACAGGTTAATGTTTTACCCTACTGATGAGAGTTGTTTGCGACAGTAATCCTGCTCAGTACGCAAGAGGACCCGCAGGTCGGACATTTGGGTTTCACGCAGACGGCCGAGCGGCCGGTGCTGCGAAGCTACGTCCCGTTGGATTATGCCTGAAAACGCCTCTAACGGCAGAATCTGCTGCTGGACCGTTAAGCGACAATATTTCTCAGAGTCCCCGAGTCGAAACAAGGCTCCAATACGCAATAGTGCGTACCGACCCGGCGTCGTCTCGTCCAGGGAACGGGCTTACGGACCGCGGTTTGCCCTCGGTTTCACGAATGCCGGTCGGCCGCAGAGAAAACGAGTCTGGGTAAAGTCAGTCTTTGGATACGAGCGATCCCCAGGCCTCGATCGCTCACGGACCGTTATGGGTACTCGGCCCTACCAAAGGACAAGCTGTCGGGACTCGGAATGCTCCCGTAGACAGACCTTTAGGTACCGGGCGAGGCAGTATGCAACGGTAGAGCACTCAAATGCTGCGATAGCCGTTAAGCTCAACTCTTGCTTGGAGCAAAAAAAATGTCTCCAAAGCCCAGCCTTGTCTCCCAAAGCGAGCTACGTCCGAGCAATTGAGAATTAGCCACGTGGGAGAAACCGGCAACCGTCAGAAATTTGGCGTGCAAACAGGCGATGGCACACCCATATGAGATATGGGAGACACGGATATGCGTCGTAAGGCCTCGGAAAAGCAGCCGCTGCCTGGGGAAGCGCCGGGGCACCTTCGAGCCACCGCTGGAGGTGACAGCATGCGAGCCGGTGTGATCAGGAGGCTGACAGGCGGGGCCCTGATCGGGATAATCCGCGAATATACTACAGCCGAACATAGCAGCACGCATCACTCCATCTCCACTTATAGCTGCACCTGCCGTCAAGTGCTTCCCAAGAAGCAGATCATTGCTTTCCAAGAGACCACTGGCCGCAGGCCAGGCAAGCGCAGAAGGATGAAGTGGGACTATAGAAATATACGCTTCATCATGCGTGAATACTACACCATTACAAAATGAGACTGACACTACGGCCTACCGACAACAGTTACACCAAAGATTCTTCACCGTTTCCCTGATTCTGCAGTTAGTGAGCAAAGAAATAGCGGACCAGCGTCCGAGCAATTGTTCAGAAAAATCTCCTCTCTGCACAGTTTTGGAAGCACTCAAAGGAAGAAGTGAGAAACATGCTTAACTCCTCAGAACCTAGTAATGCTGAGGCAGTGGAGATATGCATCTGTGCAAACTGCAGGAATGACAAGTGGACAAGCCATGTAGAAAGTATGGATGATAAAGTAGTAGAGAAGAGGTGGAAATTCGCAATGAATTTGCAGTCGTCCTTGCGGGAATTTTGAAGGAACTGACCCACTGAACCGCTATTTCAATTCCCAGACAAAATTGCTCGAAGAAATTAGTAAAGAGCAATCAGCGTCTTGAATGAGAAAGTACTGCAAAAATCTTACAACAAAGACCATCTTCGAAGAAGTACACCAGGGCAATTTATTGTGCTGCGGTTTGGGGGCTTCAAGATGTAACGGTTCCAAGCTTTTCAGCCGCGAAGGCAAACTTCCCGCAATGATCGAAGTGAAAAAAAGAATGCCACCTTGGGAAAGACCCGGCTGGTGAAATTCGTATAGAAAGCACTAGGAAGAGATATTCGGAAGACCTCACACAATTAAAAATGGGAAATATCTCAGAAAAACTGAGAAGAAAGGTGAATAACATCCTCATCATACAAATTCATACGAAGCACGAGCCCTAGCTGAAATCAACAATAACAGAACATCTTGACACCCTAGCGACAAAAAGCTTTTGGCGTTAACGAAAACGCCTTCGACGCTACAGGAATTGCACTAATCGAGGAAGCAACAGAATTCTCATTTTTAACAGAAAACCAGAAAGCATTCTAAGAAATATGTCAAGAGGGCAATAAGGCCTTTGTAAAATGATATTGGAATTAGTCACAAAGCTTCCCTCAAAGGCACAAATAGAGGACTTTTGGAAGCCATGATCTGGTCCATGCTGCTGTGGTCCACAGACCCAGATATGGAAGTGGATTGAAATGGAATATGACAGACACCGGAGATATCCCTCTAATGTGTGGAACCAATCATCACGTGGGAAAATTGTCCAAGCAAGCTTTGAACAAAGCACATAACTGGAAGGCCACCAGGCCAGTGATAGGCCTCCACAATTATTGGCTCAAAAAATTTACCAGCACGTCTCACCATCATATAGCTAAATATAATTCAATATTTTCTTCACAATCCAGAAAATCTACGCTCACTTTCCTCACTGAAGGTAGAGACATATTTGTTACCAAAGGAGGGTGGACACTAAGACCCCTCGAAGTACAGGCTATAACCGCCTTCAAACTTTCTACAAAGCTCATAACATCTTGTTGTTTCCGCCAAATGATGATGACACACATGTGAGGAACAGAACATCTTAGCAATGAACAGAAATGGATGAGACCTGGATCTCAGGGATGCAAGGAGCACTCATTTAATAGCTCTGTAATTATGGGGCAGTGTCTTGAAAAACAAAGAACTTGTAACGCATGCTACATAGATTATTACGCTTAAAGCATTCGACACCGTGTCCCCATTCTTGGCTCCTTCAATGTTTGGATGTATAGCAAGGTCACGCCGTTTATTCACAAAACTTCTGAAACTGCGATGAGTCGATGGAATACAAAACTGTAAATCTCTCTAATGGGAACAATCCGTCGCACACAGATTACTTAACACATCCGCCGAGGGATTTTTTCCAGGGTGACTCTTTAAGCCTTTAATTTGTTTCTGTTTAGCCTTGACTCCCCTGCTCTACTCTACTTAAATTCTCAAATTTGAATCGCATCTAAAAAGGGGAACTCCAACTCTTCTTCGTGTCTCACATCTCCTTTACATGGATGAACCTGAAGTCTATGCAGACAGCTGGGAGTCATATGCGGCAACTAATAAACGTGACGGAGAAGTTCGACTGACGATATTAAGATGAAATTCGGTTTGAATAAATGCAGGAGAGTGAATACTCTTCGGGGTCAATATGCAAGTATAATTTGGAAACTGCATAATTGACGCAAAGATTACCTTCAATGGAACCCAATGAAACTTACAAATACTTGGGTTTCCAAAACGTCACTCCGAATCAAACACCTGTACTAAGAATATACTAACAACTGAAGTGTGTAAACGGATTGCATGGACTCTTAAGAACGTCACTCTCTGCTCAGAACACATTATGGTTGACAGTGCCATCAATTTCATTTGTTATTCAGTGGCTGCGACGATACTTCCTTTGGCGGTTATTAAATGGAGCAACTACAGACCTCGGGACAACCTGCAAAGAGGAAAATTCGAACGCTATGACTAACACCGAAAACATCATCCCCATTTAAGTAACTGAGCGTTTTTACGCTCAAGGTCGGCAAGGAGGGCGAGGTATTGTAGATCTCATAAATCCTACACAGCTCTCAAATTGCTTCACTCAGAAGAATACTTCTTGGAACATTGTGGGAGGTTCAGCAAGCAGTGAGAGCAGTGTGAATAATAACTATAGTGCTCTGAACTTGAAAAAGCTTGAATCCGCCTGTTTCAACCAATCAATTGGAAACGGAAGAGAGATAACTTATGGAAAGCAAAGGCAACTGGCATGGAAGGTACCCTCACGAGCTGAGTAAAAAAGAAGTTCGACATGCTCTGCGGTCCCCGCACGCATGGCTCCAGCGCGGGGATCCTCTTTCCGGAGACAGAAAGCTTCATGATGCTTATGCCAGGAACAAGGTGTACAACTGTGAAACTATCAGAAAACACCTTCTGAGAGATGCATACCATTCATTCCGCTCGTGGTTTAGAAGATGTGAGGCTGCAAGCGAATTACTATCCACACGGTTGACAAGTGGAGTAGGCCAGCCACGCACAGGTGGAATACAAAAGAGGCATTGATGAAGTGGCGAGCAGGTACACCTATTTTGGCGTTGAGAACGGGGCTACTACGCCACTTCCGTGCCGTATCTTATAAATATGTGCCTCATAAAGAATGTGCTTGAAAGTAGTGAGCACACACTCTACTGGGATCGTTCCATTTATCAGTAGACAGGACATGTCCGGCGGCAAATAGACAGATATAACGTACATTGGATAGACAACGACACAGCCCATTTCTTATCGTATATGGCAACTAACCAATTCCCACAAACTATCGGGAAATTCAAGAGACAGATCCAGAAGTATATACCGATCTCGCCTATGAAGTCGCAACTCAGTGGAACTTCAATAAAGTGAAACTGTTGGGCTATATATAATATCAGCACGGGAGTGATCCGAAAATGACACTTCGGCACTGGAGTGTTCTTCACTTGATACCCAGGAATGTATATAATATGCAAAAGACAGTAATTTTGAATACATGCCGTAATTGGTCAGAAAGCCATCTGAATCTTCAGTAAAGCAACCACAACACCTGGTCATCATACCTGTGTAGGTTTGACTATAACCGGAACGCAGTAAGATGCTGGTGAATAATGTAAAAATAATAATAATAATAATAATAAATAATAATAATATAAATAATAATAATATATAATAATAATATAATAATAATAATAATAATAATAATAATAATAATAATAAAAGCTATGCCGATGCAGCGGGCCGGAGATCGCTAAGGCAGTAAGTGCCGTAGCGATCTTCGAACGAAGGATCGCGGGTTCGAGGTCCCGCCTCGGCAGGGGTTGTGTTGTGTCTCTTAAGGTTTGAGGGTTTTTCATCATTCACATTCAAATTTCATCCTATCCCCTGCTAACGACCCGTGGGGTGTATGAATGGAATCAGCCTACAAATGCTTATTCCCAATAGTGAGAAAAAAAATGAGACCGGTGTGAATGACTTATCGCGGTGGCCCCATGATGGCGGATTTCGCGTCAAAAAAAAAACAACATACAAAAAAAACATACAATTAATAGAGTTAGGCTATAGAACCTGTTGTTATTTATCAACTAAATGGGCTTGGTTGGCTGAAAATTGAAAACTGTGAATGTGCAAAGTGAAAGTCCTTCTTCATGGCACTTCAGAACGCATGCGCGAAGCTGTTTTGCTGCAACCTCAATTTGTTGCGTAAGGGTTCCTCTTCTCTTAGTCCGCCAATGAAGAGGACCTGGAGTACACTGGAGCACAAAATACCTCTCACTATAATGTGTTGACGTTGTGTTCTTGAGTTATGTCTGAAAACTCCGGTCGAGCGAGAAAACGCTGCTCGGCTAAATCATTAAGCAGAATTTTCAGAAGAAATGATACCCTCCGAGACGATCTGCGAGAGATCTGCGTGCCAAGGCCCTTTGAATATGAACCTGTTTATTTTTAATTATTGACAGGTACTTTTACGGAGAACCAAAAAAAATAATTGTGGATTACATTTTTAATCAACATATGGGATTGCATATTTTTAAAAACGTTTTCAGTTCTAATTTTTGTTAAATTCCTCTGGATTTTTCGAAAAACTGCTTAACGGTTTAAGGATTTTTCGGGCGACTTATACCTACAATATACCAATTCTGAAGATAAAGTTTTATAATTATGCAAATAAAAAATCATTTCTTCAAAATTATATCTTTAATTGAGATAAAGTAAAATTTTTTTCGCAATATGAAATTTTTCTCGTACATTTTGCGTGAATAAAGGGCAAATTTTAAAAAACAAAACTTTCTTAGAAAAATGGCTCCGCGCAATTTCTTCCTTACAATTTTTTGCATAATAAGTAATTCATTGGTTTGACGATCCGAGCGCGTAACTGCTGCTGAAGTCATTAGGTCTCGTAAGCGTAGATGTAATGGTTTTTATCGCGGAGGTGGCAGTAATTTCCTCCCATTGGGGTGTAATATCCGCGCCGACCTACACGGTTGGGTCAGCGGGGGTTTCCCCAACCAGGTATCTTCCCACCTGAACAAGCTCTATAGCGCCCGCCGGGTCTTTCAGCTATGTACCGTTGTGTAAGTGAATCGCAGTGTGTGGTAGTGTGTGAGTTAAGGGGTGAGGATAGGGCAATGAAAGAGGAGGGAAATCATCGCGCGCGGTCCGTGGCCGTCTGTTTGGGTACTGGGCTCCAAACTTTCGCCTGGTACCATCGGAGAAACCATCAGAAAATGATAATCAGCGGCAGCCAGCCGCTAGAATTCTCCTCCAGACAGCTCCATGACTGTCGATCTAGCCTTTGTAGCTATAGTTGGTCGAATTCAATGCCACCGTTGGGAGTAGAACCCTTTTTTTTTTGGTCCCCCAAGACAGAGGCACTGCATTGACCATCAATTGGTGGCATGATTCCATCTACGGACCAGTACGTCTCTTTTCATAGAATATACTTTTCAATTCCCAAATGAAGCGTTGAAATAGCGGCACAAACAGTATGTTCCTTGCTGCACTAATCTCTAACACAAGTGTTGTGTAGTGACAAGGTGGGTGCAAACGACTTACACCATATTTGGGTTTGTATATATTACTTAGATCAGGATTCCACTGTATATAGGTATTATCTTGGTTTAATTTTTCAAAAGTTAGATGTTCACTTGTTAACACGCTCTCTGCACCATGGAGCTTGAAATTCCTACACTCCATGACTCTTCTCTCTCTCTCTCTACATGCTCAGATCTCCCATTAGTGAACAGACAGTGATATACGATTCCTTTAACTTCGGTTCAAATGATTCCTCAGTTTTTTTTTTATCGGGATCTTTGGTCTTCACGTCTGTCGACGTCACTCACGCAAGCTCGTTCTGTCATCATAAAATATGAATGATCTGTCATTGGGAACATTCTTTATTTCCAATCTCCATCTCAATTGCATTGATTATTGAATTTTGATAGAAGGTTGAATGCAAATACAAAGATACAAACTGTACACAAAAGATCTTTCTCCTCATTGGTAAAGTATCAGATTGCTAAATTAAATACTAAGATAACAGTACGAGCGATATATATTTGTTTCTCAATATTTGCTTAAAATGTAGAAAGAAATAATCAAAAACATATTTCTGCTATTATCATTATTTTATTTTATGGTTATTAAAATACGCACATGTACCTAATATGAATATATCTTCAAAGTATATTTATTTTACTTATTACCTTTTAGACCTATTTTAAAAAGGTTAAGGTCTAAATTTTTATGAACTAGTATGCATGTATTTTTATAAAAGTAACTACATTCCTTTTTATTATTTGGTTATTTACTTAGTGTTACGCATTACTTTAAAGGTTATGAGCGACAGCCATGCATGATTATTACAAAAGATTAACAATACTATTGAAGTAGTCAAGTATCACAAATAATATAAAAGGATTGAATAATTCTTTTTAAATTTTGTATGTGATAACACATATAATGGTATTATTTTATAAAGTACACTTACGTAATTGAAGCTTGCTATGAACCTTGTGTTGCTGTTTTTTATAGGTATTTAGTTCATGACACCAGTTGTAATTTACATTTCAGTGAATTCTTAAGCAAATTGTTTTCAATTAATGAATGCCTAGTAAATTGTAAATGTAATGGAAATATCATAATTAGTCTCAGGGAATGACTGAGCCACAGTAACTTATCCTTTTGTTAATTAACTTGGTATAACAACAGCACTCAGTAACAACTATCAAAGTATTTTAAAATTAAAATACTTCAAGTTCACTTGGTTCACTATAAGTTAGCTAAGGCAGAATTTTAAATTGAATTTTTTAAATACAATTCCCTTTGCAGCAATACCAAGAGATGGTATAGTAAATTGTGGTATTAAATATAACAATGAAGGGAGATTGTTTTTAATGTCACACCATATTCAAGACACAAATTACCGTTGCCTTGAAGATGCTTGGAAGTTTTAGTTGGTTACTGTTATACACGGCAGATGCATCAAAAAATTGGTCAAAAAATGAATGTTAATTTGCCCTATTGTAAAGGGGTTTTATTACAACTAGTTCATGGGTAAGCAGACTGCTAAGATGCCAGCTATCAGTTGTGTCTAATGTTGAAATATCTATGTATTTTATCTTATTGAATAGATTTTTTTAATTTGAACTTAAAAGAAAAAATGACATATATTTTCCATATATTTTTATCTATTTTCCTATATTAAGATGAGAAGGCAATGTACTTAGTCAGCCGCATGTCTTTTTAGGCAACTTTGTACGCTATTAGATAGTTTGGTATTTGTTTCTCTTATTTATTTAAGTCAGAGCGGAGATGTTTTGTTTTGCTTCAGCAATAAAAAACTGTGTTAGATCTCTACAAGGTTTCCACAGAGATTATGAGGTTCTCTTGTTAAACGGCGCCTGTTGTTAGTAGACAATGTACCAATTCTTAAGAAAGGGTTGAAATCAATTTTTGGTCTGTTTTTTAAGGGCAGGGTGAATCGTCTTAAAAGAAGAGATTTCCTACATTAAAAATTATTGTTTTGAGATCTCTTCCATTCTGCTTCAAATCTTTTTACTTTCTACGGTATTTTACGTATGTTAGGAGTAGCTAGAAACCGTTAAAGCAATGTTTTGGGGGGGGGGGGGGAAGCGAATATCTCGGGCAGAAAACTCTCATTGCCGGCCCCTGATACGAAAAAGTGGGATAAATCCTGTGCTAAATTTCGGGGGGGGGGATCTCTAACACGTGGTACATAACAGAAATCCGCTGGTTTTGTGGGTCCTTGATACCGGAAAACAATTGCACGGTCAAAACGGTCGTTCCTTCGTTCGTGAACACCACTAGCCGGTCAAAGCCACACAATAGGATTTTTTTTCAAACCTGGATATTCTCCGCACGTATCTGAGTCCGGAGTCGTAGCTTGGAGATATTTTGAAAACGCAATTCTTTAAAAATTGGGGGAATACTTTTACATGAAGGCCTCAATGCACATACTTTTTTCAAAAAGTCGCTGCACAAACAGTTTTCTTAAATTTCTTGTAAGAATAAAGTAAATAGCACTCATAAGGTGGCAGCATGGTCCAAATTTTCAGGGCTAACTCTGAATTTCGAAATTGTAAAAAGGATGTAAAAGTTTGAAGATTTGTTGGAGTCTTCTCAGAATACAAAAACTGAAGATAGAATTATTTCATACAATGAAATTTGTTGTCCATATTAGTTCTTTTCATTAAGGTCAAGTACTTTTTTTTGAAATTTTTTATTTCTGTTTGGCGAAATATTACATGGCAATTTGGGCAATTTTTAAAACATTAACAAACAAAAGATTAACCTCACAAAACCGTTCTTATTTTTTTCTTCAAACGCCATTTTTTTCTTAAACGGCTTCCATATTTTTCGTGAGGGTAGAGATAATGGTACTCGTTAAATGACATTAAATTAATTTTGCCGTATTCTTTTGTTTTTATAAAAAAAATGTTATTTTTTAGAAATATCTCTCACGTGCAGTATTACACTATGTTTCTAGCGATTTGTGACACTTTTTCATTTGAATCAAAATACAGACGTGGGTATATTTAGCAACATGGTACTCAAAAGAAAATAAACTCGTTTTGTCTCAAAACGTTTAGAACTAAACTATAGTATTGAAGATCTGCATAGTTCATTGTACTTGGTGTTTGTAGCATGCAATTAAAGCATTGATTCATTGTCATGCGTGAACGAGTTTTTTTTGCATATTCAGACATTTCCGTCATTTTTATTCGCATTTGGTTAATACGTCATCCATGAGGTTGTTCTCCTTTTGCTTAGAATGTTTTTGTCCGTTTACTTTCATTTTAAGAACACTCCATAGTGATTCTAGTGATTCATATCCGGACTATTTGCATGGCCGAAGTTGAGTACAAACAAATATCACTGGAATCTAATTCTCTCATGTGGTGTGTGTGTGTGTGTGGTGTGTGTGTGGTGTGGTGTGTGTGTGTGTGTGTGGTGGTGTGTGTGTGTTTTTAGATTTAGTCGGCAAGGAGGACCAATGATTCGCGAGATGGTCGCAATCCCCAGTGACAACACTCATTGCTGAGAACAAGGCAGTCTCTGGTGGCCTCATTATATTTGTTCGCTATTCATATTGTCTTATACTATGTGAATTTTTACTCGTTCCACCACACTGAATAACCTCCACAAAGTAGTCCACTTAGTGGGAAACTTCACTAGTTACACCCACAGGTCTTTCTTCGAACGGCTGCCGCATGGGCGCATGTTTAAAATATTGGGGGCTATGCATCGGAGCTAGTAAAGATGATAGTTTCATTCACTGAATACAAGACCGTGACAGCAAATTTAGTTAAAACTATTTTTAGTGTTATCTGGACAGTTATAATGAATGGTTAGACTGTACTTTCATTATTTTTATCACAAATGTAGAATTGGGGAATGCACATTTTATTTCAATTGAATTATATAAAATGTCGCTTCATCAGCTTCTACCACTGCTTGTGTATCGCATCTGGAGTTGTTTCTTGATCACAAAAGTAGTCAATTTGGGTGTGTGTGTGGTGTTGTGTGTGTGTGTGGGCGGGGGGGTCATCGTACCCTCTCAAGGCTTCAAATGATCCTCCTTGCTTGCATTCTTTGTGGTGTTCTTACTAATGAGTGATGTAATGATCGGGTAAATAGTTCTACTAATGCGAATGCGTGGTTAGCGGTTAGGGAGAATCTAATGTTTGTGGCATCCTGGTGTTAGCCGCAACAAAATCGATTGACGGCAAAACGTGTCTATCCGTCCTTCCTATGAACAACGCTAAAGGCATACAAGTTCCAAGCCAATTTTTCCCAAATTTACATTCCCCAATCGCTCTGGCTAATGTTCCAGCCCTAACAATTTTGAAGCCAATTATTTTAATTTTTGGGGTAACTTAACATGCTCTCCTCATTTTCAATATGTCATGCACTAGCTTTTTTTGATTAAACTTTTTTTCTGGAGTAGGAAGGACCTATAGAAAATAGTGGCAGGCTTGATTTCGCGTTCCAATCCCTGCCTTTTTCGAAATTTCAAAAATTCAAAGACTTTTTAAAATACACATCTATAATATTGATTGTAAGATAATTAATTTTCTTAAATCAAATTTGGTTTCTTTAAAGGTCCAGATATTGAAATAAGGTCACTCCAACTTTTCTGAAATTGGAGTACTTTTCATGTAATTTTGCGCCGAAATATCGGCTTTGGAAAAGTTTTAAAAGCTATCCAAATTTTTTCTTTACATTTTTTCATCAGTATGTATATGGGACGCTGAAAAAGATTGGTGCTAAGTCCCATTTTCGGGTAATGCAGTTAATTAAAAATTGCAACAGTTAACATTTCAAAAATAAAATTGGAAGAAAAAGAGGTTTTGGGGCCTTAGCCAAAGACTTGTAAACAATCATCTCTTTAAAAATATAACATACAACAAACATATACATTTTTTTAAAAAACTATCTATATACTTGCGTAATATGCGCTTGAAATTTACGAAAATTTTCTTTTATAAAATCACAAAAACGCGCTCCAATTTAAAAAGATGTTTTCCACAAATAACAAGGGGTACTTAAAAGAGGCGGCAATCTGCATTTTTGTTGAACTCTTAGTGTTTTCGAAAATCTGCAAAAAACTTTGGAAACAAAGAATGGAAAATAAATGATTTTTGTCTTCAACAAAACCTGTTTCTAACATAAACCAGCCTTCACTTGAAAAGCCTCATGTTCATTTTTGTTTGAAAAACTAGCATTTTTCGGAAAAACATGTGCTGCTAGAAATTGTTGAAATGTATATCAGGAGTGCTCAAAGTAGGGGCCCAAGAGACAAATAACAACAATGCGACCATGGAATTTGCCGAGGAACAAAAAATATGTGATAGTTATGAAAGTTAAGTGCCTGATGACAACAGTGAACCAGCATTTTTCGCTGGTCACCTTAAACTTTCTAGCTAAAAACAAATTTTATGCTGCGCTCGTTGCGTTTTTTTTATATTGTCGCGACTCTTATCGCATTCATTATTTTTATGATATTCTTACCTAGTGTTCGAGTAGAGGTGGAAGGGGAGATAGGCATTTGGAGTGTAAAGGACAAGTTGGACTTGCATGAGTCAGTGAGATCACACAATATCTGCTCTTGAAGTGTGTAACGTGCAGAATATTTGTTTGTGCATGTTCCTTGTGTTCATTATAATCAAAAGATATCTAGGAGGTCTGTTCATTCATCCACAATTTTTCTGTTATGTGTGTAGCCACTTTACGACAAATCTGAAAGACCTTCCTTTTCTTCGATCGTGAAAAAAGCGTGCGAGTTGCAATTTTGAATCAAAGGTAGATGAGGGAAAAGAGTTGGCAACACCATGGAACACTGATCATCGTTGCTCCCACTACTTAAGAGGCTGGCTGCAATTGAACCCCACCCGTCTGTGCCATTTGCCGTACCAGCGTTGTGGAGGGAAACGGAGACCACTTACAGATCGGCAAATTTTGTTTAACGAACAGTAACAGGAATTCAAATAATATCAAAACTCTGCAGAGTCTTTATAAAACATTTGGAATCTGCAATCGCTCAGTTCGCCCGCCTAATCTCTTCAGTTCCAAACCATCACGAATGGAAAAATAAAAGCATGATGGTAGTGACAAACGCAACAGATCACAAAGGTTAAGAAGATCTTGAAACTCGCCATCTGCAGCAGTCTAGCCAGCCGTTAGTCAAGGCAAATTGAACGATCTGGTAAGAGATCGAAATTCTATCAAAGTGGCAAAGCAGTATTACTTCGTGTCCATCTTCAAGAAAAAAAAAAACCTGTTTACAACTAAACACTAATATTACACATTCCGAAAAAGACCGCTTTGATCTTTCCTCTTTTTACTCAAATACAGATACTTTGGTATAATTTCATTGGTCATAAATGGTCTGATTAAAATTTGGGTGATTCACATCTGGGAAGATTTGCACACTAATTATAATTCCTCAAAAGACCGTCTCTTACAATCACCGGAAACTAAGAAATCTTTGATACGAGTGGCTCTTTCCGTTCAGTTAAAAGGAGAAAATGGGCACTTACTCCTGAATAATACTGGCTATTTCGAATTACAAATGGTAAATATGTGGTATTTCAAAGTTCTGCGGACTTTCTTTCTGGAAATGCAGACTGGTCCACGCACCAAAATATTGGTTTTCTTGTGCTCATTGAAATAGTAATGCAAGGGATAGAAATATTATTTAATCAAGGTCGAATGCGTCTTTAATTGAAATTTTCCTCATTGGTTGATCACTGATTGCTTCGAACACTATTTTGTTTATAAACATATTGAAGATTTTGTTGTATAAAAAATAAAACATTTTCTTTTAAATAAATAATGCTTTACACTTTGATACTCTATAAATTTACTACGTAATTATGGGCAGGATTAATTTACTCTACGATAAAAGATCTCCTAATCGATAGCTTCCGTCGTTTCTCCGATTGGCGAATGGCGGAGCAGTACCCTCCCAAACGGGCCACGGGCCGCACGCGAATCTTTTCCTTTTCTCTTCTTGGTTCCCTATCCTCACACTTACACACACACTCCCACACATACCGGGAGCGGTCGGGAGCTTAGAGGTTGTCCCGGCTGGGGCGGAACCTGCCGCTGGTAGAGATACTTGTGAGAAAACCGCCAATATCCGTTCTCTCTGGCCAGCGGCTGGAACTCAACCATCCAGCACCGGCCACTTCTGCAATTAAAACCTACACTATCAATTTATGGACTAATATCGACCTCAGCAGCTAAAGCTCACGGGAAATCACTAATAAATCAGACAAACAGCGAAGAGCAAATTAAGTAAGAGTTTAAGCACGCAGCAGAGTTTAAGTAGCAAACATGTTGGGGTGCATAGGGATTCACATTTTGAAATCGCAAAGCTCTTCTCTTGTTTTTTTCTCGGAGTTTTATATAAGTGTTCGTGCAAATCTATTATCAACTAGCTCCAACGGTTAAAAGACTTTGTGGAAACATCACACATGCCATTGTAATATACTGGAAATTATATTTTTGATGAACGGCTACACCATTAATACCTAGTGCACGGTCTACTTTTCCAAGATCTTCAAAACTGGATTGGTTGTATTTTATTACACTGCTCTGTTGTCATCGAAAGTTTTTACTGGTTAAGATTTCAAGCAAAATATTTTTTTCTAGATTTCCTCATGAATATATCAACGGCTGGTTTTTTTAATCGAAAGTCGTCGAAATATTTAAAGCATGCTATGATGTTCTCGATGTTAACT
>BOPP01000435.1:114940-130077 GCA_017312745.1 Gryllus bimaculatus
ACGCACCACAAAATATGGAGAAGATAGAGACGATGGAGACTTGATTGAAACATTATGCGGACATTATAGGGTTACATATGAAGTATTTAAGATTGAGGAATTATGGACCAATGGTGTGAATGACACACGTATAGTAGATTACCGTGTTCATGGAAGCCCGCATGGAAACTTACAAATACTTGGGTTTTCCATAACAGTCACTCCGAGATCAAACACACTTTACTAAGAATATACTAACACTGAAGTGGTGTAAACGGATTGCATGGACTCTTAAAACTCATTCTGCTACGCACACACTTTGTGTGCAGGGTGCCATCAATTCATTTGTTATTCAGTGGCTGGACATACTTCTTTGGCGTTATTAAATGGAGCAACTACAGACCTCGGGAAACCTGCACAAGGAACAATTCGAACGCTATGACTAACACGCGAAAACATCATCCCCATTCTAAGTACTGAGCGTTTTACGCTTCCAAGGTCGGCAAGGAGGCGAGGTATTGTAGATCTCATAATCCTACACAGCTCTCAAATTGCTTCACTCAGAAGAATAACTCTGGAACATTGTGGGAGAGTTCAGGCAAGCAGTGAGCGAGTGTGATAATAACTATAGGTCGTCTGAAGCTTGACAAAGCTTGATCCGCCTTGTTTCAACAATCAATTGGGAAACGGAAGAGAAGATAAACTTATGGAAAGCAAAGGCAAACTGGCATGGAAGGTACCCTCACGAGCTGAGAGTAAACCAGAAGTTGACATGCTCTGGCGGTCCCCGCACGCATGGCTCCAGCGCGGGGATCCTCTTTCCGGAGACAGAAAGCTTCATTGATAGCTATCCAAGGACAAGGTGGTACCAAATTGAACTATCAGAAAACACATTCTGAGAGATGCTACATTCATTCCGCTCGTGGTTTAGAAGATGTGAGGCTGCAAGCGAATACTATCCACACGTGACAAGTGGAGTAGCAGCCACGCACAGGTGGAATACAAAAAGAGGCATGAATGAAGTGGCGAGCAGGTACACCTATTATTGGCGTTGAGAACGGGCCTACTCGCCACTTCCGTGCCGTATTTATAAATATGTGCCTCAAAAGAATGTGCTTGAAAGTAGTGAGCATACACTCTAACTGGGATCGTTCCATTTATCATACAGAGCGATGTCCGGCGGCAAATAGACAGATATAACGTACATTGGATAGAAACGAGACAGCAAGTTTCTCACTCGTATAGTGCATACCTACAACCAATTCCCAACAAACATATCGGGAAATTCAAGAGACGATCCAGAAGTAATACCGGATCTCCGCCTATGAAAGTCGCAACTCAGTGGAACTTCAAGTAAAGTGAACAACTGTGTGCTATAATAATATCAGCACGGGATGTGATCCGGAAAATGACACTTCGGCACTGGAGTGTTCTTCACTTGGATACCCAGGAATGTTATATAATATGCAAGAGACAGTAATTGTTGAATACATGCCGTAATTGTCAGAATAGCCATCTGAACCTTCAAGTAAAGCAACCACAACGCCTGGTCATCATACCTGTGTAGGTTGACTATACCGGAACCAGTAAGATGCTGTGAATAATGTAAAAATAATAATAATAATAATAATATATAATAATAATATAAATAATAATAATAATAATAATAATATATAATAATAATAATAATAATAATAATAATAATAATGAATAAAAGCTATGCCCGATGCGCGGTGCCGCGAGATCGCTAAGGCAGTAGTGCCGTAGCGATCTCGGAACGAAGGATCGCGGGTTCGAGTCCCGCCTCGGGCAGGGTTGTGTTGTGTCTCTTAATGTTTGAGGGTTTTTCATCATTCAACATCACAATTTCATCCTATCCCCTGCTAACGACCCTGGGGTGTATGAATGGAATCAGCCTACAAATGCTTATTCCCCCAAATAGTGAGAAAAAAAATGAGACCCGGTGTGATGCACTTATCGCGTGGCCCCATGATGGCCGATTTCGCGTCAAAAAAAAAACAAACAAAAAAAAAACATACACATTAATAGAGTTAGCTATACAACCTGTTGTTATTTCAACTAATGGGCTTGTTGCTGAAAATTGAAAAACTGTGAATGTGAAAGTGAAAGTCCTTCTTCATGGCACTTCAGAACCATGCCGAATGCTGTTTTGCTGGCAACCTCCAATATTGTGCGTAAGGTTCTCTCTCTTAGTCAATGAAGAGGACCTGGAGTACACTGGAGCAAAAACCTCTCACTATATGTGTTGACGTTGTGTTCTTGAGTTATGTCTGAAAACTCCGGTCGAGCGAGAAAACGCTGTCGGCTAAATCATAAGCAGAATTTTCAGAAGAAATGATACCCCGAGAGATCTGCGAGAGATCTGCGTGCCAAGGCCCCTTGAATATGAAACTGTTATTTTAATTATTGACAGTACTTTACGGAAAACCAAAAAAAATAATTGTGGATTACATTTTTATCACATATGGGATTGCATATTTTTAAAAACGTTTCAGTTCTAATTTTTGTTAAATTCTCTGATTTTTCGAAAACTGCTTAAGTTTAGGATTTTTCGGCGACTTCCTACAATAACAATTCTGAAGATAAAGTTTTATATTCAGAATAAAATCATTTCTTCATAATTATATCTTTAAATGAGATAAAGTAAAATTTTTTCGCAATATGAGAATTTTTCTCGTAATTTTGCGTGAAATAAAGGCAATTTAAAAAACAAAACTTTCTTAAAAATGGCTCCAAATTTCTTCCTTACAATTTTTGCATAGATAGTAATTCATTGGTTGACGAATCCGAGCGCGTAAACTGCTGCTGAAGTCATTAGTCTCGTAAGCGTAGTGTATGATTTATCGCGGGAGGTGGCAGTAATTTCCTCCCATTGGGTGGTAATATCCGCGCCGACCTACACGTTGGTCAGCGGGGTTTCCCCAACCAGGTATCTCCCACCTGGAACAAGCTCTAAGCGCCCGCCCGGTCTTTCAGTATGTACCGTTGTGTAGTGCATGAGTGTGTGGGTGTGTGAGTAAGGGGTGAGGATAGGGCAAGAAAGAGGAGGGAAATATCGCGCGCGGTCCGTGGCCCGTCTGTTTGGGTACTGCTCCAACTTCGCCTGGTACTCATCGGAGAAACCACAGAAAATGACTAATCAGCGCAGCCAGCCGCTAGAATTCTCCTCCAGACAGCTCCATGACTTCGATCTAGCTTTGTAGCTATAGTGTCGAATATCATGCCACCGTTGGGAGTAGAACCCTTGGTCCCCCCAGACAGAGGCACTGCATTGACATCAATTGGTGTCATGATTCATCTACGCCAGTACGTCTCTTTCAGAATATACTTTTCAATTCCCAAAATGAGCGTTGAAATACGCGCACAAACAGTATGTTCTTGGCACTAATCTCTACACAAGTGTTGTGTAGTGACAAGTGGTCAAACACTTACACCATCATGGTTGTATATATACAGATCAGCATTCACTGTATAATAAGGTTTATTGGTTTAATTTTTCAAAAGTTAGATGTTCACTTGTTAACACGTCTCTCACCATGGAGCTATGAATTCCTAACTCCATGACTCTCTCTCTCTCTCTCTCTATGCTCAGATCTCCCATTAGTGAACAGACAGTGTATACGATTCTTTAACTTCGGTTCAAATGATTCCTCCAGTTTTTTTTATCGGATCTTTGTTTCACGTCTGTCGACGTCACTCACTGAAGTCGTTCTGTCATCATAAAAATGAATATCTTATTGGGACATTTTATTGCAATCTCATCTCAAGCATTTTATTGAATTTTGTCAGAAGGTTTGAATGAAATACAAAGATACAAACTGTACAAAATATCTTTCTCCTCATTGGTAAGTATCAGATTGCTTAATTAAAATACTAGATAACAGTACAACGATATATATTTGTTTCTCAATATTTGCTATAAAATGTAGAAAGAAATAATCAAAAACATATTTTGCTAGTTATCATTATTTTATTTATGGTTATTAAAATACCATGTACCTAATATGAATATATCTCAAGTATAATTTATTTTACTTAATTACCTTTAGACCTATTTTAAAGGTTAAGGTACTAATTTTATGAACTGTATGATGTATTTTTATAAAAGTAAACTACATTCCTTTTATTATTTGGTTTATTTATTAGTGTCGCATTACTTTAAAGGTTATGAGCGACCACATGATTATTACAAAAGATTAACAATACTATTTGAAGTAGTCAAGTATCACAAAATAATATAAAAGGATTGAATAATTCTTTTTAAATTTGTATGTGATAACAATATAATGGTATTATTTATAAAGTACACTTAGTATTGAGCTTGCTATGAACCTTGTGTTGCTGTTTTTTATAGGTATTTTAGTTCATACACAGTTAATTTACATTTAGTGATTCTTAACAAATGTTTCAATTAAGAATGCTATGTACAATTGTAAATGTAATGGAAAATATCATAATTAGTCTCAGGAATATCTGAGCCACAGTAACTTATCCTTTGTTAATTAACTTGGTATACACAGCACTCAGTAAACAACTATCAAGTATTTTAAAATTAAATAACTTCAGTCACTTGGTACTTAAGTTACTAAGCAGAATTTAAATGAATTTTAATACAATTCCTTTGCAATACCAAGAGATGGTATAGTAAATTGTGTATTAATATTACAATGAGGAGAATTGTTTTACATGTCACACATATTCAGCACAAATACCGTTGCCTTGAAGATGCTTGGAAGTTAGTTTGGTTACTGTTATAACCGCAGATCACAAAAATTGGTCAAAAAAATGTCTATTTCCCTATTGTAATAGGGTTTATTTACACTAGTTCATGGGTAAGAGACTGCTAAGATGCCAGCTATCAGTTGTGTCTAATGTTGAAATACTATGTATTTATTTATTGATAGATTTTTATTTGAACTTAAAGAAAAAAATGGACATATTTCATATATTTTTATCTATTCCTAATTAAGATGAGAAGGCATGTACTTGTCAGCAGCATGTCTTTTAGCAACTTTTGTACGCTATTAGATAGTTGGTATTTGTTTCTTAATTTATTTAAGTCAGAGCAGATGTTTTTGTTTTGTTTCAGCAAATAAAAAACTGTGTTAGATCTCCTACAGGTTTCACAGAGATTATGAGGTTCTCTTGTTAAACGGCGCTGTGTTAGTAGACAATGTCCAATTCTTAGAAGGGTTGAAATCAATTTTGGTCTGTTTTTTAAGGCAGGGTGAATCGTCTTAAAGAAGAGATTTCCTAATTAAAAATTATTTGTTTTGAGATCTCTTCCATTCCATGCTTCAGAATCTTTTTACTTTCTACGTATTTACGTATGTACGGAGTAGCATAGAAACCGTTAAGCAATGTTTTTGGGGGGGGGGGGGGAGAGCGAATATCTCGGGGAGAAAACTCTCATTGCCGGGCCCTGATAACGAAAAAGTGGGATAAATCCTGTGCTAAATTTCGGGGGGGGGGGGATCTCTAACACGTGGTACAAACAGAATCCCTGTTTTGTGGGTCCTTGATACCGAAAAACCAATTGACGGTAAAACGTCGGTTCCTTCGTTCGTGAACACCACTAGCGTCAAAGCCACACATAGGATTTTTTTTCAAACTGGATATTCTCCGCACGATCTGAGTCGAGTCGTAGCTTTGAGATTTTGAAAACCATTCTTTAAAATTTGGGAATACTTTACATGAAGCCTCAAGCACATACTTTTTTCAAAAGTCGCTCAACATGTTTTCTTTAAATTTCTTGTAAGAATAAAGTAAAATACACTCTAAAGGTGGCGCATGTCCAATTTTCAGGGCTAACTCTGAATTTTCGAAAATTGTAAAAGTGTAAAAGTTTGAAGATTTGTTGGAGTCTTCTAAGAACTACAAAACTGAAGATAGAAATTATTTCATCAAATGAAATTTGTTGTCCATAATTAGTTCTTTCATTAAGGTCAAGTACTTTTTTTGAAATTTTTTATTTCTTTTGGCGAAATATTACATGCAATTTGGGCAATTTTAAAAATAACAAAAACAAGATTTACTCAAAAACCGTTCTATTTTTTTTCTTCAAACGCCATTTTTTTCTTAAACGGCTCCATATTTTTCGTGAGGGTAGAGATAATGGTACTCGTTAAAATGACATTAAATTAATTTTGCCGTATTCTTTTGTTTTTATAAAAAAATGTATTTTTTAGAAATATCTCTCACGTCAGTAATTACACATTTCTAGCGATTTGTGAAACTTTTTCATTATGATCAACAAATACAGACGTGGGTAAATTATTAGCAACATGGTACTCAAAAGAAAATAAACTCGTTATTGTCTCAAAACGTTAGAACTAAACTATAGTATTGAAGAATCTGCATAGTTATTGATACTTGGTGTTTAGCATGAATTAAAGCATTGATTCATATGGTCATGCCGTGAACGAGTTTTTTTGCATAATTCAGCAATTTCGTCATTTTTATTCCATTTGGTAATACTGTCATCCATGAGTTGTTCCTTTGCTTTAGAATGTTTTGCCTTTACTTTCATTTTAAGAACACTCCATAGTGATTCTAGTGGCTTCATATCCGGACTATTTCATGGCCAGTTGAGTACACAAATATCACTGGAATCTAATTCTCTCATGTGTGTGTGTGTGTGTGTGTGTGTGTGTGTGTGTGTGTGTGTGTGTGTGTGTGTGTGTGTTTTAGATTAGTGGCAAGGAGGACCATGTCGCGAGGATGGTCCATCCCCAGTTGGAAACCACTCATTGCTGGAACAAGGCAGTCTCTGGTGGCCTCATTATATTGTTCGCTATTCATATTGTCTTATACTATGTGAATTTTTCTCGTTCCACACACTGAAATAACCCCACAAATAGTCACTTTAGTGGGAAACTTCACTAGTTACACCCCACAGTCTTTCTTCAACGCTGCCCTGGCCATGTTTAAAATATTGGGGGCTATCATCCGGAGTAAAGATGATAGTTTCATCACTGAATACAACCTGAAGCAAATTTAGTTAAAACTATTTTATGTATCTGGACATTAAAAAGGTAGATGTACTTCATTATTTTTATCACAAATGTAGAATTGGGGAGAATGACATTTTATTTATGAATTATATAAAATGTCCTTCATAGCTTCTACCACTGCTGTGTAGTCCATTGGAGTTGTTTCTTGATCACAAAAGTAGTCAATTTGTGTGTGTGTGTGTGTGTGTGTGTGTGTGGCGGGGGGTCATCGTACCTTCAAGGCTTCAAATATCCTCCTTCTTGCAATTCTTGTGGTGTTCTACTAATGAGTGATGTAATGATGGGTAATGTTCTACTAATGCCAGAATGCCGTGGTGTAGCGGTGTAGCCAGAATCTATGTTTTGTGCATCCTTGGTACCGAAAAATCGATTGACGGCAAAACGTGTCTATCCGTCCCTCCTATGAACAACGCTAGAGCATACACAGTTCAACCAATTTTTTCCAAAATTTACATTCCCCAATCGCTCTGGCTAATGTTCCAGCCCCTACAATTTGAAGCCAATATTTTAATTTTGGGGTACTTAACATGCTCTCCTCATTTTCAAAATGTCATCAGCTTTTTTGATTAAACTTTTTTCTGGGATAGTAGGAAGGACGCTATAGAAAATAGTGCAGGGCTTGATTTCGTTACAATCCCTGCTTTTTCGAAAATTTCAAAAATTCAAACTTTTTAAATACACATCTATAATATTGATTGTAGATATTATTTTCTTAAATCAAATTTGTTCCTTAAAGTCAGATATTGAAATAAGGTCACCTCCAACTTTTCGAAAATTGGAGTACTTTTCATGTAATTTTGCGCGAAATATCGGCTATTGAAAAATTTTAAAAGCTATCCAAATTTTTTCTTTACATTTTTTCATCATATGTAATATGGGACGCTGAAAAAGATGGTGCTAAGTCCCATTTTCGGGTAATGCCAGTTAATTAAAAATTGCAACAAGTTAACATTTCAAAAATAAAAAATTGAAGAAAGAGGTTTTGCCTTAGCCAAAGACTTGTAAACAATCATCTCTTTAAAAATATACATACAACAACCATATACATTTTTTTAAAAACTATATATATCTTGCGTAATATGCGCTTGAAATTTACGAAATTTCTTTTAAAAAATCACAAAAACCGCTCCAATTTAAAAAGATGTTTTCCACAAATAAAAGGGGTACTTAAAAGAAGGCGCAAGTCTCATTTTTGTTGAACTCTTAGTGTTTTCGAAAATTGCAAAAAAAACTTTGGAAACAAAAAATGGAAAATAAAGATTTTTGTCTTCAACAAAACCTGTTCTAATAAACCAGCTCATTGAAAAAGCTCATGTTCATTTGTTTGAAAAAACTAGCAGTTTTCGAAAAAATGTCTGCTAGAAATTGTTGAAATGTATACAGGAGTGCCTCAAAGTAGGGGCCAGAGAAAAATAACACAATGCGACAATGGAATTTGCCGCAGAACAAAAATATGTGATAGTTATGAAGTTAAGTGCCCTGATGACAACAGTGAAAAGCATTTTTCGCTGTCACCTAAACTTTCTACTAAAACACAATTTTATCTGCGCTCGGTTGCGTTTTTTTATATTGTCGCGACTCTTATCGCATTCCATTATTTTATGAATATTCTTACCTAGTGTTCGGAGTAGAGGTGGAAGGGGAGATAGGCATTTGGAGTAGGTAAAGGAAAGTTGGACTTGCATGAGTCAGTGAGATCACACAATATCTGCTCTTGAAGTGTGTAACGTGCAGAATATTGTTTGTGCATGTTCTTGTGTTCATTATAATCAAAGATATCTAGGAGGTCTGTTCATTCATCAAATTTTTCTGTTATGTGTGTAGCCACTTTACGACAAAATCTGAAAGACTTCCTATTTCTTCGATCGTGAAAAAAGCGTCCGAGTTGCATTTTGAATCAAAGGTAGATGAGGGAAAGAGTTGCACACCATGGAACACATGATCATGTTGCTCCCACTACTTAAGAGGCTGGCTGCATTGACCCCACCCGTCTGTGCCATTTGCCGTACCACGGTTGTGGAGGGAAACCGGAGACCACATTACAGATCGCAAATTTTGTTTAACGAAAGTAACAGGAATTTCAAATAAATCAAAACTCTCAGAGTCTTATAAAAATTTGGAATCTGCAATGCGCTCAGTTCCGCCGCCTAATCTCTTCAGTTCCAAAACCAACAACGAAATGGAAAAATAAAAGATGATGGTAGTGACAAACCAACAGATCACAAAGGTTAAGAAGATCTTGAAAACTCGCCATCTGCAGCACGTCTAGCAGCCGTAGTCATAGGCAAAATTGAACGATCTTGTAAGAGATCGAAATCTATCAAAGTGGCAAGCAGTATTACTTCCGTGTCATCTTCAAGAAAAAAAAACCTGTTACAACTAAACACTAATATTACATTCCGAAAAAGACCGCTTGATCTTTCCTCTTTTTACTCAAATACAGATACTTTGGTATATTTCATTGTCATAAATGGTCTGATTACAAAATTTGGGATGATTCACAATCGGGAAGATTGCACCTAATTATAGATTCCTCAAAGACCGTCTCTTACACACCGGAACTAAGAAATCTTTGATACGAGTGGCTCTTTCCGTTCAGTTAAAGAGAACATGGGACTACTCCTGAAATATACTGGCTATTCGAATTACAAATGGTAAATATGTGGTCATTTCAAAGTTCTGGGACTTCTTCTAGGAATGCAGACTGGTCACGCACAAAAATATTGGTTTCTTGTGCCATTGAAATAGTAATGCAAGGGAAAAAATATTATTTAATCAAAGGTCGAATGCGTCTTTAATGAATTTCCTCATTGGTTGATCACTGATTGCCTTCGAACACTATTTGTTTATAAAATATTGAAGATTTGTTTATAAAATAAACATTTTCCTTTTAAATAAATAATGTTTACACTTTGATACTCTATAAATTTACTACGTATTATGGCAGGATTAATTTACTCTACCGATAAAAGATCTCCTAATCGATAGCTTCCGTCGTTTCTCCGATTGGCGAATGCCGGAGCAGTACCCTCCCAAACGGGCCACGGCCGCACGCGATCTTTCCTTTCTCTTCCTTGTCCTATCCTCACACTTACACACTACACTCCCACACATACCGGGAGCCGGTCGGGAGCTTAGAGGTTGTCCCGGCTGGGGCGGAACCCCGCTGGTAGGAGATACCTTGTTGAGGAAAACCCGCAATCCGTTCTCTTGGCCAGCGCTGGAACTCACCATCCAGCACCGCCACCTTCTGCAATTAAAAACCTACACTACATTTATGGGACTAATGACCTCAGCAGCTAAAGCTCACGGAATCACTAATAAATCAAGCAAACAGCGAAGAGCAAATTAAGTCAAGAGTTTAAGCACGCAGCAGAGTTTAAGTAGCACACATGTTGGGGTGCATAGGGATTACATTTTGAAATCGCAAGCTCTTCTCTTGTTTTTTTCTCGGAGTTTTTATAAGTGTTCGTGCAATCTATTATCAATAGCTCCAACGGTTTAAAAGACTTTGTGGAAACATCACACATCCATTGTAATATACTGAAATTATATTTGATGAACCTACCACCATTAATCCTAGTGCACGGTCTACTTTTCCAAGATCTTCAAAACTGGATTGGTTGTATTTATTACACTGCTCTGCTTGTCATGAAAGTTTATGGTTAGATTTCAAGCAAAATATTTTTGTTTTCTAGATTCCTCATGAATATATTCAACGTGGTTTTTAATCGAAAGTCGTCGAAATATTTAAAGCTGCTAATGATGTTCCTGATGTTAACTGTAATGATTAAACTAATTTCAATGTTTCTTGGTATGTATCGAGCTACGTGTTCTCTTATCTACAACAATATACGATAGATCATGAAATCGTAATACTCGCGCAACTTTTCTTGAAAGATGACCTTGCTTCCCCCTCTTTGGCACAATAAACAGTTGACGGCAAAAGCTTTCAGCGAGCATTGATGACAACATTCCTAACACATGCGCGACATTTCAAACACTGGCACGAAATAGAAACAATTTTTTTTTTTTGAAGACGAGAACTTCTATCTGTTATTTTCTCCAAAAATCGAAAGAAATAACCAAAGCAGATAAAGATCTATCACAGGAGATACCTCGAACTCCTAAGAAAGTTAGATAGCAAATTATTGAGAATGTTGCGAAGGCATGACTGATTCTTCCGAGATTGGCATTTCTTCATAAAATCTGGTGGTCGATTTCGTAACTAGTACCCCCACTCTACCCACATTTCTTTAATTCATCGTTCAAGAAAAGTTGCGCGTATAATACATGTTCAAAAAGTAATTATTATTTTGTTAAAGAGAAGGTAATGAAATAGAAAGTAATATCAATATATTGGATAGATAATTTTAATATAATTAAATAAAATAAGTTCATTATGCTAATCTTTTTCAAGACATTACAGTAGGGTATGATATGACGAACATTTTATGAAACTAAAAAAAATGAGCTAATGACATACACATCCATCATCCACACGCATGCCACAGAATCTACATGTATGGAGGGACTGCACCTCTAGACGATTTGATGCTTCGTTATAAAGAATTTTGGATTTATATATTTGTGGCTTGGTGCAAGAAGGGCCAATGTAAATATTCAAAGTTTCACAGAATGAGTGGTGGTCTTTCTCCTTTGAAGTTACAAAACAAATACATATATACAGGATGGCCGGGGAATAAACGACGAAAATTCGAAAATAAATTCATAAGACAATTTTAAGCATATTTTTTGTCTAATAAATTACTTGAATATTCTGAAAGGTAATCCGCAATAAGCACTCAATAGTTGTTTTGAAAAAATGCTTTATAGGCCAAACTTTGCATTGCAGTAACATAAATTGTCTTATATTTTCAAAGGAAATGAATACATTTGTTAACAAAGAAATATTAACGCAGAAATAAAAATGCGCGAAAAAAAAGAGACGCGGGGGAGGTGGGAGAGGCGGGGGGGCGCGGCGGCGGCCAAGGGAGGGGAGGCGTCGGCAAGGCTGGAGGGTTGAAGGGCCGTTGGGAAAGGGTGGGAAGGCAGCATGGTTAGGTAGAGTGGCGTGAAAGGGGCGAGGGAGGGGGTGAGGGATGAAGGGAGGGGTGGGAGAGGGGCGTGGGAGGCGCCGTGAGGGGCTTGGAGGGGACGCAGGGCGCTAAAAAGGTGGGAAGCAGCAATGGTTGTAGGTGTGGCGTGGGAGGGCAATGAGGGAGGGATGAAGGGCGGGGTGGTAGAGGGTGGGTGGGAGGGCCGCGTGAAGGGGCTTGGAGGGTGGCGGGGGCGCGTGGGAAAGGGTAGCAAAGCGGCCGTGGTGAGGTAGGAGTGGCTGTGAAAGGGGCGTGGGAGGGGTGAGGGATGAAGGGACGGGGTGGGAGAGGGCGTGGGAAGGGGCTTGGAGGGTCGCGGGGGCGTGGGAAAGGGCGGGAAGCAGCAATGGTTAGGTAGGAGTGGGTGAAAGGGGTTGTGGACGGGGGTGGGAGAGGGCGAGGAAAGGGCCGCACGTGAGGGCTGGTGAGGGTCGCGGGGCGTGGGGCATGGGGGAATGCAGCATGGTGAGGTAGGAGTTGGCGTGAAAGGGGCGTGGAGTGGGGTGCGGATGAAGGGAGGGGTGGGAGAGGGCCGTGGAGGGCGCGGTGAAGGGGATTGGAGAGGACGCGGGGGGCGTAGGAAAGGGCGGAACGCATTGCATGGTGAGGTAGGAGTGCGTGAAAGGGGTGTGGGAGGGGTGGGAGGCTGCGACGGAAGGGCCGCGTAGGGGGCTTGGGGGCGTCGCGGGGCGTGGGAAAGGGCGGGAAGCAGCATGGTTGAAGGTAGGAGTGGCGTGAAAGGGGCGTGGGAGGGGTGAAGAGAATGCAAGGGTGGGGTGTGGATAAGGGCGAGGAAGGGCCGCGTGAGGGGCTTTGGAGGGTCGCGGGGGCGTGGGAAAGGGGCGGGAGCAGCATGGTGAGGTAGAGTGGCGTGGAAAGGGGCGTGGGGAGGGTGAGAATGAAGGAGGGGTGGGAAGAGGGCGTGGGAGGGCCGCTTGAGGGCTTGGAGGACGCGGCGTGGAAAGGCGGAAGCAGCATGGCTGAGGTAGGAGTGGGCGAAAGGGTGTGGGAGGGGTGGGAGAGCTGCGCGAGGAAAGGCCGCGTGAGGGGCTTGGAGGGCTCGCGGGGGCGTGGAAAGGGCGGGAAGCAGCATCGGTGAGGTGGAGTGGCGTGAGAAGGGGCGTTGGGGAGGGGTGAGGAATGAAGGGAGGGCGTGGAGAGGGGCGTGGAGGGCCGCTTGAGGGGCTTGGGACGAGACGCGGGGCGTGGGAAAGGGATGGGAACCAGCCGTGGTTAGGTAGGAGTGGCGTGAAAGGGGTGTGGGGGTGTGGGAGAGGCGAGGAAGGGCCGCGTGAGGGGGGCTTGGAGGGTCGCGGAGGGGCTGGGAAAGGCGGGGGAGCAGCATGGTGACGTAGGAGTGGGCGTGAAAGAGGGTGTTGGGAGGGTGAGAGAAGAAGGGAGGGTGTGGAGAGGGCGTGGGGGGCCGCTTGAGGGCTTGGAGGGACGCGGGGGCGTGTGGAAAGGGCGGGGAACAGCATGGTGAGGTAGGAGTGGCGTGAATAGGGTGGTGGAGCACGCCGGGTGGGAGAGCTTGCGAGGAAGGGCCGCGTGAGGGGGTGCGTGGGGGTCGCGGGGGGCGTGGGGAAAGGGCGGGAAGCAGCATGGTGAGGTAGCGATTGGCGTGAAAGGGGCGTGGGAGGGTGAGGAATTGAAGGGAGGGTGGCGAGAGAGGACGGGTAGGGCCGCTTGAGTGGTCTTTTGATGGGTACGCGCCGGGGCGTGGAAAGGTGGGAAGGACAGCGTGGTTATAGGTGGAGTTGGCGTGAAAGGGTGTGGGAGGGGTGGAGAGGCGAGGAAGTGAGCCGGTGAGGGGGGCTTGGAGGTCCGCGGGGCCGGTAAAGGGCGGGCAATGCTAGCATGGTGAGGTAGGAGTGGCGGAAAGGGTGTGGGAGGGGTGAGGACTGTAGAGGGAAGGGGTGGGAGAAGGCGTGAGGGCCGCTTGAGGGGCTTGGGAGGGCGCGGGGCGTGGGAAAGAGGCGGGAAGCAGCATTGGTAGTGTCGGAGTTGGCGTGAAAGGGTGTGGGAGTGGTGGGAGAGCTGCGAGGAAGGGCGTCGTGAGGGGCTTGGGGGGTTCGCGGGGGGCGTGGGAAAGGGCGGAAGCACATGGTGAGGTAAGTGGCGGAACTGGCGTGGAGGGGTGAGTAATGAAGGAGGGTGGGAGAGGCGGGAGGGCCGCTTGAGGGGCTGTGCAGGACGGGGGCGTGGAAAGGTGGAAGGCAAGCGTGGTTAGGTAGGAGTGGGGCGTGAAGAGGGTTGTGGGAGGTGTGGAGAGCTGCGAGGAAGGGCCGCGTGAGGGGGCTGTGGAGGGTCGCGGGGGCGTGGGAAAAGGGCGGGACAGCAGCATGGTGAGGTAAGGTAGTGGCGTGAAAGGGGTGTGGAGGGGTGGGAGAGCTGCGACGGAAGGGTCGCGCGTGGAAGGGGCTTGGGGTCGCGGGGGCCGTGGGAAAGGGGGAAGCAGCATGGTGGAGGTAGGAGTGGCGTGAAAGGGGCGTGGGAGGGGTGAGGAATAGAAGGGAGGGGTGTGGAGAGGGCGTGGGAGGGCCGCTGAGGGCTTGGAGGGACGGCCGGGGGCGTCGGGGAAAGGGTGGTAACAGCGTGGCTTAGGTAGAGGGTTGAAGGTGTGTGGAAGGGGTGGAGAGTCGAGGAAGGGCCGGCGTGAGGGGGCTTGGGGTCGCGGGGGGGGGGAAGGGCGGGGAACGCAAGCATGGTGAGTAAAGGAGTGGCGGTGAAAGGCGTGGAGGTGAGGAATGAAGGGGAGGGTTCGGAGAGGCGTGGAGGGCGTTGAGGGGCGTTGGAGGTGACGCGGGGGGTGGGAAGGTGGGAAAGCAGCGTGGTTTAGGTAGGAGTGGTTGTGAAAGGGGTGGGAGGGGTGGAGAGCTGCGAGGAAGGGCGCGTGAGGGGTGCTTGGGGGTCGCGGGGGCGTGGGAAGACGGGCGGGAAGCAGATGGTGAGGTAGGAGTGGCGGCAAAAGGGGCGTGGGGAGGGTGAGGAATGAAGGTGAGGGTGGGAGAGGGCGAGCTGTCAT
>BOPP01000435.1:142181-156292 GCA_017312745.1 Gryllus bimaculatus
CCGCCAGCGCTGTCCACGTGGCTGATATAGTACGTTTGTACTGGCGACAGATATGACGCCACACTGGGATAGAGAAATATACTAAGTAAAGGGCGGATTTTGATGACTTAATTCATCGTCAAAAATGATCAATAAAATACTCTTAAAATGTTTTTAAAAATACGTATAAGCAAAGAAAAATGACGTATTTTTTATCAAAACAAACTGAACCCTGCAACTCAAGCTTGAATGTTTTACTGATGTAATCTAATTGGCGGATCGAGGGGGATGACCCTTCCTAAAAAGGCTCTGAGAATAAAATTAAAATGGTAAAAGTGCAGAAAAAATAAAAAAATGAGAAACAAGAACAAATTGTAGAACCATCTCTAACGTATCGAAAAAGTTACCGCGCGATTTGCCCTTTGTAAGGAGAGGGAATCCCGATTCTGGCTGAATTTTAGCCCAGTGATGCGCATGGACAATGTCGTGGACTGTTCTCCAGAGGCGCGTGACAGCTCATCGCTCTTTCTTCCGCCGCTTGTCAAGCGCAGCAACGGCGACTTCCACGCATTGGAGCGTGGCCGACGCAACCAGAAACAGTCCATAGAGCAACGTCTCTCTCTAGGTGCCAAGCGGGTGTTCGCAGGCCGCTGTGACATTTCGTGCTAACACAGTGTGCCAGAAACAAAAGAATAGGGCATGGATCGCTTACATGCGCCTGAAGACGGCACGATCAGCGCTTAAAAATAGAAAGAAAATATCTAGAAAGATTAAGAAGAAAACAGACAGAAATTTAATAAAAAGAAAAAGTAGAAGAGGCTTGCAACATATTTTGTGAAGTCCTGTCGACTTTCTTCAGTCCTGGACAGTAATGTTTGTATGTAAGCGAATATTTAATTTGTAAATCGATATCATACGATTTTATTTAAATTACATCTGTTGACATCTGTATCGTAGAATGAAATATATAATACGCTAAACCTTCGTCATTTTGCAGTTCTGAATTTAACGATTTTAATTGCAATTACTTTTTTTTTAATTTAAAGCCATGAATTATTAATTAAATATTAAACTTTATAGTTTAATTTTATTAAAAGCATTTTATGATAAATAATGTACCATTATACATACACAAAGTTTGGTGGCATAGGTTCTATTTTCGCGGTTAACTCTGAATTTTTGAAAATTACAAAAGTTTGAATTTTTTCTCGACTTCCTACATCTACAAAATTGAAGATAGAGATGTTTCTTTTACATAACATTTTGTTGTCAATAATTAGTTCTTTCATTAAGGTCATGTACATTCTTTTGAAACTTTTAGTAGTTTTCGCGCAATATTGTAGTATATAGTAGTATATTTTCGTGCAGTTTGTGCAATTTTAAAAAATTACAATGAGATTTTCTCAAACGGCTCCAATTTTTTTCTTTAAAATTTTGGTAGGGATAGTACTAAATGCACTCTATGAGAGGACATAAACACCGTATTGCTTTATTCTTTTTTTTAATTACAAAAATGTCATTTTGTGATTTGTCTTTCAGGTCGTCAATATTTACATTAGTGGCAATTTCATTACGTTAGTGTAATTATGAGTCAAGCGCTTTGAATATAGTGTAAATTCCAGAACAATTTTTCCGAATACGTTTATACAAACGCTCAAAAACGGATCCAATTTTTTTCTTTAAACTTTTCGAACTGTTAGGCAAATTGGTCTGCTTAAGATGACATATAATTAATTTTGCTGTATTCATTTGTTTTTTTCAAAAATTACACAATGTAAATTTTTTCAAAGATCTCTCACGCCTTTAATATGCACATTTCCAGCGATTTGTAAACACTATTGAATTTTTGACTTGAAGTACTTGAAATGACGTCACATGAAGTTTTTGAAAACACAATAGTTTTCTTTGTAAAGATATTCAAATTTCGAATTTGCTGTGGCGATTAAATGCCATTTTTTAAAAGCGGCTGCAAATTCTTCACAGAAAATTGCCATTTGGGACGAAGCTTTATTGTTCTTCAATATTCTTAGAATAATAGTTCCGTTCTACCATAAGGAAGCCAAAAAATTAATGAATAATATAATAAATAAATGTGCAGATTGCAGCTGGCAAGATGTAGCAAGTCCGAATAGCTAGTCGAGACCAATGGGAAGATAAAACTAATACGGGAAAGTCTCTAGTTAAAATCTGCCATTCTCTAGTTAAAATCGCGGCATACCCCGCAGTTATGTTGTCACCAGTAGCCAAACAGTAGCTTAAGCGGTCCTTACTTAAAGAACTTAAATATCTCTACGCTACCGGGAGGAAAGGTGGTAGGCATAATACATACTTATGTAATAATAATAATAATAATAATAATAATAATAATAATAATAATAATAATAATGTCTTTATTTCTGGTAAGTCTAAGTTTGTATGGACTGCTTTTCAGCCTAACCACTTAAATATTTACATTTACATGAATACAATTGATGCGTTCGGGCTGAAATATTAATTGACATTACATGGTACTCCATGTGGAAATGCAATGGGCGTATTAACTAACGAAAATATGCTGCACATAAGTAGTTAAACAAAGTATGAATGTATTTTCATTGTCAATTTTTCTGCACTCTAAAGCTAACACTATATAAAGAGTGCCCATGTATCTTATTTACAAGAAGAACGTATGAAATAGGGATGCGACATCAAAGTCGATATTTCTATAACAATTCGACGTTTTAAACATCGATGTATAGAAGTCGCTGATGTTTGAACATCTATGTTTTGTGCTGGATGATTTTCCGTTTTTGAGGTTTCGTTTCTGGATGAGAAATTCCCATAATCACAATTTTGTAAGAAGTTAAAAATATGAAATAATAAGTAATGGCACCACTATTTATGTGTTCGAACCTCACAAACGCTGACCCTCATTGAGCAGACTGTGCCTCTCCCGAAATTTTTCTCAGGATTACTCGTATTTCGCCCACGATGATGCGTTTTTAACTAACTTTTTTTAACGAATATACTAGGTCTCTGTTAACTTAATGATTGCTGCGCACAAATTTAATGTTAGATGTTTTTAAACAAGCTTTAAAATACCGATTTTTAACAACATCGATGTACAGTTGTTGCATAAAGTATTCGAACACTTAAGGATTATTACAAAAACTTTTAATGGGATTACGTATAACGATAAGAAAAAAATCATGCATCTTCCATCTGAAGAAAATATGTAGTATTTGCTTTCGTCGGCAAATATTACGTTTTTCCAATACTCACTCGTTTTATTTACGTGTTTTTTACGATCTATAACCGTTTCCTTCTGTTGGCATCATTCTCATAATATTTTGTTCTATCTACTCTTTCGTGTCAGCCACTTTGCTTCAAAAAAGTTCACACAAAGTACTCTCACATACATATATTTGCAATTCAATTTCAAGTTCAATTTTCCAATGTGTTCGTTACACAAAACCAATTAATAACTCCCAGAATGGTATCCCTTGGTCTGTTTCAAATCTGAGATATTTTACGCAATGATTCGCATTGATTATGCAACCTAACAATGTTTCTATCTTTCAAAGACGTTTCCTTCCCTTTGCGATCCATTTCTTCTTTTTATAAAACATATAAACACCTGTCGAGTAATCTAACAAACACTATGCAAGGCTACTGGTGTCACAAATTTCTGTTTACAATTTTTTGAAGAACATGACATACTTAAAAACCGTTGCTTTCGAATTGGTTCAATTTGGAACCCAGCATCCCCTCAATTTGTGCTGTTGCGACATCTCAAGTACCTTTACGGTTACAAAATGCACGTAACACTTAAGTTAATACGCAGTTAGTAAAAACACTCTAGAACACCGCGTGTCTCTTTGTACAAAACCGTCACCACCACGTAGCGCCACACGAAGCAGTTCATACTGGAGTGCTTTCGATGAAGACCATGAGTTTTCTTCAGAACCCAAATTTCAAATGAAACGGAAATTGTAGTTCGCGAAACTTCCGGTAGGTAGCTCTTCTGCTCGCGTCGCAATACTTTGGACAGTGTTCGGTGCGCCAATGTGGCCGCTCGGAGAACTACAGCGCGAGCGTCCAAATAAGGGCCGGATGTTACCTATCTCGTGTCTTTCCGCCCTGGGTGCGTCGCAGGCGCGGGGGCGGCGCGGGCGGCGACGGTGGCGCGGCGCGTGGCGGTTGCTGGCGGCGGCGTGGGGCTTCGACACGCTGCACCTGCCCGGCGCGCCGCCGCTGCGCTTCGCCTGCCACGAGGTGAGTCCCCCCGCCCTCCCCCTCCCACAGCATTCACGCACTTCGTATAAAGGGGCGATGGTGTAACGGTTAACGTATCGGACGCTCATACCCAACTTCGCAGGTTCAAACCCGATCGAAGCCGTGGGTTTTTAAGAGAATACGAAAAAATTCTTCCTTCGGAGGGGAAGTAAAGGTGGCTGTCCCATTTTTGTACATTTACTGCATGTAAAAGATTGTCAAGCCTAAATGAAGCCTCTAAGCTAAATTCGAATCGCATGTTTCGTCGCCAAAAAAATTCATTATCCGCTAGTTAGTGAAGGGAGCGTAGCGGTAAGGCGGAAGGCCGCATGGCAGAGTCTCGCCATGTTGCCTTATGAGCACGTTCAGATTTGTGCGGCAAGCGAGCATTGCGACAGCGGTTTGGCAGCGATTAATCCACGGCGGTTTTAGTAACGCAGTCGGGCGCGTTTCGACCGCTGCCGCTCGAAGTCCGTCCGTCTTCGGAAATCATCGCTCCCTTCTCGGTCCAGCTCCCTTGCTTCTTGTTTATCGGATGAGAACTGTCACCAAACGCTGAGTCACCGGAACGCTGAAAACGATTCCGCTGCAGCGCTATTGATGTCGATGTTTTCAAAACGGAATATTCCTATCAAAAACATCAATATTTTAAAATATCCGATAGAATCCGATATTTTGTTAACACCGATGATTTGTACTCGATGATTTTGTAGTTGACAATTTATTTATGGGTGAAATGTTGATAACCCTGCTGCGAAGGTGGGTCTGGTGTGCGCGGGGGCCGAGCGCCGCCACCTGGCGCAGTGCTGCGCGGCGCAGACGCTGCCCCCGCTGCGAGCGCTCGACCGCTTCGCCGCGCGCAGACGCCTGCGCTACGAGATGGCAGACGACCTCGCGCTGTACGCGGCCACGGCACGCGCCCTCCCGCCGCACCACCCCTCGCAGGCGCTCCTCAAGGTCAGCCCCTCCGCCCGCCACCCCTCGCAGGCGCTCCTCAAGGTCAGCCCCTCCGCCCACCACCCCTCGCAGGCGCTCCTCAAGGTCAGCCCCTCCGCCCGCTACCCCTCGCAGGCGCTGTACTTGGATTATTATTTCTTGGCCCACGTGGTCTTGTCTTCACAATACAATACCTTATAGCATTTGGCGTCTTTCTTGTCGCGATCATATGACATCTATCTGCATGACCGAGAAAGACGCAAAATACCGTGTGATGTTGCATTGTTAAGGCCAGGCCTCTTGCGACAAGTAATAAAAACCCATGTTTGCTCAAAGGTCAGCGTCACTGCTCCCCACCCTGCGCCTTCCTTCGCCTCTCATTATCCTCCCGAGGACGCGGTTATGATGAGGTCTTTACTCATGTCGCACTTGCATGGGAATTACACCTCTTGGTTTCTCCCCCAGTGAGCCACTTCTCCTTGTTGGGACATGGGGATAGCGTGTCATAGCTCGAGTATAGTAAATGTGTGTATTTTGGGTGAGAACTGAAAAATTTCGGGGCTGTACCCTAACACATGTGCCAAGGGCCATGCGTAATCTTCCATCATTTTCCTTATCTTATTTTCACCCTTTACTTACGCACACTAACACTCCTTTGTATGACACTACCACACATGCCGGGGGACCGGTCGGTAGCAACAGAGCTTCTCTCGGCTTAAGAGGTGCATTGCTGGTGGGAGATACCTGGTTTGGTGAACATCGCTAGCCAACGCTCGGCTCCGGAACTCGCCATCCAGCGGGGAAGAACACCGCCACCTCCTGCGATATGAACATGCACTATATTTAAGGAACTAATATCCTTGGCATTTGACGGTCCTGGAAACACCAATCAATGTATGCAGACAGGTCTGGTATCGGACTGATCGAAAAAGATAGGGCTGAAATTGCCTTCTTTGTCGGGGGCCTAATTGTCAAGAACAAAGAGGCTACATCGCTACATCGCGTACAGGATACATCGTGCAAGTTATTAGAGACTATATCGTTGCGGGTTCTAGGTACTTTGCAGAAGTAGAATTGTGAACTCGCAGCTTTTCCTCGCGTAAAGTGTTGATTATGTCTTATTGTCTGCGCTGTGTGAGAGCACCATCTGATTATCAATTCCGTAAATGAGATACATTATTTTCGACAACTTATCAGTTGTTTTTTTCTTTTGTTATTTAAGGTCGCATCAGCTTCTACGTCATTAGCGACCACTATTGCTTGTAACGGTATGGTAACTGTTGGTTGACACGATAATGATGATGATATGGGGTGAAAGGACGAAACACAATACAACCATGCCCGAGGCAGGTCTCGAACACGCAATCCTTCGGTCCGAGATCGCTACGGCTCTACTGCCTTAGCGATCTCGGCCACCGGATCGGCAGCTTATCAGTGTTGGAGTTTAAGAAAAATTATTTTCCTATTATCATGGGTGCCCACCAATTGTCACCAGTTGGCAACTATTGGAGCATTTGTCCCTTTGGTCTACCTTTACTTGTCACACATGTGGTGAACGAACTCAGACGAAACAGTGATGAACTCGCTAACTCGCTTGGCAAAAAGGGGAAAGACTTTATAAGCCGAGGGCGCTACAATCTAACTCGAGGTAGGTCTTACACAGGCCAAACAAAACAAATGTGTTTACGATAAATAAATAAAGATATTGTCTGGTATCAATATTTTAATTCAGCTTATGATCATTTCGATCGCGTAGTGATCATCCTCAGAGCTTGCAGCTTCTGGGCCGAAAACAAAGTTGTTTGACAACAAAGAACTTTGAAACCGAAAACAAAGAACTTTGTTACAACTAAGGAACCTTATAACTAAATTACATTAACTAAAAATGATTGCAATGAAAGTTACATTTTTTGAATGAGTTGAGTCCAGATTGATTTAATTTAAATTGAATTATTGAATCTTAGTAATACTATGAAGAGGTTGCTCAATACTTCGTACTCTTCTTTGGATGTGCAAAACTGTAACAAGTCAAGATTCGATGTATATTTACATCTAGAAGGCATTTATATACAGTCCTACTTACGACGAAAAACTGGTTGGCAATGATTCAAAAGGAGACGGTCGAGACGGCAATGGAAACGGTGAAGGTACGAAGAAGAAGAAGAATCAACCACCAGAAGAGAGGTAACGTCTCGGAGTACAGACGAGGTTCTCCATAGCCGTCTCTGTCTTGTTGTTTTTGAGGCCAATGTGCACAAACTAAGCGTGGGCTTGGTGAACTGCTTCAAGACCTTTTGCCGTATTTCACCGTCATTAGTCTTGTGGCATGGTGACCACTGAACGCCACGCTCTCGCTTCTCTGTCCAACATGATTTGCTAAGTAGACCGTGGTTTCTTTCCGGGCGCATCAACTGCTATGGTCATTATTCTGTATGTTGCGTTTTATATCCTGGGAAATGGCTGGGCGTCTCCTCCTCTGTTGGAAAATGACATCCGACTCCGCCATACGCGTCGGGTATTGGAATTTCCCTCGAGATATCTCCCCCATTTAACCCTCGTGCCAGGTCGGCTTGTTTACATCGAGTACCATACCTGCAGTCTTTGAGGACCCCAGGTTTTGCTGACAGCTGGAAGTGGTAGACACGAATGTGTACGGCAATACTGGGTGGAAATAATTGATTTTATATTAGAATTCTTTGATTAAGTTATTTTAACAACATAAAATAATTCATTTATAGAAATTTTTTTCAAAGAATGTCCTCAGCCGTACGTAGCATCAATTTTTGATTCATAAATCTTCAGAAATATTCATTAGGTTTTGTGAGAGTTATTTCGATGTAAATCAAACATCAAACAATAATTAACGGTATCAGACACGTTTTTTAAGTTAGAGAGAATATGATTCAAATGAAAATGAGGAAATTACGGACTATACCTTAGATTAAACCTGAGCCATTTATTGAAAAAATAATAACACTTATAAAATTCGTAAAAATATGAGATGGTTTGGTACCTGCTTAATAAGTGCACGAAGGTGTATGAAGGTGACTGAGATTATCCTTCAAATATACATAAAAGTATCAATAAATTAATAATCGTAGGGCCCAAAAAGGCCATAAGATGGTTAAACACATCCCTAGCGAGAATAAGGGCGTCTTCACACGTCGCCACAGACGCGCGCATCCAAAAAGCACCAGGACTCTTCCCACCGCAGCACGCCATCGCCGCTCCGCCGCTTGACGTGGAGGGGGGTGGATTCTGCAATGGTAGGTTTCGCTGACGACGATCAAAGGGACCGCAGCGAGTAAACGCCGCTACCTGCGGCGCAGTGGGAAGACCACCATTTAAAGCTGTGTTCTGCTAGCGGCCATCCTGCGCTTCTCGCGGCGACGGTCTGGTGCCGAACTCCGCAGCGAATCAATTCTGGTGGCGTGTGAAAGGCTCCTTCACACTTAGACACAGCAGCGCGTTTCCGAACACCGCGGCTGGTGGCAGAACATTGGTTTAAACGGAGGTCTTCCCATGTGCGGCGGCTCGAGCTGGTGTGCCTTTCGGCGGCGGACGCTTGCCACGAGCAGCCCGGGGAGGATTCCAGCGCAACCGCTAGCAAAACATTGGTTTAAGCGGAGGTCTTCCCACTGGGACACTCGCGGCGGCGCTTTCCTGCTGCATTTCTTTGTTCGGTGTCCCGGTCGCGCCCGCAGGTGGACGGCGCGGGGCCGTGGGAGCAGTGGAACCGCGAGATGGACCTGGGCTCGTTCGTCGAGTACCTGGACCGCAACGCCACGGGGCGCACGTGCTCCTTCCTGCACGTGGGCGCGCTGCGCGTGGCCCTGCGCTGCGAGGACGCGGCCGCCCTGCGCGCCGACCGCCTGCCCACGCGCGCCAACGTGCAGGTGCCCGCGCCATCAAACAAAGGGACCCATTCACTAACGACCTAATGTCACCGGCCAGTTAAACAACTCGTATGCGTCTGTGTATGGCTTCATTTCTGTACGTACGCATCTCTGAATGTTTGCATCTGCGTATGTATGCATCTGTGAATGTTTGCATCTTTGTATGCATCTGTGAATGTATGCATCTGTGTATGGATGCATCTGTGAATGTATGCATCTCTGTATGTTAGCATCTGTGTATGGACGCATCTGTGTGTGGATGCATCTGTGTATGTATGCATCTGTGTATGTAAGCATCTGCGTATGTATGCATCTGTGCTTGTATGCATCTGCGTATGTTTGAATTTGTGAATATTGCATCGGTGTATGCATTGAAACACCTCTTTTAGCACTTTAATTTATTAATTTATGTTTGCCCTGCGTTGGGTAGCCATTGAAATATCACACTTTTCCTTTATTATATTATATTAATTATGCTAAAATCCCCGTCTTTTTTCTTCTTCTGTTTATTTCAATTTTGGCTAGCTCAGTTTTTATATTATAATACTCAACAATATCCTGTATCACTCACAAATCTCAGAGCTGCTGTCGTTACTTCTTTGCTTCGTGGGCCTGAAAATAACCGCTCTTACGAGTACACGACTTGAAAAAAATTCTTAATAATTGGGGGGAAACTTGTATCGTCATTTTTGCATTATGGTATTTTTTTTCTTTTCAATTTAGAGCAATGTTATTGGTACAAAAATAATTTTGTTATGACAGAAGGAGATGACCCATTTTATGTCATTTTTTTCATTATTCACCGATTTAGACTAATAAGATTTTTTTCCTTTTTCCGTAATTGTTAATACTCGTTTGTTAATTTCGTCGATTTTAAAGGTACTTGCTTCAAATAATATTTATAAGGTGAAAGAAATGTTCTCCTCAGAAATGCTGAGTAGCGAATTCGACTTCTTTGCTCAGAAGTTGTAATATCAGCCGTTGTGTGTATGTAATCTAAGGTTCCTGTGCCTCTTATCAGCGCCATTGTCCGTTCGGCCGATTTCGAAATAACTAAAAAAAAGAGATTTCCTGGTGAAGAACAGCGGAAACCAAACGTTTGAAAGCTTTCTTTTATTACATCAGATTGTTAATAATGTTTTACGCCACGCTCTCCAAACATTTTAATAAATGAAAGACTTCCTCGCGATTATGGGATTGTTTATGTATTGATTTGAACATATTATCAAGTATTCTATTGTAAAAACATTCTCACTCAAGTTTGGGCATGCATTCGCCATGACACTTTTGTGGAGAAATTTTATTTACTTGCCCGAGATAACGGTCAAGCAATGATTCCGGCCGAAATTTCATAATCGCAGCTACAGATTTTGCAGCGGAGACGCGCTTAATATTTGATGGCGCGGCGGGTTGCGTAGAGCTTCCTTTCATAGGTGCTCGAGTCAAAATGAACGCATAAAATCAACATGAACACGCGTCTGTGAGCGGCGCATGCGCACATTTCCATTATACTATGCCAACATTCTTTGCGCAAGTACAAGCAATGAGCTGACAAAGTTTTATCGTAATTGGATGAACGGTACGACAGCGCATAAAATACAAACATTGAATTTTATAAAGGATGAGTCACATAACTTTAGCATCCTATAACTTGTGAACGGGTAACGTTATTGCAATGTAGTTTTCACAGAAGTGCACGAAGGAATGGGACTAATTGATACTATATTTATTTCTATTTCATTATTTGTGTTTTACGATATATTTGAGGATACTTTGCTTTTTCAAATTGAACTATACATATAATTCAACTATAACATATTTTTTCAGTCTATCGTAAAAAAAGTCGATTTCCATGATATACTACATATTGTTATATGTTAATAAGCATTTTCTGGGTAATTTTGATTTTTTTTATCTTTGCTTATCTAACATATAACAATATGTATATCATTGAATTTGTAATTTTACACTCATGATAAATATGTATAACTCGATTTTAAAATAAAGTTACCACAAATATCTTGTAAAATACAAGTGATAAATTTGAAACGAGTGCATTCATTAATTAGCCCCATCCCCTCAGGCACGTCCGTGTAAACTGCATTGCAATGACTTGCGCCGTTCAAAAGCTTGAGGAGGTGGCAAGGTCCCGTGGCCCAGCTGTGTATTAGATTTGTGGGCGACAGGGGGCGTGGCTGGCGTTGCCGCCCAACCCGGGCGCCTACCTGCGCCTGCGCTTCGGGCCCGACTTCGTGCGCGCGGCGCTGGCGCCCGCCTGCCGCGCCGCCGCCGCCGCCGCCCCCGCCCTCGACCCCGACCACGACCAGCGCCGCGAACACCTGCAGCCAGAGGACGTGGCGCGCGCCAGCCGCTGCCCGCCCGCCCTCTGACGCCGCGCCTGTCGGCTGCAGGTTGACCTCTGTAGCGGTCGCAAGGCAATTCTCTCGGATTTGGCATTCGAACGGTTACGCAACAGTTCCCTTTCATTTGTCATTTTCAACTGTTGCGAGCCGATTCTCACTGATTTGGCATTTCAACGATTGCAACACAATTCGCTTTAAATTGCTATTTTAACGGTTTCAAGGCAATACTGTCTGATTTGACTTTCTTAATGCTTGCAAATACAATTCTCTCTGATTTGACACATTTAATTATTGTAAGAAAATTCTACGTGATCTGACATTTTTAACTGTTGCAAAGCAGTTATCTTTGATTTGTCATTTTAAACGGTTGTACGACAAGAGTCTTTTATTTGGCATTTTGTAAAGGTTGCCACACAATTCTCCCTGGTTTGACATTGTTAATGATTGCCAGACATTTATCTCTAATCTGACATTTTAACGGTTGCGAAACAACTCTCTTTGGTTGGACATTTTTAACGGTTCCCAAGGGCTTTCTTTCTGATTTTATCCTTGCAAGATGATTCTTGTTCATTTGACATCTTCAATGACTTCCAGAACACGTTTGTTTGATTTTCCGCTCTCCAAGTCATTTATCTTTCACATGTCTCTAAAGCTGACATTCTGTAGTTCGGTTACTTCCTCAAGAGCACTCTTTCATTTGACACTTTTTAAAAGCATTGTTTGATCAGACAAGTCATACAAATTGAGAGGATTCAATAGGATTATATTTCATTTGATATCTTTGGAATTCTCTAAGAGGACTATTTTTCATTTGGTAGCTTTGCTGTATTCCCTCTTCTTTCGACCTTGCGCGATTGTCATTGCTTTGATGTCTTCCTAGAGCATTCTCTATTATTTAACACCTTTCCTGAACAACTTTTATTAGAGATATTTTGCGGCATGCAAAGGACATGTCTCTGATTTTACATTTGCAAGACCAATTGTTTTGATTTGACATTGTCCAAGATAACTATACGTATGATTAAATAGTTTCTCAGAGGGTATCCTTTAGGTTGACAACATTCCAAGAGAATTATCATTCAATTTACATCTTCGACGGTTCGAAAGAAGAATATAATCGATTCGTCATCTTTGACATTCTATAACCTAACTCTAATTTCGAACATTTCCACCTTTCAAAATAAATGTTTTTCAATATGATTTCGATTTCACCTTTGTCAGTTGCGAAGAAAAGACTCTGTCTGTACACTTAAGATCCTATTCAAGATCTCTGATCTTCGCGTTGACAATGCTCTTCGAGTGACCAAATGTCTCCCAAAAGTGTTTATTACAATTTGTGCGTATTATAAGATGTTTCTCTGTGAGACTTCTGAAGTCTTCCAAGGACGTTCTCTTCCATTTTACGCCTTCGTACTCTTTCAGGTAGATTCTTTTGATTTGACATATCAGTAATTTTTAATCCAATTCTCTTTGAGCTATCATCTACTATTGGAGACTTTTATTTTATTCAACAGTTTTGAAGTCCCGCAAAACTATTCTCTTTGATTTGTTACCTTCGGTATTTGCAACCGGATTATCTTTCTTCTGAATGTGAATGGTGAATTCCCTTTTCGTTTCGAATGATTTGATAGTATTCATGCATTCATGTTGCATTGATTCTGTTTGTTCTGTTTGTGCTATTGACAGTGCAGTGACGTGTTCCTTAAACATACGTTTGTAGTTTTGTGTCGTTCATTAAGTATTGAATGATTTAGAACTTACAAAAGAGTAAACAAGTAGTAAATATTAATAATAATTGTTAAACTTAATTTGTTTGCCTTAATTAATGTATTACAACAATACAAATAAATGTTAATCACTCCGTGGATAGCCCACTGAGCCACAAGGTACTTGCATTACAACATTCTTTTAGACAGAAAATAAGAAATCTCAACGTGAAAACTAACTACTCATAAAAAGAGAAAAATCTATTTCAATATGGTTGTTTGAGATTGTATTTTGTGCTGTAGACTACGTAGAGACTCTATTGAAATACATTTTTACTTTCTCGCTACGAACTAGAGAGAAAGTTATGTAATACTGTGCGAAAACGACGAATTTTCAACAGAAAAACTCTCATTATATGGCCCCCGCAACGAAGAAATGGATAAATCCAGTTTCTAAATTTAGGAAAAACATCCTCTTAAAGCGTGATGTAGCCATAATCCATTTTTATGGGTCTTTGATATTGAAAAGTCTATTGACGACAAAACGTCTGTCTGTACGTCATCCTTTAAACAACCCTAGCGATTAAATTGATGTTCTCCAAAACTGATATTCCACAATCAATCTACTTGATGTAACGACCCTTTGAATTTGAAACATATTTTAATTTTGAAGGGTATTTTACATAGAGCTCCTGGGACATTTTCCAAATGAAAAAAATCCGTCGTCGTGTTCCTTAAAAAACTGATTTTAATAATTTGGAGAATCTCTTAATACAGTTAAAAACATCAAATTGCAAGATATACAAAGATAAAACGAAGCTATGCCAAACACCTGTAAATATTTTCGTCACATTTTGACAATTGATATCGATTGATGAATCATGATTGATGAATCATTTTGACGATTGATGAATCAAAGATAGCGCTGACGAACAAATATTACAGCAGGATTTAGAGCATTTACGTGATTGGGCTGA
>BOPP01000435.1:158491-207959 GCA_017312745.1 Gryllus bimaculatus
GCTAAGCCATCGAAAGCTGCTTTTGAATTAAAAAACATTGTTGGCAATGACAACATCTTTAATTAAAGCTTGGGATTTTGAGTTTGTGACGTCAGCACCATATCACCAGAGAGGAAATGGTAAAGCAGACGCTACAGTTAAGATTCCAGAGATTAATTAAAAAGGCTTAGGAGAGTGGAGAAGAACTCTGGTATATTTTGCTACTTTGGAGAAATACGCCAAATAAAATAGGCTTTAGTCCTTCACAGAGGATTTTTGAAAGAAGAACCAGAACATGTTTTTCCTATAACTACAAAATATATCAAGCCTGAGGTAGTGGAATACGTGCAGAGGAAAATTGAAATGGCCAAGAAGAGTAGCAAATATTATTATTACAATAAAACAAAAAAAAAAAAAAATCACCTGAGTTGGAAATTGGTCAGGCGGTAGCAGTGCACGTACACCCCGATAAGAACTTGACGTGGACACGAGGGGTAGATCAGGATAGACTTAAAGCTATGGATTATATTGTTGAGGGGGGAGGAAAAATACAGACGCGACGTCGTAAATGTGAAACTATTCCCAGGGCAAACAAACCAATCTCGAGTGAAAGATGTCATCCCCAATGATCTTTCACCACCACTCGATATGAAAGTATTTGCGAAAATCTCTGACAATGAGTAAAACTTTAAAGAACCAAGAACCATTGGAAAATACAATATCAATTGATTCAAGTTTCAATCAACACTTGATGCAAGACCTAGAAGGAATGTGAAGATGCCTTTAAGATTTGATGATTTTGCTTTTACAAAGTGTTTATTTATTTTTATTCTTTGAATATATTGTATTATTTTTTAGTAATTGTATACATGTGTTAATAATGTTATTAGAGTAAATATTAACTATATTTTGTAAAAAAAAATCAAAAATTTTTATAAAAACCTTATACAGTGAAGGGGGACATTGTTTTGTTGGTATGCTCTAGAGAGTAGAGGGACTTGTTAGTAGGCGGAAAGGTAAGAGAGTCAGGTAAGAGAACATGTGGAATAAAGTGGGCTGAATTATGTTACGTGTATTATTTCAATAGCCACTATAACGCATTTATTGCCCATTCGGGTGAACCTTCTAACCAACATTATTATTATATGCGTAAATGATCGGGGTTGTGATAGATCTATAAAAAGATATACTATTATACTTAGATTTTTGTAATGTGGCGCGTTAGGGACTGTCTTCACAATTGAATACCTCACGGTACTTCGTTTCTTTCTCGGTCGCTAGAAGCCGCTGGACACATCGCACTGCTTGATATGGTCCCGATTTACTCTCTGGTCTCGACTATGCGACATCTAGCGGCAGGACCGAGAAAGTCGCGAAATACCGCGAAATACTGCGTTAAGGTGTCAAACAAATTTGGTGTCAAATAGAAGTTTCGAATTTGGCATGTTTGGCATGAAGCAAAGAATCGCAAAGAATGTTTCGCCCTCTTTGTACTATGCCGTTGCCAGGATTGCTTTCTTCAAAGCTTAGAGAATTGGGATTTATGTATTGCGACGATGTTTGTATTGATAGAAACGGCAAACCAAGTGCGTACTCATTAATTTTGGCTAGTGTTAGTAACTACGCTCCCAATTTAAAACCGATTTGTTTGCAGTTTTGGATCCCGTTGCAGAAAAAGTGTTGCGGCAATGGAGTGACGAGCCGTGTACATATTGGAAAGAATTACTTGCCACTCCAGCAACAAAGAATGCCTTCTCTCATTTGCAGGTGATAATTGATTTTTATTTCTCAATACCTTTTGACGAGGAACTGAAATAATAACTAACTTCATGAACCTTAATTTTTTTATACATTCAAAATTTCTCATTTTATGGTTGTATGACAGTTGTTCTTCTACTTTGTTTATAAAAGTGGAAGAATGAATTACAAGAGAGAGTTCATGTGGCGTCTGATTGTTTTGAAAATAATAAACAGGGAAGATGAAATATACCAAGTAGTGAACAAGGCATTCAGATGTAATTGTTGTGTATTTTCTTTCTCTGATGTTCTGTTAAAACATATTTGGCCTCGTCAGAAAGATTAATACAAAACAGAAATTGATATAATTTTACTTGAGTGGACAACAAACGACAATGAGTTACTTTTAAAAAATTAATTTTCATCAAGTGATGATTTGGAGAATTTACGTTTTGGACATCAATTTTGAAAACCTGGGAAATTTAGTAAAGTAATAATTACTATTTGTGTATAATATAAAATATTAATTCCGTACTGTTTAACCCCATGAACATCAAACATCGTTAACATCATGAAAAATATAGATGCTCAGTGCATAGAGCAACACAATGCAGAATTAATATGTATTAAACGGCACTTGGGTTTCACAGACCATCCGAATGCACTGATGTGTTATGTCATAAAAACTTTATTCTTAAATAAAACCTTTAAAAAAGTTAAAACTAGTTGATAATATAAAAATTATATTTTATGCAATAAAACTATGAATCTTGCAAATTTGTCCAGTAAAATTCCAAAATGTGCAATTTTCAGGCAACATTACCTAAAATGTGCAATATCGTTCAGTAACCCCCCCCCCTCCCAAACGTGCAATTTTTTGCAAAATAAAATGGATACTAAAATAACATCCTCTTTGTTTTAAATTTCTGTCAAGGTTTCATTCAATTTCAGGTTAGCAAAGAGAAGATGCAGTAACATGGGAATCCAGTCTTCAGTAATATTGTCAACTATCCACAGTAGCAAAATTGTATCAATTTCTCTATGTTGTAACAGTTTATTTGAAGAGGTCAAAGATCATTTGACAAAATGTTATGAAAAATAAAATAGATTACAATTAAAACTGAAATCTGTGTTCAGTTGTCGATCCATTTCAGTGGCGTAATGTGGGAGGCCCAGGTAAATGGGGGCCTATTTTTAGGGATATTTTTATTATTTAAGGTACTGACCCTGGTTTGTTTTACAATACATCTTTATAAAGAGGGCCCAGATAAAAGTTTTGCAGATGGGCCCGCATTCATTTCATTATGCTTCTGATCCACTTTGTCTTTTTCATCCCTCCTGTAGAGACGTTGCACAACTTCAATCAAGTAAAATTTCATTCCCTTTTAAAGTTTTGTTTATAAGCTGTAGTTTAATTATACAAGTTTTCTTTAAAGGTACAATTGATAGGCCAGATAATTTTGAATTTTGAATTACTTTCTGCGTCTGAAACTAACTTGTATACACAGTGTCAGCACAAAGCGATTTCCTGAGATGGGTGTTCCTGCAATGTGAATAAATTAACTGATATGACTGATAGAGAGGGAAGTGGGCTAGTGAAGTACTATCTAAACCTTTTGTTGACTGAGAAAATTACCTTGGGTTTAGTATCCCTAGTACAATAATCAGTATTTAATGAATTTATCAATTGTTACTTAATTAAATTATTGTGTCACGTGAATTATACAAATCGTAAATAATAAGCATATAATTCATATATTATAAATAGAAATAATCAGATAATTGAAAAGTAAATTTACAAATTCTTTATTTATAAGCATTGGAATTCTTCAGGATGAATGTGATCTTGGGAGAATAGAAACTTTTTGTCGGTCATTGGATGAATATATGGATGGTGGAGTTCCTTTACAAAGAATTACTGAATTTAGTGGTGCTCCAGGATCAGGAAAAACTCAGATGTGGTGAGTTTACTTTAAAATTTTTTGAATTGGTTACGATTATTTCCATTAGAATATAAATTAGCTCTCTGGAAATGTATGAATACTTCTTTAAATACGGTTACCTAAGTTGCAATGGTTTTTCAGCCTTCAGCTGTGCGTTGATGTCCAAATCCCTCGAGCATTTTGTGGTTTGGAGGGACAAGCAGTTTTTGTTGATACGTGCAGTGGATTTACAGTATCTAGGTTGTTAGGTAGGGATTTATTTGTATTTTGTCATTAGCAGGTTTACAGTAGTGTTGCATGTTAACACGTTTCAGTGTAATAATGAAGAGTAACAGTTCATTAAGTTAGAATGAAAATACTGACTGACCTCTATGTACTACTATACTTTCTGAAAATGCTGACTGGCTGCTATTTACAATTGATAGGTTTACTACTAATTTTTAATTATTAAATTATTCCAATTTAAGTTCATTTTACAGAAACATTTATTTAGTTGGGTTTTTACTAAATAAAATAAAATGAAACGAAATGTTTTGAAGTTATGAATTGCCAAAAATATAATTAATTTAAAATGCAAAACTCGAGAATGCTCACATACATTGACACGTCTTTGCCTCTATTTAGAATTAGATCTTTTTGATTTACTTTTAAAATTTAAAGTTGGTTTGATGTAATTTGAAGTTTGGTATGTTGGTCAGAGTTCAATTCCAGGGGGGAAAAATTATTAGCTCTTTGCTGCACAGAAAAATGGGAGATGTTTGTATTGGAACAGTGATTAAGATTTAAATCATGTCTTGTTAACTACACCAATACTTATGAATCTAAATTTATTTTTCATGGTATTCCTATTCCTGAAATTATCTGGCCTTGTGTTCTATAGAAAACAGATTCATGATTGATGTTTTTTGATGTTATGACAGAAATAGCAGAAGCCTGTGTGAATCATTGTTCTACGCTTGCCAGAGATGGACTTAATCAAAATATGCTGCAAGCTATGAAACATTTTTCCAAAATTTCCATCTTGGAAAACGTTTTCCATGTACTATGTTTGACTCATGTTGACTTGATGGCGAGCATAATCTATTTGAAAAAATTTTTATCAAAACACAAACAGGTAATACTTAAAGGCTTTTTTGTTTGTTTTTTTCCAGAACCAGTAGTTATTTATAATAAAAATTAATAATTTAAAAGCACTTTGCAATCTTGTGTTGCAACAAATCTTTGTACTGCCAAATTTGGTGGAGACCAAATATATAAACATATATATTCTGGTAATGGAATAAAATTGAGAGAGAATCATAGCACCAACCATCATGAATTCTTTAACTGAAGAGAAGTGTAAGAATGAGAAATTTATTAGTGTGTCTCAGTGTATTGTAACTTTCATATCTGGTATGAAATAATTAATGTGAAGGCAGATTGCATGCAATTTGTTCTTCTCACTTATGCTACGTCCTGCTCTTAGACCCTGGAGTGGGACTGATTGCCCTTTCCTGTCACTGACAAAGTTTAGCATTTTTGCATGGCCATTACTAGATTTGACTAGTGTGTGGGTCTATCTTTCTGAAGCAGAGGTGTGTTCACAATATCATGTAATGATGAAATCGTCATATCGATAGGCGTCCAGTTTTGGCATTGTGGAAATATTTTGGTTTTAGTTTCATTTTTTGATAAAAAAAACTTCAGATTTAGAAAAGTTTCAAATTATTACAAAATTTATTCCCTTAAACTAAATATTACTTACGTGTGTGATTAAAATTTGTTCAGTTTCTAAAGAATTCCTAGGCATACATTTTAATTTTCAAAGAAATAGTGTAATCTAGTAGTAATCTCAGAAATTGATGTTTACAATTCTTAAATATTAACCAGTAAAACAACTGGCACTAATTATGATGCTCTTTTGAAAACTGAAACTGATTCATTTAGTAATGGTATACTTTTAATGAAAAAAATACTTTCGCTTTCAACCTTGCAATGTAAACGCTTTTGGTTTGATGCCTATGTTTTTATTTTTATATTTAGATAAATGTACATTGAATTTTTATTGCTTTTGCAATTTAATTAATTAATGTACATATGTTTATTAGGTGATGACTTTTTTACAACCTCATTTTCTTGTGTCATAATTTGATGAGCTTTCGTTAAAGATAAAAAAAAATCTTACTTTGACAGTTTGATAAAAGAAACCTCGTGCACAAAATGATTTGAAAAATTAATTTATAAGTTTTTTGCTTTATTGTAAAGTCACTGTAAGTAGATACAAGATTGAACACAAGCTTGAGGGTTACGTTATGTATACAGCAGACTTATACAACATTATGTAGGGTTATCAAACTTACAAATAAGTCAATTATTCACGATAACGTCATTGGACAGGATGAATCTTAGTGGGAGGTTGTCTTTGCTGTGGCCGGAGTTGTGCAAGTCTGCATAACTGTGATTGCAAGTGCATGGCTCTGCTTACTTCAGGTAATGTTGATAGGAGATTGATTCCAGTGGCTTTTCAAGCATTTGAGGCCTGTTGAGTTGTCCTTCAGAACTCCAGATAATTCATCAAAATCTTCAGTGCGGAATATTTGACTGCTGAACCAATGGTGAGCCCAGGAGGAGGAAATGAATGAACAAATTTTATGCAGCCTGTTCCGGATTTCAGGCAGCAGAATAAACGCAAGAAGGACTAGAATGGCAAGGGAGCTTTAGCATGCTTTGCTAATGTTTGGAATATTTTGAAACTTCATGAAGGGGATTTCGTTCCTGTCACTGATGTGGCTGATGACAGAAGACATGAGGGAGGGGGGTAGAAATACTTCATATCATCTCTCCAGCCGCCTGTTTTCTTAATCTCAGTTTTATTGTTGTTGAAGGCTGCATTCAAATTAACATAATTGCTCTCTAACACATTCACTGCCAAGCCCATTCTTGCTATACTGGGCCTAGGAAACGTACAGATTTTTCTCCATGCCAACAGTAATTGATGCACCTCTATTCATGCTAGAACATTGAAATTTGTACTAATATGATTATAATATTATAAAGAATTAAATTTATTTACAAAAATATGAGTTCATATGGATTTGCAGGAATATTTTGCAGCTATTAACACTATAATGAGACCAGTAGTGTGTATTATCTTAAAAAGATCAAGCCAAAGCACGAGACCATAGGGTCTCACACTAAAAAAAACTTGAAAGTCAGTACGAGACCATGGCCGTTCATGGCCCTGCATGGTAGACAACATGTTAAATCCTACACAAAGAAGTATTTGATCTTCGGTGATTTAGTCACCCATGGAGCTTGTTGTCTATGGCAACACAAAGAAAGCAATCCAGCACACAGTGCTGGCAACTGATGAACTTGGTTTTGGGGTGACGTTTCTTTACGAACATTTTCTGCAGCCAAACAACATGCCTGTCTTCTTGCTGGCATTCACTCTTCTCGTGTCAGCAACAATCATCACAACTGATCCCCAAAGGTTAATCTCTTCTCACATACCCTGGAGTCCTTCTGCGATTGTTTGAGCTTTCCCATCTTTCAAATTCAGCACAGACAACTTAATTTCTTTTTCTTCATTCCTGAGGACCACGACAAGGTATTTGGTCCTCAATGCATTTGTCGCAAAGTGTATGCTCCACTTCTCCGTATGAAGTGTGCTCCCAACTGCTTCTTCACCTGAGCAGCTCTCGTGTGGAGAGTCTTGTGGATTACTGACTGACACGGGTTTGGTATTTCATCATACATTTGCGGCTCCTTAGGACGATAGCTTTTATCTTGTAACAAAACATCTTGCAATGCGTGTGTGTTATGCTTCCTTGTGCTCGTTGATGCTGCTTTTAACCTCCCAAGCTCTGAGTCCTCGTAACTTGTCAAACAATGAGGTGGAGCTGAGCTTGTAAGTGTTGATGTTGACAACGTCTGTTCCATTGTCTTCCTTCTCTTGGATGGGCTTTACATTGGCACACTTGCCAGTGGAATAACCAACCTGGCTCATGCTCTCAATTCGTAGAGGTTCTCACCCTCTTTGCTCATCCATTCGCCTTTCACCGTGGTCATGTCAAACAGGTCATTCAGTGAATCAAAGTTTTATTTCTTTCTGCATCGCTCAGGTTTTCAAGTCTTTCAGAAGGTTCACTAGTTTTGCAGAAATGGCTTGATGAGATATATGCATTAAGTTCCATAAGGCTTTAAGCTCCACGGCAATTAGACCTACCCCCCCTCTCTCTCTCTCTCGCTCTCGCTCTCTCTCTCTCTCTCGCTCGCTCGCTCGCTCTCTCGCTCTCTCTCTCTCTCGCTCTAGCTATCTCTCTCTCTCTCTGTGCATGGACTCAAGAAATTTGAAACGTCCAGTGACATGGTTTTTCAGGGGCATACGACTCTATTCACTCAGTAGTGCTTTATAAATTTCAATACAATGTACTTCTTTTTAGTCATTAACAGGAAAAGGTTCATCAGCTTGTGCCCCAGGAAATAATTTTTGAGAAAAAAATGAAAAAGTCGTTACTCTAATGTTATATATGTATGTTATATTTTATATCCCATAAGTTATGGGGAATTTTAATTATAAGGGATACTCTTGTAATTTTCTTTAAATTTTGGATTTTTTCTGATATTTTCCTTAGTTAATGCATGTTGCATAATGGAAGATAAGTTACTATTTAAGCACTAGAAGCATACTGAGTGCAACCACACAGTATATTTTAAATCTTTGTATATCATAATAGCATCATTGTGGCAATATTAGTAGTACCTATGCTTTCTTCAACTCACTAATGCACTGCAGGTTGAGGAGAGAGCACAGTGTTCTCTTTTGAATTTCTATAGCCATTATACAACATTCAATAATTACAAAGGTTTGTTGTTCCTTCTAGCTATTATTTTAAATACTAATGAAGAAAGGAAGTCTATTAAATGCCTCATTAGTACTAAATGCTAGATACATTGTTGTAAGTATCATTCTACTTCATGTTAGAAAATTCATTCTGCTTCTTATTCTAAGTGGGATTTAAGGTTAATGTTGAATAGTGTTAATGAATGTAGTTGTAATGCCAAAATATACGAGTTAAATGATCATTCATCTAATAGCTTTAGCAAAGAAGTTTTCAGAAAAATATTATGAAGAATATTCTGAATATTTCAGGGTTTTAGTTGTATTTAAAATCTGTTAAAATTTTGAAATATATTTTATCCTGCTTTTGTGTATCAGTTTATGAAATCGTTACCTAGCTTTCATGTGAACTTAATTTTTTTTATTTTTAAATATTGTCATGTTGTAGGTGAGGCTCATTGTAATAGATAGCATCACATTCCCTCTCCAAACAATTGATAATGCTCTGCAACGTGTGAGTTTATTGTACGACTTGATGGAAAATCTTCGAACAATTGCTTCTGAATTTGATGTTGCAGTAAGTATAATATAAAAGCAATTTATATAAATACTGTAATATGTATAATAAAAATATAAACTTTCAGAAATCCCCAAAGAAAGAAATCGTATGGAGTTCAATCAGGAGAGCGAACAGTCCACAAACAAAGCGTGATAATTGTCTGTGAACCCTTAAGGAAACTGAAGTAGTGTCAGCGGTTACGGAGACCTGTTGAAAATGACCGTAATTTCACTCATTTGCTATTTGAAAGAAAGGCTCCAGGTTCATAGTGGTTTGACACATTTTACATATGTGTCACGTACAATCACTTTCTTTTTGTGAGAACCTCAAGGTGCCATCGCAAACTAATTACAAGACTGAAAAGCTTGCAATTGCAGGGCAAGCTTTGAAACGCTCCTGTCCGCTGAGCGTATCATTCCCAGGCCAGGCCAGTTGAGCGTATCATTCCCAGGCGAGTGCCAGCCCTTCGGCCAAGCAGAATTGTCTACGATCGCAGCACACCAGTAAAATAGTCGCATCATATGTGCAAATTTACTTCAACTATTCCACTCACGAAATTAAACCAGTAGTGTTTAACAATACATGCAAATGCCCCATTGAGGTTGGAGTATCCCAAAAAGTGAATCGCTTTTTCTATCCAATTTTCCTTCCTGCTTCTCCCTTCTGGACAATCATAAACTGTGACTCGCCTATCTTAGAAGGAGATATACATCGATCTCAATGTCGATGCACCATAAACCGTCTACTATTTATAAAATAACCTCTTTGATTTTAACATGTCTTCTATATGTGGTGCATTTATTTTTTTTATTATTTATTTATTAACAGACTGTGAAATACAAATAATATAATACAAGTATGTTTTCCACAAACCAACAGTTTTTTTCAAGAACTTGTTTATGAAAGAAAATACAGAAAATAATCGGAAAATATAACTAATAAACAAAGAAAAGAAGAACGAAGCATATATTACAAAAGAAAAAGAAAATTCGAAATACAGAAAGTAAAAAAGTAGTTATCACAATATAGTTTAATTTCATAATTCTCATTGAAAAACTGAAGAAACTGTCTCATCGCTAAGCTCAATTATAAAGTTTCTAAGCAATTTCTTGGAATTTTTACGCAGTTTATCGTAGCTGGTATTTTTCAGTTCACTACTCAGTAAATTAAAAATCCTATAACTAATATAATTATGGTTACGTCGACTGATTTCTTTCACAATTTTCGGCGGTACTAATAACTTGTTTCTCTTATTATTTTTACATAGTGATATATATTTCTGTTTAAGATAGTCAAAATTATTCAAAAGAGATTTTTCTAAGAAAAATTTCCTTATAGAGACAAGTCTATACGTTTTAAAAAGTAATTCAGAGGAATATAGTTTGGTTTTTCTATAAACGATTTTAAGTATTCTCTTTTGAACATCTTGTAGCATTTTAATTGCGTTATAATACGCACCACCCCATGTTATAATTCCATAACTCGCAATATTCCAAAATAATGCATATTACATTATTAACAATTGTTTTTCGCTAAAAATACTCCGCAATTTATAAAACACATAAATTAAATAACGGACTTTATTTGTGACTTGTGTGATATGATGTTTCCACTTCAAATTTGAGTCAACACATATTCCAAGATATTATCCTGAATTCACTTGTCAGAAATGGACAATGACACATATCACTATTAATATCACACGAACAAGTATGTAACTGTAGCTCAATATTTGAAGGTATGCTGTCAACATAACTACCATAGGTTATGGAAACAGTTTTTTGTATATTTAAGGTTAGGAAATTTACACTCAACCATTTTGCAATTAGACTCAATTTAGCTTGTGCTAAATCCTTTACTTCAGACCAAGTTTCAGCATTAACAATTAGCATAGTGTCATCAGCATTTTGGAACTTTAATTAATTTCACTTGTGGAATAGTATTAAATACCGCTTGTGCTCTGAAAATTGGCGAGTCTGGGATTCATTGACAATTTCCAAAACACTCATTGTACTCAAAGCCCTATGAGAATGTTTTAAGCAATTTTTGAGAAACGTCGATGGTACCTTTCTGCTGGATCAGATCGACTAGGGAATATTGATTTTTGAAGAAAAAATCGTATGAATAGTTTGGGTCTTCGGGTGGATGGACATTTTGGAAAAATAGTAGTTAATGCTATTAGTTTATAATCTTAAGCTTTACTGCATGGGTACATGTTTTGAAAACATTATAAATGAGTTGCATATGCTATTTCTTTTTATATTAGTATTGTAAATTTATAACAGAATCAAACAATTTTGCGAAACAACTTTCTTGTGACATCTCCGGTATTTGCCATATTAGCAAGAATACGGTGGTCAACTGTTCCATTTACCTTTACCTCACCACGATTCTCTCGCTGCATCTGGATGAACGTGTGATGGCCCAGACATTTGCACGCTAAAATGCCTGATTATTAACGATTTCTTGCAACAGAAAAGGTCATTTATAATGCTGGTTTACAAAAATCAGTTTCGGTATCATTGGACCCCAAACTATTTTCGATAAAATCTCGAAATAGATTTTCCACAGCATTACATAACTTTCCTTGTACAACGTTTATTACTTAATGAACGTTTGTATACAAGAAAGTAAAAGTAATACCAGGATTGCATTCCTAGATGTTCCTCTAATTATTTTTGAGAAATGAATGATACTTAGCCATGTAATTTTTCATATTATATTTGATGTAAAAAATGTACAATTTGTAAACCATAGATTGTATACCTATGTAATGTAATCAAAAATTTTGTATAATATACTACATTGATTGATTTTAGGTTGTTGTTACCAATAATCTTACTACCAAAGTGGAGACTGAAAAAGAAAGCAGTCTAATACCTGCATTAGGAGAAAGTTTTGGCCACAGTGTTAATTACCGTTTTTTGCTTGGACGAATGTCAGATAGTAATTTTGTGTGCGTGAGCGGAAAGAATTTAAACAAGTCTTCTCTGACAGTTCCATTTCAGGTAAGCTTTTTGTTATAGGTTTATTGTCTCTTGATTCCTATAACTTGACAAGCATTTTCCTGTATCATTACACAAATTGGACTAAAATGGAAGTTTCAGGTCTGTTTTCATATTGCAAATCTATTGAAAGTAAAGAACGCACGTAGTATTCCACAAAATGTTATTCCTCAATAAGTAATATAACAGTTTGGGATACAAATAATCATGTTGTGAAACCTGCCGTAATGGTTAATTACTCAGGCTGGTGCGCAGAGTGCGTCATGCATGCTCTTTGCTTTCTTTCTCTTCTTCTCTACTTTGCATCTCGCATCATAGTTCACGGATATCATTTTTTAAAGTTCCTTTAATGGCAGAATTCAGTGTTTTAACAATACCTTCTATTAACTTTATACAAATAATATTTTATTTATTTGTTAAGGCATCATACTTGGTTAGTATTTGTTGGTAGAGCAAATTATATGAACACACACACATAGACACAACGTACACACACTCTCTCTCTATTGCACTCTCTCTCTCTCTCTCTCCACCCTCTCCCTCTCTCTCTCCACCCTCTCCCTCTCTCTCTCCACCCTCTCCCTCTCTCTCTCCACTCTCTCCCTCTCTCTCTCTCCACCCTCTCCCTCTCTCTCCACTCTCTTCACCCTCTCTCCACTCTCAAAAGCCCCCAGCAAGTAATTTCCAAAATAGTGTTGTGGACCTTGCTGATATTGTACTCTTGCGAGCTTGTTATGCCTCAGGGCAGTGGGATCTTTTCGGGTGTTGAGAGCAAATCCAATAACAAGAACACAAATCAGTTAAACAGGGTTTAATAATCTTAAAAACCTTTCCATTGCTTACAAAATCACCCAAAATCAAAAATGAAACCCAATAGCACAAAAAATTGAAACCCTTTCAATGAAGCAAGAGTTAATCGTTAAACTACTTTTTTCTCTCTCTCTTTATATTTTTATTTCTATACAAATGCACTACGTTGCGCTAATGCGATTTGCAGGTTCGCACACACGCTTTTGCCTCAGCAAGTTGTGGAGAGATAGAGCGTGAGAGAGAGCACGCGCATAACTTAATTAAATAAATAAATTAACTTATTAACTATTCTCACAAATAATCAGTGGATATTCACTTTGTTACTCTGACTAATTAAATTGGCTGCAATTCCTATTTACATTAACTAGTGACATAATATACATTGTAAGACTCCATTCAAATAACTTTACTACAAAAACACCTGCAGATGGACCACACTCTCTACAATTGTGATGGTGAAAGAATGTCCTCTTTGTGGAAGGTTTGAAATATGTGTAAATAATTTTAGATATTGAGTTAGAAAAAGATACATTAAAACACCACTCAAAGCATCTAAACCATATCGCGGCACACACAGAAGTGAACGAGAAACACGGGTGGCAAGACAATAATGTCAATACTGATGGCACTGTCAACCAGCACATTCTGTGGACACGGGGACACCGTGTACACATTGTCCCAACATTCTTCAACTCTTCTGGAAGAGTTCGGTTAAAGTTCTCGAATATTTTAGGGTAGGTAGTATCTCGAAATGTCAGACAAGAAGGGCAATGATTGCACTTTTATATTGTTTAAATTTATTTTCAATTCTTATTAGATCATTTTTAAGTACTACACTCGAGGATGAAAAACCAGACAACTGTTCTCTTTTTATTGCTTGGTGCTTTTATTTATTGCTTTATTAGAACTTCAATAGAAATTTTCAATGTGAAAATATTGTTAAAACAGTTTAAAAGTATTTGCGACGCCACATTCAGCTAGCTAGCAATAAGTGAAGCCGACTGAAAACGCTCTGAGCAGAAAACATACAAATAACTGACGAAAGTGAGCCACAGTTCAGAGAAACATAAGGGTGTTTTTCAAAATAATTTTGATGAAGAAATTGTCTTCCCTCTGTTTTTATGATTGTGGGGGATACCTAGCCACAGAAAAAGAATCTCTCTATTCTATATGCTATTTGAATGAATAATAAAAATTCCGTTTACTGGTTCAAAAAGTTCCGTATTGCATATTATAAACAATATAGAGTTTAATTATATGTGCTGTAATGAAAGACAAAAGTCTGCACTAAAACTATGTAATGCATTATACTACACTCATTTTAAAAGTATTTTGCATTACTTTTAGAAGAGCATACTTGTTTCATGTAAATTTCAAATGACATGGAATCCTATGTTTCCTGTAGTACATACTTTATTTAAAACCCTTCATATTGCATATTATATACAATTTTACTGCTTATAAATCTGGGCGCTAAATGTGTCGCATGCAGAATTCGCACACTTCAGGAATATATTATTTTCATATTTTACTTTTACAGATAACGAGATCTGGAATTCGTGAAGTTCAGAACAATTGATCGATGATCACCTTGTTAAGAGAAGCCTTGGAAACATCTTATGTTTTGTTAGAGAAAGTTAAGATATATGGAAATTTTCTTCTGTATTCAATATTTTACCTGTTTAGAAATGTTTAAATTATTTAATGCTAATTTTTATTCATTAAGAATTTAGCACATCATTGCTTTGTTGAATTTTCTCAATTAAAATTATTGTTTAAAAAACTAATGTCTTGTATATATTTCATAAAATGTATTCAGTGTAAATATTCTAGCCAGAACTATGAATTAAAAAATGCTGTAATAGATTCAAAGCTTTGTTGTAAATGTGATTAATTTTATCTACGTTTCTGTTTCCAAAATAGTTTATTCATTTGAACTGAAACACCATTGTGTTGACTATTAATTTTTTCAACATGGAAGCTTGCAATTCAGCAACTATCTTGTTTCCAAATCCATTGTAATTGTATTGAACTGAAAATGTAAATATATTTTTTCATGTAGTGCAAGTAAGGAAAGATTTTAGATTTGTAGATACCGCCCTGTTTTTTATAGTAAAAATGTTTATTCAACAGTTTTTTTTTGTGTACGAATGATTAATTTGTTTCTTCTTCTTATGGCTGAGTAGTCCATAAGTGAACTTGAGCTTCTTCAGGATTTCTGTCCATGTATCTCTTGTCCATTCCTTCCTCCTTTTTCACTCACACGCATTTCAGGTCTTCAACACCATCCAGCCATCTGAGGGATGGTATTCCGACTCTGCGGGCGCCAACAGGTCGCGTCAAAGCCAATTCTTTACACACAGTTGATTCCGGCAAGCGACAGATAAGGCCAAGCCACCTTAGTAGCCAGTTTGATTTCTTTAACGATATTGTTGCTATTGTATAATCATCTGCGTAGGCCAAGAGTTGTACCGATTTCCTCATCGTATCTGTAACTACGATACCGGAAACACATATTGCTTTTTCTAAAGCAGTGTTAAAGAGTAAGCATGACAATGCATCCCCCTGTCTCAATCCATGTGCACAGCCAAAAGGATTGGATGTCCATCTGGTTACTTTTACTCTGCACTGTACTTGAATAGTTGCCTTTACCACCCTGACAAGTTGTGCCAAACTCTTCCATGGCCTCAATTAGTTTCTCCGTGTTAATAGTATCATGTGCTGCTTTGAAATCAATAAATAGATAAAAAGTGCTCACACTATATTCCGTGGTCTTTTCGATGATTTGTCTCATCATATCAATGTGATCGGTTGTTGATTTCTTCTCCCTCAAACTACATTGGTAATTTCCGATAAGTGGTTCAGTGAACTGTTTAAGCTGTTCACAGAAAATATTGGAGATCTTATATCCTGTGTTCAACAAACTAATTCCTCTATAATTTGTTACACCATTTTAAAAAAAATGTTTTGTATTTTATTGTTTTCTTGATAAATAAATTTTTCAAAAGGAGAATCATTTTACACTTGTCTGCTACTTCGTGTTAAGTAACTTAAATTTTATTTATTTTGAGAACGGAAATTGTCGTAATAGTTTTTTATAACTTCGTGATGTTTCCCCCTAAAGCGCAGATGCCTGTAATGCGTTGCAAATCAGTGACGGCTTGTGACAAATGTAAGAGTTTGCGCGACAACCAAAAATAATTCGTTCTTTAAAAATGCGAATGAGAAAATTTCTCGTATAACCTCCAGAGATGTATGGCAGCTGATGCTTAGGACACTTTCCAACTTCAAATGGACCAAAGCGGCCCGGCGAACCCTCCGTCCGTGCAGCGTGGAGGGGTCCAAATTAGATCCGTCAACCTGCCCGCCTGCCCGTCTCAGAAGAGTGCGGGCCCAACCCACCCGCATTCATGCGGGTAACCGTACTGTACGGGTCGGCCGTAATAACGAACGAAAAGGACAAGAAGAAATGGAGGCACAGGACGAAAGTGAAATAGAAGTGACGGCAGGACATGGACAAAAGAGCGGAAATGACTAAATGGAAAAAAGGACAGAATGGTCAAAAAAGGGCGACTGGACGCAATGGCCTCTGTTCCCCCACTGCGACCATACATGTAAGAGGGGGAATCTGAAGCAGTGAGAGTGCGGAGGACGAACTCTCAAATGACAAATGTTCTCCGCTATAAAGCGTCATAAACAGTTTCGAACACAGTCCTCCTTGGAACCTCTCTTACTGTTCTCCGGTGTCGTACAAAATAGCTTCCTCGGTTGTGCTGGAAAGGGCATTGTACCACAAGAAATTCTCAATCGAAAAGTGCACGTCTCTGCATTGTAAGATCGGCGCCTAACAACTTTTCAAATTATGTTCTTGTTCTTCCTAGAGTAGTGGCGTCACGAAGGGCCCATTTTTAAGGAAGATTCGCGATTGTAAGAAATATTAATCACTTGATGCTTTCTGTGATATATTGCGAGAGTTGATGATAAAAGAAGAACGAATGATTTCCGCTTCGGTAGCTTATGTATCAATCAATAAATAAGCATCATTAGGCTTTCATAACAGGCTAAATTTCATAAAATTAAATAAAGGCAGATTTTTACACTGTTGGTTACAGCACAGTACCGTTGTTTAACAATAATCACGAACAAAGTGTCTTTCGATGTTTGGTTTGAAGTTTTTTCATCTTATTGATACGCTCGACAACGTTGCCAATGAATATGAATGTGTTAAAGGATATTTTTATTTAAGGAACTAAGGCTCTGTTCGACATACAGTTTATATAGGGGTCCGGATAAAAAATGTTGCATCCATTTCGTTACGGCTACTGATTAGGCATTGGTTATGTTAAACATTGTGTATCAAAGTTTTAAATTCATGTAAAGAAACGTATTTACTAACAAATGGGAAGCAAGTTCAGCTAAAATTGAAATCGTCTTTTTTGAAAAGAAATTGCGTTATTGCTTAAACAGAAACAATTTAGACTAATTTATTTTTCACTTTTTTAAAGAAATATTTAAATGCTACAAAATATAAACTGTAATGATTAAATAAATTAAAAGATTTAGTATTGTACAAAAGGCATCTAATAAGTACGCAGTGAAAGAGCACAGAAGCCGCTTATGACCTTTCTCGAATTTTGTGTGTCGTTCCGCTACTTTCCTGCTTACCTATTATGTGGTAACTGCTGCATAAGAAACTCACAATCTTAAACGGATTTTTTCTTTCGTGTCCGTTAAAACCCCAATTATACGGTACGTATGAAGTGCAGGTGGGTTTGACCGTTAAGAATACTCGTATATACGGGTCCTAGGCACCCGCATGACTGAAGACGCGTATAACTCCAGAGTTCACATCCCTAGCCTCTCCAGGCAGTGTAGGGAAGTCTCACCTACCGTTCATATAATTTAAGTCAATTAAGCAACATGGCGAAGTTTGAACGGCGTCGAGAAGGAGCGTAGAGAACTCCGTAAGACCCTTCCTCGATTTATTTGTTTTTTGTTCGCTTGTTTCCTGCTCCGTTTATTATGAGGTAACTTGCGCATTAATAGTTTTACAATCATAACGGAAAATTTCTTCTGTTAAACAAATTCGCAATGATACGCGCGTCCGCAGTGAATGCGGGTGGGTTGGACCCTCACTATTCTGAAAGAGGTTGGCGGATCTGCGTGTTTTCAGAGCTCTAGAATCTCGTCACCTGAGTCAAGTCTGTCTTATAGTATTTATGTAATATTTGGGTGAAGTACCTTGATCACGAATTGTTTCTGCGATTCCTCTGTAGCAGTGTTGAAGTGATTGCAATGCAAGTGAAGGTATAGTCATTTTGGCTGTGGGGCTTTGAATATTTGCTCATGTCTGTCCCATGTGTTGGAGGGAGCTCGTACTCAAAGAATTCGTGTGGTTACTATGGTGCTATCAAATTAGACCGACTGGGGCTCGAAGCACTGCAAGTGGAGGAGGCAGCGCCAACAATGAGAGCTGCTGCTTGGGAGGCACGTAGTTGCCACGGCCAATGCTTCGTTAACGCAAGTAAAGTGTGCCGGGCGGTTTCGCCTAGAGAGGGCAAGGACAGATTTAGGACCGTTTGGCACTCACCTGTCAGACTTTCTCGCTTGCGACGAGGAGCTACCTGACGACTAATGTGCTCTTGTGCATTGGACCCTTTTGTTTTGGAGCAGTGTTTTAGTGAGTTGTGCTGTTACGGTCAGGTAATTTATGATGAATATTATATTGAGAGGAAGACCCCAGAAAGCATCCTCCCAAAGAAATAATTTAGTTGAGTTTCCCTTGTTATGTCAGTCGCGTCTGAAAGAGAATTTCCAGCAGGAGAAATCAAACAATGATCCACGGTATGCAGTAAGAAAAGTTGTAGAGTGAATTGAGAAGCTTTAAAAAAATTTAAAGACACTTCTTAAAATGGGTGAAGATGGAATGGGAGCTGAGGATGAGCAAGGGGAATCACCTCAGAAACAATAAATTCAATTGTGCCCTAGCGTAGAGGGTACTTCACGCCTTTTGAGGAGGAGGGCAGGGCTTAGTTCTGCCGCCCAGCCAACGGCGCATCCTGGCGGCACAGTGGGTGGGGTGGGGGCGGTTGCAACGGGACGGCTCCCTTTCGAAGTATCTCGTGAAGAGACGGAATTGGGGCTTTGGAATAAATAATTATTTCGCGACCTGCCGCACGAGGCAAGTGTTTTCAGGTGGGATGATGGAAGGAGGCTCTGTGCCTTCGGGAACTTCGCTAGCAGGAACTTTTTGTGGTTCTTCACGGGGACGAGTCGTGAGGTTGTCGTTCAGGAAGGTGACGCGCCTCGCTTCAGCAGTTGCCTTAATTCCCTCGCCGTCAGTCATTTTCGTGTATTCTTCAATTTCTGCGGCTGTTTCACTGTTTTCGGTGGCGGCTGGGGCCGCGCCTCTTCCAAAGAGCGAAAAAGGTTCGTGGGAGTCTTGGAGAAGACGAGGCCCTTCTCGTCGATGGCTGGTGAGTGAAGGTGACCTTGCGCCGTCGGCCTCCTTATGGGAAAATAATACTCCCGTCACACTGCAATATTGCGCCGCCGTCGTTCCCAAGGCGGTAAACCGTCGTCCTCACCCCAGGAGAGCCGTCAGCTCTTTCTTCGCTTCCACGGATACCTTCTCACCTTCCAAGAGCGTAATAACTTGCTCGTCATGTTGTCGACAGTCTAGAATTACGTGTTTATATGAAGTCACTCAACTTATGCGCTCCTCGCCGTTTAATGTACATTTTTCATGGCTGGAATAAAGAAAATTTAATTCACAATAGGAATCTAGTTCGGGAACAGAATGGAAATCCTCTCGAGAAACTAGAATTCCAGAGGACACTGATTCATCTGAGCGTGCAGAAGTGGAACGTTCACTGGGACTGTAATTGACAATCGGAGCACATTGCAGAGATATATCAACGGTTATTAAATGTGAGACCTAACCTGGAGGTCTCTTGGGACCGGTTGCCGTAGACTAAAACTGTTCACACTCCGAGAATTGCTGGGCCATTTCCTTAGCTGCCGCACAAGCTCCTATCGCCTCTATTTTATAACGTACGCCATTCTACATGAATTGTGCAAACAAAGAGAACTGTAGTACTTGGTAACGTTTTGACCCAGGATTTGGATCTGGTAGACTTCCTTCTTTCTCTTGAGTTCAGTTTGACTTTATACATGTACGTATATACAGAGTTAATATACATTGAGAAAATTACTTGCGGAACGATATTCTATTTAAATACAGTGTTACGGCTGGATTTCATTTTCAAGAAAACAGTTCAGAGGATTTATGGGTTAATGTCCCACACTATTGAGGAGTGCGATCACTCCTTCAGCCACAATATTTTCATAGTTCCCTAGAAAAATAACAACCTTGTGTGTCTGTATCTTTCTCTTCATTTGTCATCACAACTAAAAGCGCGAGTTGTTGATGGGAGTGTAGCGACAATTATTACTCGGAACCAGTGAGACTCCTGACGGTGATTTATTAATATTAGGAAATTTCACCTTTAGTTGGTATTGTAAATTGTTTAATGTATATTGTGTAGAGATTGTACTATTTTGTAATGTATAGTTTTAAAATACCAATAAATTTTATAAATATTGTTATACTTTGTGCTTTCCTTTGTATTAATCACAGGCTGTGACACTGAATGTGCAATACGCCATTGGTAATCCTTATTCTATTATTTGCGTAACAGCGTCCTCAAGCTATTTTTGGCGTTGGACGCGAGGTGTAATTTAATTCTCCTTGTCAGTCTCACGTCAAATCACGTCAGTGCCATTGCCTTTTATTTCCATCGGCCAGGGGCTCAGCATCGTTGGTATCCAGAGTTACTTGACCGGGAACACTCGGTGACGAACTACTTAATCTCTGTGACATCTCTGAGCTTGGTTAAGGTATTGTGCTAAACTACTAGCGCCGGATAGATGCCAACAAGCCAAAATATTATAGTTTGTTAATATTTGCTGTTCTACTATTTTTTAAATAATTTGGGTATGAATTTTCAAAAAAGTGAATGCATTTTTTTCTGGAAGTTTTGATTTTTTCATTAACTTTCTTTACTAATGCGTCCCATTGTTACTCATTAATAAACCAACAATTTGTTTAATTTTATTTATAACAATGCATTAGCTCTATTTTATTTTTAAAATACCCAGCTCTTTGTAGTAATTTGTATTTGGCGGCCATGTCAGCATTCTGCGATTTTTAAATAGCGGCCTTTGAAGGCCCGTCTTCACGATGGAATACTTGAGGGCATTTTACGTCTTTCTCGGTTGTGCCGCTAGACACATCGCACAGCTTGGTATACTGTCGCGATCATCTGTCGACTGTCATCTAGCGGTACGATCGTCAAAGATGCGAAATACGGTAATCTGCAGCTGTCTGGGGGCGGCCCGCCCTAGACACCGGTCAACAACCCCACCACTGGGCGTGCTGTAATGCCCGCCGACAACAACAACAACAAAGGGTAATCATTCGCTTTGCTCCCGCTGGAATGCAGATGAACAGTTATTGAGCGAAGCTGTAGAGGAGATGCCATCAGCACTAATATTCATGGCGGCCTATTAATTGAATTAAAGATAATATCGAGTCAACGAAACAAGTTAAATTAAAATAGAAAAAGGTCGCACTTGCCATAATTGTAAAATGTTATGTATATCACCCATCATTCATAATCATTTTAGATATTAAATGTTTGTTTGTCAAAGTAGATATCCATGCCAATCCCTATCCTGACACATTGTAGTACCATTTACGTTACATGTAATAATGTTTCCTGTTTCCTGTGAGAGCGTAGACTTCCGCGGCCGAAGTCAGTATTTACTTGGCTGTCCGGTTGACGCCGCGTCCATGGCGATGGTGCCGACCTTTCGGTCGCCATTCTGCGACCTTCCTCAAGGCATTACACCTTCGCCATAAATGCGGCGACACCCGGACAGCCAAGTAAATAATATTTTTTCTCTCTGCAACGAGGGATACAAATTTGTTTTCTCACGTGTAAAATTAACTCCCCCTCCTTTCGCTTCTTTCTCCTTTTCAGTTTGAAACTCCACACTCACAAAGTACGACGTAATAAAACAAACTTTTACACCGAACTCGCACACTGCTCACGCCGAAGTAAACTGCAACACAAAATAAGCACGAATGAAGCGAAATACGCCAGGCAATTCCATTTTACCAAAACACGTTCGAATTTGCGCGTACAGAGCGCGTTTTGTCTCGAAAATGCCGCATAGCCGTTGTTGAAAGAGCAATCGGCCAGCTTATTTACCAGAAATATGTCAAATATTTTAACAAGAAAGACCTTGGTGAAACGCAAAATAAATATCAGGCACTTTTATCGGACGGATAAAATATCTGTCGGATTAGTGTTCGGAACTGTTATCAGGCACCGGTAAAACAGGACTTCAACGTAATGGCTAATTTGCCGTGCCAATTCCAGCTCAACCAATGAGCACCACGGTAAAATACGTATTTACGTTTCATAAGCAGAGAATAGAAAATAGAAATGGCTTTAACGAATTATGAAAATGGCAAAGTGTATTATTGACGATGCGTAAATAAAGTATTACGTATTGTACTCATTCGCCTGGATTCCACTCTTTGGGCACTGCAGCTGATTGAAAGTTGTAGAAAAATTGAACTACTTAACCAGAAGCAATACAGTCCAGTGCTAGAAAGATTTCATACAGTACATGAATAGGTCATAAGTAGGATTGGGTGCGATGCTATCGGGATGAAATAGCAATCATATCGATTAACATTACAAAGCACGAAGATAAAATTTGAACACTTGTTTACATACAATTTAACGAGTTTTTACAAGTTTTGCAATAGGATACAGCCTTATACTATTTCAAAGATGGTTTACAATATTACACGCTATAAATTTAAGCTAAGCATCGTTATTTGCTCATGTTATTAACCAAAGAGAAAAAATATATTAGTAAATGATGTCATGATTATTCTTAAATTAAATTAATTGGACTAATCTAATTTTTGATGCTTGTAGGTTTTACAACTTTTTCTATACCGTTGTGTCCACAACTTACTACAATTTGAAAAATACTCCGTGCAGACTTCGTGGTAATATATTCTCTTTGTTGCCTTGCCGAGATATTCTGGATGTTGTGTTGGTACTTTGCGGTGCGTTGCGGCAGAGAGTATATGGGCCCGATATGGGCCAGAGAGTGACCAATATACTCTCTGGTGACCAGAGACAGATCCGGCGACATATATGGCGGTGACTTGCGCCAATCCAGCACCAAGCCAAAGAGTATATTTGCACCAAACCAACTTTTGTGGTTTGAAATAAATTAGGGCCGCATTATGGCGAGTACGACCGTGTATACTACGTGAGTGCATTTGTTAAATACATGTTTATTGGAGAAAGTGTGTTGTACAACTCATTGTCGTAAGTTGTGTGTGTTTCTCGTATGAGTGTTGCGAGTGAGGTACATGTAGATAGTGCACTGTTGTTTCTAATTGAAATGTAATTTGATTTCTTATGATTTAATTTATTTTCATTAAAGGACAATTAAAACCGTTTGATGAATATGAGTACCAACAAATGGAGGTTAACAATTGAAAACTTAGTTTCAGTCTCGAGTAATTGGAAACTTATTTACTTTGGTAAACGAGCGACAAACATTTTTTAAAAATATTGCTATCAAAGTAATAATTCACTCCCCGGCGCTACCTGTAAATGGAGAAATACTAGTACAGATGTATGTAAAGAGAATTGTGAATTAATTCATGGTGCAAGAAAATCAAGATTCTTACTTTTTTCTTCTTTCTTACATCTAAATATTTTAGACAAAGGGTTCCGAAGAGGGTCACAATAGGCACCCTGGGCGTCAATGAAATTTTGAAAGGGTAAATGGTGATTGTGGGTTCGATTGGGGCCAATAGCCGTTGCCTGATCGGGATAATAAAGCCCCATTGATTACAAAAAATATTTATGAACTTAATTAACTAATTACGTTACTAAATTATTATTGAAATTATTATATTACTAAATTATTTATGAACTTAATTAACGAATTAGGATGTTTAGAAAGCTCAAGAAATTGTAATTCTTTTGTTATTAACAATGCTCTATCATGCAAGATAAATCTTCACAATACTGGAGAAATGTTATGGCCAGTTCTTGGGGGGGGAAAAAAATTCAAAATTTTGTAACAACAACCTTTCAATGAAGGTGAAGAACTCGGCGAATCAAATGAGTATTTGCATTTGACAATTGAAAAATCAAGATATTTGCAAGAATACTAGGGTATGAAATTATTTTAAAATAATTTATGTACAATGTTTCATGTCGTTATTATAGATGCTGTATCTTATAGATAAAACATAAGGGTACCCATGTATCAATCATTCTCTTAAAAGGGGCTGATAAAAAATAGTTTGGAAATACCGGACATACATTTGAATTGTTATATTAACAGGTTACCAATCACATATCTTCATTTGCAACGTTGTGGCCCCATCATAAGATATAAAAATTCATTAATAAGAATCCATAGATGGAATCGTATTCCTATCCTATAAAACAGAGCGCCTCATAATACCCTAAATCAAGATTCTTGTTTAATGGATTGATTTGTATCCATGGATTGACTACTTCTGTGCAGTCTATCTCCATATAAATGATTATTTGTGATGGTTGTGAGAGTGTGTATTCTTCATTCTGAGAGTGCATTTATTTGACTTGTGTGTGCACTGGTATGTAAGAGTGTGTTCACTCATATTTACTATTAATATTAACTCTAGTTGAAACAATGAGGACTATTTTAATTCTGCCCTGAAAGTAGTATTCTTTAAAAAGTTTTAAGTTGAATACATCCTGTTCTCCTTTTAAAAATGTTTGCAATAACCCTTTTTAACATTGGAAACTATTATTTATTGGTAGAACATCTTTACCCATGATGTAAATCACTGTCACTTTTCAGAAATCATTCACCTTGCAATGGTAACAAGTAAATAAAACAAGCTTGGTACATAAATATCATACAAGATATAGTTTTGCAGAGCAAACAATATTAAAGAATCTAGTTTTGGCAGTCATTTAGTGAAAAGCAGTCTTCTAGATGAATTCATGGAAAAGATATAAAGTAAATGAGAGAGAGTTGGAACCGAAGAGACTGCTGTTTTGACATACACAGATAATGGAAAATTATATCAAAAAATATATTGAGTACATTTCACAATGATATAATAATTTATTCAGAAAATGTCAAAAATTCAGAATTTTTCTTTATGACTCCCTTCCAATAAGCTAGTTGGCTTATGGATAATGCTCTTCTTTACACCACTAAACTTGCAGAATTTTATGATAACAATGGTGTTTGAGCATACTGAAGTTTCATTATGACGAAAGGCTCCGTGCAACAAATTCGAAATAATGTGAACTTAGGAATATATTTTTGTGCATGGTATCCAAGTATTGTGTACTATTTGTGGAAGAAATAAACCTTTGTAAATGTGTTCATTAATGTTACAAGCAGTTTATATTCTTTGATCCAACATTTGTCCTTCAAAAAATTTGATGACTGCAGTCTTTATTGTATTGCATGTATTCTTGTTATTATTTCATTATTACTTTAATGCTTGCTTTAAAACATTTTTGGGCCAAAGTCTAGTATACAGTACAACTTACGAAAGTCATTTAAATCGGCACACAATTTTTGTTTTGTATTTTAGAGAAACCCACAAAAATGGAAAATGAGTTGAAAATTGGAAATCTTGTGAACTAAAAGTGGAATCTGATTGATGATTGTGGACTGCTAATTAGAAGAAGTTGGGCTAATTTCTCAGAAGCCTATTTTGTTTTCAAAGCGAATATATTCAGGTAAGTCATTTCCAAGTCCTGCAAAGGTAGGTTCTCTCGGCCACCTTGATGTTCAGTTACCCCATCTCACATTTTTCCCCTTCTCCAAAGCTTGTTTACGTTGCACCCAGCTGCCACACACACTACGTCCTTTACAATCTTCACAATTCCAATTAACCAGTGGAATAACATTTTACTTCACAATGATCATTACTTCCACATTTGGTTTCAATTTCCTGCATTAAGTGAACTTTTTAGCTGCAAAAGAACTTTTGGTCAGAATGGTGCAAGCTTGTAGTTGTATATTATAAGAATAATATGTACCATTTATTTCACATTTGTGTTCTAATTTCTTTAAAATCTCACCAATGACCAGAGCAATTCAAAATACAGAAGAAAAAAATTGTACTATTAAACAAATGTTCTACAACAAATACTTTTAATTAAGATATCTCTGTAATCTCTTTGAAACACTTTTTGAAACAAACTTTGTGTTGCAATATATGTGTATCTAAGTATAAATATTAGATTGTATTTTTTAATATTAAGGAGAAATATTACTTTGTAAAAGATAATTCTTTGAGTTAGTAATGAGCATATTTCAACCATGGACCATTGATTTTACTATTAAATTTTAGGTATATTTGAGATTAAAATTTCTTCGAAACTCCAGAGTATGTTAATGTTGTTGCTAATTAGAATGTTAAAAAATATTATTAATTTACCATTGTCTAATTCAAATTATGTCTATTCAAGCCCAGTCTCGTGGAAATATTCTTTTTTATGCATTTGTATGCTTACTTATTCTGCTTTACGATGGTCTTTATGTTGTGAGTAAAATTAAAATATGGAGTGCAAACCTGCCATTTTTCCTTTTTGATAACATACTAAATTTTATTGGCCGAATTTCATAAGATGTGAAATTTTATTGCAGTATTATAATATCGATCCAAGCTGCAAAAGAGTCAAAGTTTTGAGTATTTCCAAAGATTCCGTGAAGTAAGAATTTTTTTAAAATTTCTATTTATTGATTTATTTTCTTCTATAAAAGACATGAAGATAAACCTGAATGAATGAAATTAATTATTAACTTCATTTTTATTATGAATAGTAATCTAGGCAACTGTGTGTAATCGTGTTAACTTGATTCTGCGCAAGTACAATATTATATAATAAACCTTTGTAAAAAGTAGTACAGCAAAAAAAGTATTGTAGATTACGAAGTATCGTAACATTTAGTACATCTATGTACAAACCAATCGTGGAGATTTTTGAATGGATTAATTGAAGATGGAAGCAGGGTTGGGAAGGCAGTTGTACAGGTCTAATAGCCCTTTTGCCCTTAAATAATATTTATTATTATTATTATTTCCTTACGTATTTTTTCATTGCTATTTTTCTATTACGGTACTACATATTTTTTGCTTCAGTTTGTTTATATAGACAACATTTATTTACAAATATTCTCAGTCATGCACACATGCATGTGTGCACACACATAAACTGTTTTTTCGGAAATGCAGTGATCATTTTTTGCTAGTTAAAATAACAAATTTTGTTCCTGTCAAGTTTGAGTGTGATTGAGAAGTAATGTATAGAACCCAACGAGCTAAAATATAATGAAATATATTTTAGCTGACTGATACAACCAGACATTTTTGAAACTATTTTCTGTCCAGAAAAAAGATCAATTGAAGGACACCTGTATGAGTTTAAGTTGAAAAATTCGAATTTTGTTTGTAATTTGATTCGCAATAGTACGTAGATTATGCCAGTATAATCTTTTTACGTTTTCGGATCTTTAATGCCTTTAAAAGTGGCGGTCCGGGGCCACGCAGCGCTACTTCATCATGGAGTAACGACATGGCGCGTTTCCTTACAACGGCGCTTTCAGTATCTCTTTGGTGTGTTTCGTTCTTACGTTGGCGAAACTGATGAATACTCCCAACAGCTTCGATGTTTAAACAGTTGACAACGATAGCTTGGAAAGTGTTCAAAACGTGTTCTTTGATTTTATATTGTGCACGTGGGTTATAGAAGTAACAACCTTTTTGTGCAGGTCTCGTTTTCGTGTGCTATAATGGCAAAAATTAGCTCTTCGGTAAAGGAAAATATCACGAGCGGAAAATCATTGATTCTAATAGTTTTCCAAGCCCTAATGATACATGACTTGTCTATCAACTCCACCCAGTGATTCGAAAGCTGATGTTTTGTGAAGCAACTGACGACAGTTTCAGTGTAAATTAATCTTGTTCTGGCGGATATTTTTGTGGATATTAGTGTATTGTCAGACATTTTGCAAAGTTTAGTGGAGTGCAAATTTTGAGTATAAATTGCATCGGAATTGTTGAGAGGCGTAGCTTCTAATTTTGAACCAATGCATTGTTAAGTAAGAAATTGGTGTGACTTAAAGTTATAAAAAATATGAAGCCAATATGAGATTGACTTATGCCGTGAGAAGCATAGGCAAAGCTTCTCAAACTTTTTGTGCTGTAATGAACCACCCATCTCCATCGGCCAAATTTAGTCCCTACCAAAAAATTTTGCTTGAAGGGCTTGAATTTCTGGCGTCAAAATCCATGAAAGATGCTGTGAAGAAAGGTGTCAACATCGATGGCAGCAAAGATTTAACTGCTGAATTCAATCCCTCGTGTCAGAAACTGGGGCATACATCACTGAATTGTTGTGACAGCCACTGCCATAAATTCAGGTAAAGTTATTGGTGTTGAATGCTTGTCTAAATATTGCCAGTCAATATTTTGCCATCAATTATATTTCTATGTGATGATAAAGTCTTGTAAAATAATTCATTCTGAGCACAGTAAAATCTGTCTAGTGGTCACCAATGATTGCAGCAAAAATTAACTGTTATTGAAGGTGTCTGCCTTATCAAAGTTACGACGTTATGGTAAACGTAAATCAAATCTTATGTTAACGGTTATGAATTGAGTGTTCTCTTAACGTTTTTAATTGACATAAAGGATGAAATACAATTTAAACAAGGTGTTTAGGATCGTTTACCTTCTCTCGGCTAATATCAAAACACTCTTGATTTGTCTCTCATTTTCTTAGTCTAGAAACTCATTTTCCATTCTCATGGAATTGAATTGTGCTAGGAAATTAGTCTTGCAAAAGACTGTAGATGCAATTCACACTGTAGGAACTTTTCAATAGTGTTGTTAAATGTTTATGTTCTTCTTACAAAAGTGTTAGTGAATATCCTTATCAGTGATCTTCAGAAGGGAAGCATGGGTTACCAAAGCATAAGAATGCTGCAAATGGATGAGGTACACATTGTTTCATTAAGAGACATTTATTAAAACCTATTGTTGCCTAAAAAAATGTCTTGGTGAGCTAAGTATCTGGAAGAGAGGCAGGAAGATAAATCAACCGTAATTTCCACCACTTTTCCTCATCTTACTATACTAGAGATCAAAATCTGATGAGGTTCCTCATTAATCGAGGTCAAAGTGCAAAATATGTCTGGCTGTTGGCTGCTTAACCTTTACACTCTGTTTGGGGTCATTTGTGACCTCCAGGCACAAATGATATTTAGGAACACTGAAAATTATTCACATGAACTTCTTCTTTTAGATATGCCATTTAGGTCCAGTTTTCCATCTTTTCCAAAAAAAATTATTTATTTTACAAGTGGTTATAATGTTTTATAATTCCTGTGTTGTAAACTTTTCTGTTTTTTAAGTTTCCTTGGTTTGAAGTAATGAGATGCTTATGCAGTTGGAGTCGAAAATGTTTCCAAACATTCCAATTTAAAAATTTTTCTTACAATTAGATGTGTAACATGGAATCAGTTTAGGAGGATTTCTGACTCCAAACATGTCCATTTCTGTTTTGAAATATAATGTTGTGGTTTCTTAATGATTGTCATATTAGTCCATTGTGAGTTAGTAGCCCTGTATCAAACATTCTCATGTTATTATGACACACATATGTGTAGTTAAGAGGATATGCTAGAATGTTTTTCTGGAAATATTGTCTGTTTTTTTAGTATGATGTAGAAAATAAATAGCATCATTTTCTCAATTAATATAATAACTGATTAAAAAACTTTTAAACTATTAAAACATTAAACCTGACCACAAACAGAATCCACATAAGTAATGAAGAAACAGAGTCCAAAGGTTAACTAGGCAATCAATGAAAAGAGAGAATATTCACATGTTATACAAAACCAGTTGGTTCCATGAAAAAATGGTCATTAAGAGGTGATTGCATAATTAGGGTGGCAGTTTGAGCAGGTTTCTCTGTACTGTCTATTTTTTCTGTGACTAACCATTTTTAATAAGCTTTCTTATAACTTTGTTGTAAACGATGCAGCAGCAAAGGTGTAAAGGTAGTGAAAGAAGTCTGTGGATTCAACTGTTGATGCAGAATGGAAATGATTTCTTTTGAAATAAGTGAGATATCAGTAGAATTCAGATAGCAAATAAGAGACTGTAAAAGGAAAATATTGATAAAAAGTATAATAATATCTGGTTTCTTGTTTCATTTGAATTTATTTAGAAATATTTATGAACAAAGATGTTTAGTTAATTGTTAGTATTAAGATAAGAGAAAAAAACCTCATTCCGTTAGTACTTTTTAAATTAGCCTCACATTAAAAGTGATTTTCTATACATGATATACAAGAAAGCTAAAAGATTTCATGGCTGCAAAGGTTGCAGTGGTGGAAGAAATATTAATTTACAATATTTCAGTATAGCAAGTTATTATATTGAATATTCTGTACGTTTCACCCCTCAATAAGTTGCAACCTAACAGTAGCATAGCAATAGGTTTCCCAGATGTTCCGTCATTGGGGCTCTGATCTCCTTAAAGGCTGTTGGAAGAGTCAACGGTTTGTAGCTGAAGAGGGCAGAGCAGTGGGTGTATTCCAGGAGATCAGGTTCGATTCCCTGCTGGGGCAGTTAATTCTTTGAATATTAATGTAACATGTGAAACATTATTTCTGCTGCTTAGCTATGGGGGTTGCACAGCGAGTTGGCAATTCCAAAATGGTTCACTTATTCCTATGCAATTGTTAGCTTGCTACTGTGATCAAGTGGAGAAGTGTAAAGTGTAAATATCCCAGGGGCTCTGATCTCGTATAGGCTGTTCAGGCTGATATATTTCCCTTCAGAAAAATCAATATATTAATATTAATGTTTTCTTTCGGTCAAAATACTTATCCACAATTATCAATATTTCCCAAAAACATATTATCATGATATAAAGAAAATTTCTAGAATCACATTTTTTGTGGATTGCCCAAAATCAATAGCAACTGACATCTGTCATGGTTTTCGATATCCAAACCGTCAGGAATCTATTTACTATTTACGATCTTTTTCCCAGTATTGTCAGGTTAGGTCGATAAATGAGGTTTATTCGCTTTTGGAGTAAATATGGGCGGAATTCCTTGATTTCGTAGGGATGTTTTAGAGGTTTTGTTTAGGAAGTCTCTATTATTATTATTATTATTATTATTATTAACAAAATATTTCTTGTTTTACTTGTGAAAAGTAAACTAATGTCAAACCTGAAGAAACCGGTTCTCGGCTATAGATACTTTACGATGGGCAGAGATAAAGAGAAAACTAATTGTTTAAAATAAATTTGTATTGGTAACTAATCACATATGATGCATGCCAAACGGAATCGTTGAGTTGTAACCCCAAAACTATGAGAGTATTTTCTGCACATATAAAATTATCATGGGTGACATGTTTACCATGAATGAATTTTTTTAGATTAAAGACTTGAGTACCAAGAAAATCAAAAGAGTAACTATTCATAAAAATAGTTTTTGATGAGAAAGAATTCTACTGCTTATAAAGGCCAAATTTAATTGTGATTAGAGTAAACTTTTTGATGTAAGAACAGTGCGAAATGTTGTAAGTATTTTAAAAAATGTGCAAGACTCTTGGTTTTTAATGCATTTAGTATTGTGAAAAAATCTTGGAACTGACAAATTCTATAATATTTACTGTACATATGTTAGAGAATTATTAAGCAAAAAAAAAATGCTGTTATCCAAAAATTTCTTCAACCCTTTATTGTTTTGTATTTTTAATAGTTATTTCTATGTTTATTTCTATGTCAGATATATATATATATATATATATATATATATATATATATATATATATATATATATATATATATACATATACATATACATATACATATACACACACACACACCCCTTCAATAGTGGTATGTAGAATAATGATTAGAATAAGACGACAGTTTAACACAGATATAAATCAGAATATTGTTTCAAAACTAATATTTATGTAGTTGATATCAAAATAGAACCACGACGATTTACTTTGATGATTTATGAATGAATGTAAATAAATTTTCTAAATAACAAAACATGTCAAGACCTTTCTTTACAATCGATAAATATTATCATATTATTTATGCATGACCAAACAATAAAATATGACAATTCTATCATTAAAATAGAAAATACTATGTTTTATCATATTTTTAACAACGAAAACCTTGATGATTGTAATGATGAGGCTTTGAAATATAGAAATAGACTTGCACTAATTATGAGTTGTAATATTATGTTATATCTCAATTTAATACATGTTTATTATTTATGTGCCAAATATATAGATTGTATCTTAAATTAATTGTTTTGTGATATTCACTGTTGTTTGTCAATCAGATATACATAACTTTTTATGAACTACGAAACTATTTCTCTGTAGCATTGTCGTTAATACTAATTCCATTTTTATGTAAATCTGAGTTGTCAATTAGTTGTAACTTTGTAGTTACTGTAATTTGTGAAGTGGGAGAGACTGGAATCACTGCGATTATTCAGATGTAAGGCCAAGGCCCAAATTGGTCTGCAGTGCCATCGATAATAAAAAAAAGAATTGTTTAAAGGGATTTTTAATGTAGCAAAATTGATTTGGGTCTTTTACTTTTTCAAGCTACTAGTTCCATAAAACCCACTTATTGGTACAGAATTCTGCAATATTTCTTCTGCTACCATCAATGGCATATTATCATTTGAATAATAATGTAATAATGGCAATTTTTTTCTTCAGGTGTGTGAAACCGTACTTGGTGCCATGAGGTAGAATGGGGAAGGCAGTGTGCTGGGTGCAACATCTGATCATCCTCGAGAGCTTGTCATCCTTAATGAACCTGGAGTGCACCTGTTGGGTGAGCTGAAATGCACTTGCATCTGCACCAGCATCTGCTTCAGGTGCTGGTTCAGCACCTAGTACTGTAGAGGAAAAAGTATTTGTAGTGTCTTAATCAGTTCAGGTGGAAGTTCTGTATGTGAAAGAGAAGAGCAGAAGAGCTGAATCCTAAGTATTTTCTTGTGCAATATCTGTTTGATAAAAATTTGTAAACATCTGTGTGTTGCTGAGTAATGATTTAGGCGATTTATTGCTGAATACACAGTACTTGTTTGAATCAGAGAAAATAAATTCTTTTGAGGTCACTGAATATGAATTATTATAAAAAATGTCTAGGCACAACGTTGAGCTTCTGAATGTGAGGGTTGTGTGTAAATAGTATTGTTTTACTAATATTGTAGTGCAAAAATTGAGATTTTATTTTTGGCTCTTGAAAATTGCTCACAGATGTCCTTATTTAGGGAATAGTTTGAGAACTTTTATATGATGATAGAACCTTGTGTTGATTGAAAGATAAGAGGTTTGATGAACTGTTTGGACTGACATTCAGTTGTTTTTTTTTCTTCTTCTCTAAATAGGAGTTGAAAGAAATGCAATGTTTCACAATGTTTTTAAGTACTTGGGGTTGGCAAGATTTGTGACATGAATGTAATAAACATTTGCTGCATTTTAAGTTATAGTATGTGTTCTGAAGAGTAAAGTTAAAAACCTTGTTCTTCACTTCACTGTCAGTTCAACAAATTCAAAAGCCACAAGGTTTGTTTTTTTTGTGTTCAGTTTTCCGGGGCACAATTATTATTTCAGATATAATTCATACCCGCTAGTATAGATTTATTGAACTATGGATAAAGGGGGTTTCGTATAGCATAAGGACGAAATTAAGATGATTCAGACTTGATTGAATGTTTATGGTAATAATAGTGAGTGATATATAGAGGATAATAGTGAAAAATTTTCTGTGTTGACGGTAGTTAAATACAATATTGTAACTTTTTTTCATTCATAATGTTAGGAATTTCATGAACTTTTTTCTTTTAATACTTGATGATTTTGAAATTTTATTTATTTATGAAGTAATGTAGACAACAGAAAAATTTTAAAACGTATTTTTATGTTTGAGGAAATGCATGGAAAAAAATCACTTATTTAGTTTTGATTATTATTGATTTATTGTTTTTATCACCTGAATACGCATCATTTAGCTATTCTGTTCTCCACCATTTGCAAGAAAACGTGAGCCACTTCTCTGTTTTAATGTGATCAGAAAACTGAAGTAGTGATTATATGGGTCATTTGAACACGGGGAGGGAGGAGGAAAGAAAATAATGAAGCACATGATTGGAAGTTATTGGAGTTATAAATTCTAATTTTTTAATAAATGTCAAAGAATGGAGGTTTTTATTCAATATTAGTGTAAGTTAATCGAGGATTAACTTGTGAATAGCACTGCAATGTTCCTGAAATTTTGTAATCTAGATCTGCTATCCAAAAGTTTCTCCAGTTAATTAAGGGTTAGTTGCTTTATTTGCAAATAACTAGAGGGAGGGGGGGCTTGATAAGCCACTTATTTTGCCTTTGAGATGCCTCTTACAAGTGATATATCCAAACGTATGAATTTCCGTTCTGAATTTTAAGATTATAACGAATGCAATTTATTTATTTTGACTTTATTTATTTGCATCTAAACAGGCAATTGCCCAATAATACAGGTTTTGTATAGTTAACAAATTGTATAATTAATGAATTAACACATTACTTTGTATAATTAACAAATTGACTAACAGAGATACAATTTATGTCGAAATTACGTCGATGTTACAGTTATTATAGTTTCTACACATATGTCATATAGGAGAATAATAACCCCTAATTCGTTTTTGCGAACGGTGTTAAAAATGTATCATTTTGATTAAATCTTGGGTTACGCAACAGTATTTTCCAATTGATCAAAGATAGTAGTTTGCTACTGTCAAGATCATGATTTAATAATTTGAATAGAAATAAGATGTCATTACAATTTCTATGAGATTCAAGAGAACTAATTTGAAGATATAGTAAAATTTTGCTGTAATCATTGTTTAATCTCGGTGATAATTCAAGAAACCAAGCCGCTAAATTAAAAGAATTATGTTGTACTGATTCAATTATCTTTTTGTATACGTCATAAGGAGGAGACCAGTTTTGTGAAGAGTACATAAGTGTTGGTCGCACTAATGTTAAACACAAAGTTCTAATTGTAGAAGGTTTCTAAAGTCAGTTGCAGTTCTCATAATAAATCCTAACATATAATTAGCTTTATCTACAATATTATCTATATGTCTACCAAATCTCATTTTTGGATCGAAAATAACTCCAAGATCTTTTATTTCATTGACAGATTCAAGTATCACTCCATCAATAGAATACTCATGGTCAACTATATTTCTGTGTTATGTGAATTTCATCACTTGGCACTTATTTACATTAAAGTTTAATTGATTTGATTTACTCCAATTTATAAGACTTTTCAAGCACTTCTGTAGTTTGTAATCATTAACGGTATTAATTTCTCTATAGATTTTTAAGTTTATTAAGTTATTGGTTTGAAACAGGCAATCGCCCTGTGAATACATATCATTTTTTACATAATTACTTAATTCTAAGAATTTGATCACATACAATATCGCTTTCACATTAAATATTCGGGAATAGTCATTTAATAATACATTTTTAATTTGTATAACACAGTTTTGATTAGAGTAAAAATCTATTCTAAATTTATTTGCTAGATTGCACATTCTCCATAAAGGTGCATAACGAAATTGATTTGTTTTCACAAGTGGAACGTTAAAGATATCATTTATGTTACGAAGCCTTATTTCTGGAACTTTCAAAAATAGTTTTGAGTGTAGGAGGATACAATCAATTTCATTCGCGATTAATTTGTTTAAGAATTTTAGATCATTAACTTCCCTTTGAGGTTTTAACGAGCTGATGTTCAGTATGCTAGCAATTTGATAAATATCCTGACTTTAGGTAGGGGTAAATTTAGTTTCCATGCCACGAAATTTAAAAATTTATGTTGTATTCTCTCTAATTTTCTTGAGTTATTCTCCTATATTGGTGACCACATGGAGGAACAATACAATAGAATAGGTCTAACTAACGTTAAGTATAAAGTTTTAAATGAAATTGGGTTTATGAAATTCGTAGTCATTCTTCTAATAAATCCGAGCATCCGAGATGCTTTAGATATAACTTGATCAATATGATTTGAAAACTTTAATTTTGAGTCAAAAATCACTCCCAAATCCTTCATTAGTGAAACCTTTTCTAATTAGTGGCCATTGATAGAGTATTGTAAATGGATATTATTTCTTAACCTAGTATAAGTCATGGTTTTACAATTTGATATATTTAGATGAAGTTTATTATCATTGCACCATAAATATAATGAATTTAAATTTGATTGTAATGTAATAGTCTTGCAATGATTTTATTTCGGAATATAGTTTCAAATCATCAGCATAAATCAAAAATGTGCACGAAGGAAGTTTTAGTTTTATGTCATTGACAAATAATATAAACAATAGCGGACCCAAATGTGAACCTTGAGGAATACCTGATTTAACTTACATGTCTTTCGAAATAAATGATTTATATTTTACATTCTGAATTCGATCAGTCAAATAATAATCTAACCATTTTAGTAATGGTTCATGAATTCAAAGATTTAACAATTTTTGTAGTAAAATATTATGGTTAACAGTATCGAAAGCTTTTGTGAAATCTGTATAGATTACATCGACCTGTGCATTAGTTTCAAATTTCTTTCAAGTATAGTGTTGAAATGTTAGTAAATTCGTGGTTGTTGATCTTTTTGTCTAAACCCATGTTGTTCATCAATAAGTACATTATTAAGAGACGCAGATAATTTATTAGTAACAACTGATTCAAACAGCTTAGGGATAGTACTCAACTTCAAGATTGGTCTATAGTTTACTATTTTAGATCTTTCGTTTGATTTGTGAATGGGAGTAATGAAACTTCTTTTCCAAACACAAGAAAATGAACCTTCATTAAGAGATTTTTCAAAAAAATAATGTAATAACAATAATATTAGTTTTGCAATTTTTCAAAAATGACAAAGGTATTCCATCAGGTCCAGGTCCTAATTTATCATCCAACTGTTCAATGGCTTTAAAAACTTCCATCTGAGTTATATCTAATCGGGATATATTAATGTCTGAATATGTGTATGTATCATCTTATTTCAACACTGGAGTTAAGATTATCAGGTTCGACGTATACAGATTCAAAATAAGTTGCAAACATGTTAACAATGTCTTGACCATTTTCGGGGAGAGAATTATTAAAAAACATAACATTCGGTAATCCACTAATTCCTCTAACAGAGTTTGTAAACTTCCAAAATGCTTTTATATCACAACCCAGTGTTCATTCAATTTTAGAATATAAGATTCACAGTCACCAGCTGATTTTGTTTTACATTTCATACGCAATTCCGAAAATCTCAAATAGTGAAAGTCACATCCTGATAATTTATAGTTCGAATGCACTACAGCCTTTTCTTTCAATAATTTTTTCAGTTCTTTTGAATACCATGAAGGATATGAATCCGAATATATGATTTGTTTCGGAACATTATTTTTGATGATTTCATACATTTTATCATAAAAATAGGACAAAGCAGAATCTAGTGTATTTTGTTCAAAATAGTGAAGGCAGTTAAATGACAAAATTTCGTCATTGATTTTTACATAATCTGCATCATCAAATATATATTTCATGTCAATAAGATTAAGACTTGAATATTTATCATTTAATGAAAATATTATATCTAAGGCGGGATAGTAAGAATCACATGGTACGAAAGTACAATCAGGTTCTCTAACTATACAATTTTCATCATGACAAAATATCAGATCCAATGTTCTATCCATGACCTTTAGTATCTTATTTGATTGAAAAAGATTCAAGTATTTCATTGAATTTAATATTAAAGATGCTACTGTAATTTCATCATGTGAGGCATTTGAACATTCGCATATTATCTCCCAGTTTACATTTTTCCAAGTAACATGTGGTGAATTAAAATCTCCAACAATGAAAAATTTAATGTCGGATTTAATTCAAATATACGTTCAAGCTGTTCTGTGTAACTCTCATAATTATCAAGTGAAGGATCTGAAGGAATGTAAACTGCGTTGATAATTAAACTAGAGGTACCCAATTTGATAAGAATATAAAGTAGTTAGTTATAAGGATGTTTGTACTGGAGTTATATCTATGCTACTGAATTTACGATGAATCGCCACCAAATCTCCGCCTCCTCTCTCATATTGACTAGTAGTTGGTCTTCTGTCGAATCTGTATATGTTGTAATTTGGTAGGTTGAATTCGTCCGAGAAAATTTCTTCATGAAGCCAAGTCTCCGTAAATACAAGTATGTCGGTATGATCGAATGATGGTGCAGCCTTGTTAAACATTTTTAATTTAGTCCGAAGTCCTCGACAATTTTGATAATAAACTGATATTTTGTTAGAGGATTGCCTGGAATTCAGTTTTCCTGTACTGTCGCATTATCATTTGAGTTGTCGTTTCTCTTGTTATCAACAATTTTTGGGACTCCATTGATGTACTTTATACTTTTGTTTTTATTGACACCTTTATCTGTTTCTGTATTTATTTGGGATATCAGATTTCTCAAATATTCCCTCTGCTTCATTGAACAATCAGCTCCAATTTTCCCTTCGGCTTTGTATTTGTGTTTGTTCTTCTGTACTTTGATCACAGCATCAGCATTATGCAATACAACTTCTATTGGTCTCGGTTTATTGGCATTCGTTGAAACAGACGAATCTTTGGTCTGGTGGTTTTCACCTAAGCGCATTGTTGACACAACACAATCTTCACCGGTGATTTCTGTGATGGACGTCACAATCTGTTTATTGGCGATAAGCCGCTCTTTTGTTTTCAAGGTTGTATCTTCCTCTATACCATAAATCAACACATTTTTCGAGCGCCATTCACGTTCGTGAAACTCAGCATACAACGATTCCATCTCCATCTGGTCAATTGTATACTCGAAAGTTCGAGATTTCAACTCATTCTGCAGTTTCTCGTACGATTTATTGAGTCCTTGTATTTGTTCACTTAGGTTCACCAGAGCTTGCGTGACGTTGAGATTTCCATCTGGAGATGTGCAGTTTTCACAGAACCAATACAATTGCCTTTTTATAGTGCAAATACCTTCAGTTCTGAGGCTGTCAACGTTGTGCAAGTTGAATGATATTTTTGCTTACAGATGTCACATTCCACAATCACCACTGGTTCACCATTTTTATTTTTAGTAATTAAATCACCAATATTATTTTTTGTAATAATTATTTCACCATTACATTTATTACAAGACATTTTAAATGCAATCTATAGATATTATATGCGATACTTTTATTCTCAAACAGTAGTCAACCTGCAACGTAATGGAATGAAAACGAACAACTTTATCTTTAAATTTAATTTAATTTAATTAGATATTTCTAAGTCAGATGTAGGAAATACAGTTTATGTACTGGATTTGTATCCAATGACAGAATACATACTGATTTAAAAATCTCATTATTCATACCATTACAAACTGTCAGCGTAAACGAGGTCTGTGCAAAATGAAGCAAGTCATTCACAGCATATAACAATAATTCTTTAAAATTATCTTTTGAGTTCTGACTCAAAGCGAACAAATTTAAAAACAAAATGCTCTCTCCATGATAATTGACATTACAGCGGAATACTTTTAACATTAAAAGTAATAGATTAACATAGTTTTCACGCTGAAGAATCATTACCATAGTTTTAACTACAAAATAATATGATTATCAGTAATAACATTACACATATTCTTCTACCAGTATGCCTGCAATAACATTGTGATGATATCCCTGATAATAAAATAAAGCAAATTCTTGTGGACCAAACATGTGCTTAGTCATAAAAGCAATATATTGTTAAATTACTGCTAAATATACATAAATATTTCTAATATATATATATATATATATATATATATATATATATATATATATATATATATATATATAAGAAATACATATTATTTTTATTATTATTATTATCATCATCATTTAATCCCTATTAGGACAAGGGCAAGGAGTGCAACTCTTGACCATTGATGACCTAGAAGTTCCTGAAAGTCATCGGTCCATTTTCGATGTTGCCTACCAACGTTCCTCTTCCCTATTCATGTGTCCCACGAAGTAGTTCTGGATGTCCATCTGTTATCTTAGTCTTGAGATGTGGCCTCCCCATATCCATTTCAGTTAATGAGCAGTTAGCATTGCATCTTTTGTGTTCGTATGTCTTAATTTCTAATTTACTTACATATGTACACCTATATTAATCTAACAAATCGATATTAATTTTTTGGCAATGGGGTCGAAAAAGCATCGGTGTGGTTACAACCAGCCTCGCTCAAAGGGTTTCCCTACACGCAACACAGTCCAACAACCACCGAAAATCAAGGCTAGTTGACAAGCAACGAACATCTTGCTTCAGTGTTTTGGAATGCATTTGTTGCCGTGCAACAAAAGACATTTCAAACTCGCTGACAGCAGTAAGAATCACATTTGTCAAACCTTCAGAAGTGTATATCAAAGATGCGTCTTGAGAATCAAACTCCCGACATTGAATATACTTATGAAAATCTCTCAAACAATCTGTGCAAACGTAGTTCTTGCACTTGTGGCAACTCTCATCCTTTAAAGCTCCCAACATTTGCCTGCCGATATACCCAGCAATATACCACGTTGCGATGTACTCTGGACGAGCTAATTGTGTTTCTGTGGGAAGTGCACGTTTCATCTCTGAAACGTGGTGCACTGTGACACCTTCGCTCTCTATTTGATTTTTTATCTCCGTGATGTCCGCTGCACCGTGCAGCGCGCGCATAACCAGTCTGTGGCGGCGTTCGGTGGTGGCGCGACGGAAAAAAAATTGGGCGTCCGGTTGAACTCTTTCATTCTTGTGAGCACTTCCATGATTTTTCCGTGGTCACGTACGCAGCCGGGTTTCAACGTTAGGAAGGCTGGCGTTGAGCTGCCTCTTAGTGGGGTCGTGATGTGAGGGGTCAGCGTTTTAATGATAGCAGCGGCGTCTACCGGCTGCTGGATGCATGTTTCGCCCACCGCTTCGCGCGGGCGGGTTGAGTTGCTGATGGCGGCGTCTGCGTGTTGGGGGTCGGGCGATCGTGAGGGGTTAAGAGTTGGTATCGGTTTGACACCGTGACGTAGCGGGATGTTGCGGTCGTCGGTCTTTGGAAGGCGCGTGTTGCTATTTCTTGAAGTGGGTCGTCGTTTTCGGGGTCTGGCTGCACAGGGGGAGAAGAGCTGGTCGCGGGGGGCGAGTCGGGGTTCTCGGCGGCACTCATTGTGTTGGTGTCTGACTGGCCTGGCGGGGAGGGTCGCGTTGCCCAGGCATGCACGCCGCAGCGACGACAGGTTCGGCTGTGCTTCGGCGGAGATCGTATTTCGCCGCCGGCTCTGGTGACTCGTAGCGGCAGCTGAGGCCTTTTCCTTCTGCAGGCGTCAGTGCATCTCCGCGGCGCAGGATGCTGCAGGAGTGCACAGTGTCTGATCGGAGCTTGTAGCGGTACGCGGTGCAGCAGCTTTTCTTAGAGTAGCGGAAAAGCGAGACCGAGGTGGAATACCTTTGTCGCTGTCTGTTGTCGCGTTTGCAGAGGTGAAACGTTTAAGTTTTTTAGCAGTGACTCGTCCGTGGTTTGCATAACTATGTGCCGCTTTGAACGCACATAGTACACTTATTCTTATTATTATTTGATTTGTCTAATTGCTAGTCTACAGTAACTACATTCACTGTTTAATTAGAACGACAGAACTTAACTAGAAACTTTCACTACGTAACTAATTTAATCTAACTGCTTTACTAACTAAATTAAACTAGATGATATGAGCGAGACTAGTGCGCGGCGTGCACTGTCACCGGCGCCGCGCGGAGGGAGCTGGCGCTTCAACCTCTCGACGCGCGTTCAGGAGCGGAGCTTCTACTTCGACGCCCACGCACTGAATCATGTTATGATGATTTCCTCCAGTGTTATTTCCAGATGGCGGCCTGCTCCTGGGTGGGAGCTCTTCCGTCGGGGTTTTAGTTTTGAATGTCTTCAACCTTGTTGTGGCCGCCCTAAGGTTGTCCCATTTCTGGGCGTCTCACTGGTTTCTAGTGTTACTTATTTTGCTGCCAAGAAAGTCGCTCCCAAGAGGAAGCGATGCCCAAGTCATTCCATCGTCGCACGGTTGTCGGTATTTATTTGCATTGAGTGAGCATACATTTTTAACATTTCTTTTTAATTTAGACTATGTACAGTTTTCCTTATACTATGCTCAAGTTAATACTATTTGTCTCTATCTAAACTTAATCTATTTTGCTGGTACTACATGTTTTAATCCTAACTATTCTTGATATTCTATAACTGGTGATATGATATAAGAGACGCGTATTGTACCCGTATTTACCTGGGACCCGTATTTATGGTGAAGGGCGTGGTTCGCGCGCTCGCGCCTGATTGAGTCACGTCAGCGGTACCGGTTGGGTGCGCCGAGTTTTGGTCTTACGGAGTGCCGGGTACCATGCACTGTTTAATTGTTCACCTTTTCTGTTGAAATTGTTTTTGAGTTTATAAATCTCGATGGCTTCCATTTGGAATCTCTTGTAGTGTGTGGTGGTGGGGAGAACATCCGTCGCTTCAAAGCGCATGTTGTGTCCGCGTCCCGACAGCGCGTGATCGGCGACTGCTGATTTATCAGTAAGTCCTAGACGGCAGTTCCTTTTGTGTTCTTTTATCCGTGTATTAAAGCTCCTCCCTGTAGTGCCTATGTATACGGAACCACCAGTGCAAGGAGTTATCTATACTCCAGCTAAAGACATGCGATCCTGGGGATCTTTGGCCGAACATAATATGTTTCGGAGTTGTTGGGTTTAAAGATAGCTTTAAACTTGTGTCTTGTTAGGTATCCCAAGGCGGGCCGTTACTCTCTTCACATAGGGCAAGAAAGCTGAGTGAAGTATCTTCTACATGGTTTTCTTCAACTGTCTTCGGGTGTAGAGCTCTTTATACATGAAGAAATCGTTAGCACATTCACTGAGGGCGGTCTGCATGAAAAGCGGGCTCTGTGTCCAACCCATGGGTAGAGAAGTGAAACACCAAGCCCGCTTCCCCCCGGTGACACCCAGGAACCTTTGGAAGCTCTGTGACACTGGGATATGGTAAAATCCATCCGTCAAGTCTATTTGCACTGCGAGTTGGTTATCACACATGGCGGCGAGCACTTGGGGAGAGAGGGGTGGTCCGTGTAGTGAGCGGTCCAAGGACTCTTGTATACTTCAACACCGACCTACTAGAATTTTATGTACATGTTAAATTGAACGAAATACCCACAATGAACTTCATTTCTACTGCTCCAAACATAAAACTTCAATAAATACAAATTTTGTAATACTATTTTGCAATCTGAAATGGATTACTATTTATTTGGCGCCAATTTTACCACACAATGTTACAAGTATTCCAATGGCAATTCTCAATATCCAGAATCTTTGTTAACTTTCAGAGATCACCATTCCATATTAATCCAAGTAACTTGTTGCGGGAACTTCTTTCTCATGACCTAAAATTGATATGGAAAAAGACGTTCTTGCTGAAATCGTCGTCACAAAGCAAGAAATTACTTTATTACTACACCATATAATTTAATAGAATTTTCGCGTCACTCCTTAAAAATCATTAGAATACGCAAAAGCCAACAACCATAACTGATTACAATCACGTGCACATCCTGATCTACTGGTTGGCCGTTGAATCCGTAATTTCGTCTCAAACTAAAGTATTGCAGGATCCGGAAATATGACAAACTTCGCAACATCGAATTTCCGATGGTGCCTCTTGCTTCGCCTGGTGTATAGTTCATGTTCGCCTGTCCCCTGTCGGGGTCTCTTCGAATGGTGGGCGTTTTGGGGGGGTTTTTGTTTTTGTGTTTTCGACTCCTCTCCCCCGTACAGGACGGGGACCGGAAGTCTGGGTTGTTTGTGGAGGGGTTAGTTTTCTTTGGAGAGAAGGGTCATTTTATTAGGGTTCTGGATGACGGGGGTGGGAGGGCGAGGACTGGGATGAGGTGGGATGAGGGGGGGAAATGATTGGCAAGGGCTTCGCTAAAGGAGGCGGCGGAGTTGTATTTTATTGCGGACGGCGTATACACCGTGTCAGTTGTCCTGTCGATTCGTTGTAGGTCGATTATGTATTTCGTGGTTCGTTAGTGTCCTCTGGCTTAGGTAATAGGAGGGGAAAGTTTAAGGATGTCCAGGTGTTTTTTCCGGGTGTGTCGTGGTGGGGTTGCGAGGATGTGGTAGTGGGAGGGGATTTGGTTTCGGAATAAGGGATTGTTGATATATTTTTGGATTTGGGGTCTATTGAGTTGTCTATGGATTGGGTGGTAAGGATAGCTGGGGGAACGTGGATTTTCTTGGATAGTAGGTGTTTGAATTTTTTCCAGTATTTTTGTATTGATGGGGGTTTGGGGAGCCTGTAGTTGGAGGTTGAGGAGCTCGTGAAGATGATTGGGAGGTGGTCAGAAAGATCGTATAGGTCGTATTTTGGGTGTGGGATGGTTATTAATATTTGTGAGGAATGTAGGATAATGTCTAGGATGTCGTGAGGGTTGTTTCGGACTAGGTGAGTGGGTTCCGTAGGTACTTTCAGCTGGGTTTGGGGGTTTATGTGAATAAAATGTTCGAGTCGTAAGCCGGTTCCGTTACTGGACATGCTGCCCCATGACGTTGATTTACTATTGAGGTTGCCTGCGATGATGAAAGGATGTGGAAGGTTTTTGATGGTGTCTAGGTCGGAGTCGGGGATTGGTATGTGGGGGGTTTTGTAGCAGGATATTAGAAGTATTTGGGATGTGGAGGAGCCTATGGCAACTGCGGTGCATTCTAGGGCTGTTGTGGGAGGTAGTTGGTAAGGGATGTGTAGGATGGATCTTCGGACTAGGATTGCCGTACCGCCTCCAGCGGATGAGGTTCTGTCGGGTTTCAGCCACGTCTCTTGTAAAAATAGTATCCCGATGGAGTAGTCTTTAAGGAATTGGGTGAGGATGGGTTTTTTCTGATTTATGCCGCCTCGCGCGTTCCACGAGGAAAGGGTGAGGATTTTTGGGGGGAGCTATTAGTTGAGATTTCAACTAATTTGATACCTGCTGTTATCAGTTTTGTGATTATGTCCTCTGGGCCTTTAAGGATTTCGAGGAGGGTTTTATGTTTAGGATTATCTTCTTAATGGTTGGATTTTGGAAGAGGGAGAGAAGGTCTTTAATATCTTGGGTGGTTGATGAGGTTTTTTGTTGGGTTGGGGTTTGTTGTGATTGGTTTGGGGTGGTAGCAGAGGCGTAAGATTGGTTCTGGGGTCTTAGGGGTGGGAAGTTTTGGGGCGTATTGGATGGGAGTGGTTAAGTTGGGGATTTAGTCAGTTGTGCGTTCCGTAGTTCTCTGGCTTTAATTATTATAGGGCATTGTTGGTCGTAGGCGGGGTGGTTTTTGGAGCAATTGGTGCATTTGGGGGTGAATGGGTTGTTTGATGTGAGGGACAGTCGTCGGTTGGGTGGTATCCAGCACAGAGGGAACAGGTCGCTTGTCTCCTACAATAGGCCTTTGTGTGTTAGTCTGCCTTGAGGTATTCTGTCAGTCGTTCTGTAGTCGTCGATGGTCACTTAAAAAGACCTTACGATTCATAGACTATTTTAAATTTCAGTCATTTCTTTTTTGTTTGTTCAACTATGTAAAGGCCCATTGGGGTCAGTGTTCCGCCGGTGTCCCGTCTTTGCATTTCGGTAACATGATGAGATGTGATGTTAAGGGCGGTCAGGGTGTTCTTAATGGCAGTTAAGTCGTATTTCGTCGGTAGTCCTTTTATAACGAATTTGTCGCGTTGTTCATCTGTTGCTCTATTTAAGTGGTATGAGATGGATGTGAAGAAGTCTTTTTGGTCTAGGGTCTTTGGAGATCTGGTCTAGGCGGTCCCTGATCCTCCCGTGTGTCGTTACTAAGTGGTTGTATCAAAAGTTCTGTCCGGTTACATTTTGCAGTCAGGTGATTGTTACAGTTATTCTTAAGTTCTTTAATGAGTTCTGTCGGGTCGAGTATCGTCGTCAGGTCAATTCGGAACAGTCCAATTCGTCCTTTGTTCGTTTTTGTCAGTTGTAGTGGTTGTTGTTCAGTCGGTGTTTCGTTTGGGGTGTCAGGTTCGTCTGAGGTTCCAGGGTTCTATTGCGGTGGGCCTGGTTGAGAGAGGGGGGTAAACGGGTTAGTGGTCTCTATCGGCTTACTTTCCGGTGCGGGTTGGGGTTTTGCGCCTTTGGTAACTAGTCGGAAGCCGTCATCCGTTAGGAAGACTTTGGTCGGTTGTTCGGGTGGGGAGTCGGGGGAGTGGTCGAGAGAGCGTCGGAGGTTTTGCTGAGCGCCACGGGGTACCTCTTCGTTGGTCCTTGGGGATCCCGCGTCGGCAATCTCCTCGTCCGACATTTCTTCTTCTGATAACGGCAGCGGCTGGAGCCGCGCCTCCTCTAGTAGCTGTCTGTTCTGCTGCCAGAAGCGGCGATTGCTCCCCTGCAGGATTTTCCGGAACACTCCTCGGTATGTTGTTGAGAGTTGGACGTTGTTGAGAGTTGGACAGCTGCGCAGCATACAGGGTGCACGGCCAAAATCCGGACAAATTGAACATTTTTCTTTACACTATATTTTTTGTTGATATTTACCTTGCTGTTATCAGTTTGTTGAGATTATGTCTCTGGCCTTTAAGGATTCGAAGGAGGCGTTTGTTTTTAGGCATTGATCTCTTAATGGTTGGATTTTGGAAGAGGAGGAGAAGTCTTTAAATCTTGGGTGGTTGATGGGTTTGTTGGGTTGGGTTTTTGTGATTGGTTTGGTGTAGCAGAGGCGTAAGTTGTTCTGGGGTCTTAGGGGGGCTTTTGGGCGTATTGTGATGGAGGCTGGTTAAGTTGGGGATTTTAGTCAGTTGTCGTTCCGTATTCTCTGCTTTAATATTATAGGGCATTGTGGTCGTAGGCGGGTGGTTTTTTGGAGCAATTGGTTTGCATTTGGGGTGTGAATGGTGTTCGATGTTGAGGGACAGTCGATCGCGATTGGGTGGTATCCAGCACAGAGGGAAAACAGTTCGCTTGTCTCCTACAATAGGCCTTTAGGTGCTTAGTCATGCTGAGGTACTTCTGTCGAGTCGTTCTGTAGTCGTGATGGTCACTTGAAAAAGAACCTTAGTTCATAGACTATTTTTAATTTCAGTCATTTCTTTTTTGTTTGTTTCAAACTATGTAAAAGCCCATTGGGGTCAGTGTTCGCCGTTGTCCCGTCTTTGCATTCAGGTAACATGAATGAGATGTGATGTTTTAAAGGGCGGTTTTCAGTTTCTTATGGCAGTTAAGTCGTTTAATTTCGTCGGTAGTCCTTTTATAACATTTGCTCGCGTTGTTCATCTGTTTGCTCATTTAAGTGGCTATGAGCATGGATGTGAAGAAGTCTTTTTGGTCTAGGGGTCTCTTGTAGATCTGGTCTAGGCGGGTTCCCTGATCCTCCCGTTGTCGTACTAAGTGTTGTATCAAACAGTTCTGTCGGTTACATTTGCAGTCAGGTGCATTGTTACAGTTATTCTTAAGTCCTTTAATGATTCTGTCGGTCGAGTATCGTCGTCAGGTCCAATCGGAAAAACCGAGTCCAAGTTCAGTCCTGTTGTTCGTTTTTGTCAGTTTTATGGTTGTTGTTCAGTCAGTGTTTCGTTTGGGTGTCAGGTTCGTCTGAGGTTCGGTTTCTGATTGCGGTGGACGGCCTGGTTGAGAGAGGGGGCTAAACGGTTAGTGGTCTCTAGTCTGGCTTACTTCCGGTGCGGGTTGGTTTTGCGCCTTTGGTAACTAGTCGAAGGCCCGTCATCCTTTAGGAAGAACTTTGGTCCGGTTGTTCGGGTTGGAGTTCGGGGAGTGGCGAAGAAGAGCGTCGGAGGTTTTGCGTTGAGCGCCACGGGATACCTTCTTCGTTGGTCCTTGGGGATCCGCGTTCGTCAATCTCCCGTCCGACATTTCTTCTTCTGATAACGGCAGGGCTGGAAGCGCGCCTCTCAGTAAGCGTCTAGTTCTGCTGCCAGAAGCGGCCGATTGCTCCCCTGCAGGATTTTCCGAACCACTCCTCGGTATGTTTTAGAGTTGGACGTTGTTGAGAGCTTGGACAGTGCGCAGCATACAGGGCTGCACGCCATAATCCGGACCAAAATTTGAACCCATTTTTCTCTTACACTATATTTTTTGTTGTTAAACATTGAAAAATTAAAACAAAATGTTTTTACCACGAATGGTTATGGTCAATATGGAATAAATTTATTCTATATTCCCCCACTTGCTTGACACGGACCGCCTCCATCCTGGGTCTGAACCGCTCGCAGGCACGTTGCAAGCAATTACGGTTCCATTTCGGCGAATGCTGCTTCAAATAGCGGGACTCGGAAGAGATGCTACGTTCGGGTGTCGCCGACTTGTTTGTCACTCTCTCAACCACGCTCCAATACATAATAATCCAACGATTTAAATCTGGGCTGTTGGAAGGACCAGAAAGTCCTTCGACAAAAACAGTGTCGATATTGTCGATAACCAATTCTGCACCAACATGACTTCGTATGGGCGGGGCGCACGGCGTTCTTGCTGGAACACATATGGCCTTCCCAAATGCTACGCTTGTCCATCCACGGCTCACAACGTAGTATAAGACATTCACATAAAACCTCGCTTGAGTCCACATTTTCCCCTTTTTGAAGAAATGAGGTGGCATAACTCACCTTCGACGAAACCAACTCCTAGCACGTCTGCACATTGCCGGAAATTTTTGTTCTCGAACCACAGGGACATCCTCAGTGTCGCGGCAAGCCAGCGGTTAATTTCTTCGATTAATTTTTGCGTCTACCGATAAAAATTTTCTCGTGGAAAAAAATCTGATTCGTCCAGCCGCCTTTGGTCCGTAAGGAGCAAAAAGAAGATTGCACCGTTCAACGCTCTTTAGTCCTGCCCCGGCTCAAAAAGCATGTCGAACTTTGATGTGTAGGATTGTACGGAGGTCTTCCTGCAATGACGCATAGTTTGGTCTTCACTTATTTCCGAACAAGCGACGCAATTTTTCGGATCCGATTGTCCACTGGACCTCAAAATCGTTCTTAAACGCGTTGAATGACTTCTGGCGTCCTGATTACGCGCTCCTTCGAGTGCACTTTCTCGCGGGTGTCTAGGGAGACCTTCCTCTTGACTTCTCCGATCTCCTGGTATTTTGCCAACAGACATCATACCTGTCGATCTCGGATATCCGAAGAGCTGATAATCTCCGTCGCTGAGCGACGCAGCGCGAACACTTTCAATCTATCGCTGCTTTCGATTGTATCTTCGCTTTGTCTCAACAGTTGCGACTGTTTTTTGAGGGTTATGTACTGCTTAGTAGGAGGGTATACGGATATTCACTCTCAACAATCGCGACTCTTTAGGT
>BOPP01000435.1:219103-245099 GCA_017312745.1 Gryllus bimaculatus
CAAGATTTCTCTTCGTATCGTTTCTAGTAAACATCCTGGTATGCATTGGTTACCGTTAGCCGAGGGGACGTAACTCGCGCTGAATTTATTTAGGAGGGCGCCAAGCGTATGCCTTACCTGTGATCTCGACACCAGGTGTGGGCACACTGGGCGTTGACACATCATCAGGTGTGGGCACACTGGGTCGAAGGATTTCATTTGCACACTGTTTATAAATAATACACTTTTTTGTGTGATCACGCGACCAAAATGACAGGGACGCGTTTATTGGTATAGAAATTATTTTTTTACGTTACTATTCCTTCTAGTGCTTTGCTCTGGTTATATACTAAATGGGCGTGAACACTTACAGAAAATGATAGAAATTCTGCTACCTCGCTCTGAAAGGATTACACGTCCAAATATCACCCACAGAACTAGTTAACATTTGATCTGCTAAATTAACTTTCATTTTTTGTGAAGAAAATTAACAAGTTAGTTCTTAATTTTATTTGCAGCAACTAATCATTATTTTTTCTGGATATGATCTACTTTTCAATGTAGTTCCATAACACAATATTACCCTCATAATATGTAAGCTCCACCATGCAATGCACCTTTGCCTGTGTAACAGGATAAGGAAAATATGAAACCAAGTTTGATAGAGATAGATAGGCTCCTAGATTGGAGGCCACAGCAAAATTGGCCATTTTAGACCATCAAAGGTAATGGCCACCACTTGTACGCCCACTTTGTGATGAAGGCTTCTCTGGCTTGTTGACCTTCACATTGTTCAGCACGACGTATACCTCGTAGATCAACATAGCCAACAAATTGTAAACTATCCCATGCGGTTGACCTTTTAACGGACATTTCGCCAAATATAACAGCCTCATAAATTGAGTGAGGAGTCTTTAACCCTCTGCTTAAGGGCTTTAAGAGCTTCTGTTGAGAAACCTGGTCTGCGAATATTGAAGAGCTTCTCTAACGAATCTGTAGGCAGCAGGTGAATAAAAATTTAGTGTTAAAGCGAAAGATTTGATAGTGTTACAGAACTGTTTGTTGGTTGGATTTTTAATCCGACTAAAGAAACATTAAAACATTCATTTATCTTATCCGCAGACCTTTTATTCCACATGTTCTAACGCTTACCGGTAGAAGGAAATGCTGCTACCTTTCTTAGTCTGTTGCTGCAATTTATTGCAGCACAGGAAATCACCATTTTAATACTGGAGCTTCAGTTCGTAATAGACTAAAAAACGCTCACGACCAATCACTTCTTACATTTCACAATAGGTTCACTCTTATTGCCAACAAAATGGCGTAGGCGCACACTTTCAATGTACAGAGGGAACAGTAGCGCTTTGTTGTACTTACTACCTCTATGCCGATACGCTTGCGCTGACGACGTCCAGTGCCGTAACTATGTACGCTTTGATGAACTGCCACAGTACGTAAACCTCGCACATTGTTTAAACAATTTGAGGACTGCGCGATTTACGCATTTTTTGATTGGTTCCTCAACAGATTTTCTACTTACATTTTTTACATCAATTCCTTCATATTTTCTATCTACTTTTGCAACAATCGATCTGGCAACTGCACGAGATTATGCCAAAAGAATAACATTGTCCATAAGAGCCCAGTGTGCCTTCACTTCGTGGAAAATGAGCATATGCCGGAGCCAATGATTGGGATCAACGAACAGCCCATTAGATTGCTCGCACGCCCACAGTAAGCCACAATTCACGTCCCTCGCGTTTTCCTAATGCGGTCATTATTTCGGAAACAATGTCTCTCGCATTTTTAAATTTTGTTCTAATGGCAGTTCGGAACATTGGTTGATAATGACGTAAGCAGATTGTTTCAGCGTATTGGTCCCTACATGAACTGGAAGCACATGTTTTGTTTTTTTCACTACCGAAGTCATTTGTGCTATGTCTCCTCCGAGGGAAAAGGTACGTCACCGCCTTCTTTCTTCAATACCCCGCTGCTGTGTCGCGACATGGAGTGGCCCAACACCCTCACTCTACTGTACGGAGCATCTGACTGAAGAGACTCCCTCATATTTGGACGGTCGTTTTCCTCTTCCATTCCGTTACTTTTAACTCCCTGGTCCTTAAGGTCGGTTCTCGTGTGTGTTTGTGTGTCTGAGCCAAATCGGCTTCTAGTCTTCGCATTCACCGCTCGCTCCTATCACACTTGGAGCGCGTCGCCTCCGCCACCTGCACCCGGGATTCAGCTCTAGCACTCGTATCGCGAGGAGAGGAGAGGAGAGCCACGCGGACACCGCCTGCGCCGAAGCCAACCCACCGAGGAGGGCGCGTGCAGCCCGTGCCGCGCCGCGCCCGTTGCCTTTCACTTGGCGCAGCTACTCCGAAAGACGTCTTCCTGTGAGCGGCCGCATCGAGGAAAAATGTAGGGAAACAATTTCCGGACATGCAATAAAAATTTGGAAAGTAAAGTTGTGTTGTTAGGGGGGTAATTGAAGTATCGAATGATTTGGCTGGGTGTTCGAACTTGAAGATTGTTGTGGGGCACCCCTCCCCCCTTAAGATTCTTTGAACCGTACAATAATTTAGAAATTAGATTAAGATTCAATTTTATTTCCTGAAATGTGTTGTTGAATAATATTAATATATATATATATATATATATATATATATATATATATATATATATATTGAAACGTTTCTCCGTGGTGAATTAAAACCAACAGAATATTTAAACAAAAACGTTTATTCGTGAACAATTATACACTAAAATCTACTTGGTCTATTTACAAATATATTACACTTAATTATTTTTCTTTACACACGATTCCGTTCTCTTGATGGCTTATTTACACAGTTCACTTCTTACACACTATTTTATTTACACCGTTCTCTTCTTCTACAGTATCAGCCAGTCCGATGCACTGTCCACGGTCCACTGCACTTGACCCAATTCTCTGCGCAGACCACAATTCCTTGCGCAGACCACACTTCACTGCGCACACCAGGGTCCACTGCACTGCTGTTTATCGCGATGCTCACTTCACAGTTCAGCTTCCACTGCAGACTGCAAACTTCTGACTGCTGTTTCCCCACTGCACCACTGCTTACCGCGATGCACCCTTCACAGCTCAGCTTTCATTGCAGACTTCAGACTGCTGACTGCCGTTCAACCGCTGCACCATTCTTCACCGCAATTCACATTTCACAGCACAGATTCCACTTCGGACACACTGACGGATAGGCCTGACTGACAAATAGGCCTGATAATTGCTTTGTAAAGGATACTTTGTTGTTAAAAGAAAGATTTTGACTTTAAGACACTTTTTGGAGAGGGTAAATGTGATGTTTTTGGATTAGGAGGCATTTGCTTGAATACACCATTTTTGTAACCATTCTTCTAGTTGGGTCAGGTGCTCTTGCAGATTTAGTGAAGCTTGGAGTGGGCCTTCATGCGCAGCCAAAATTGCTGTATCGTCCGCAAAAGTTGCAGTTGTAGTATTTTCATTGGTTGGTAGATCATTGGTGTATGTAAGGTATAAAACAGGATATAATGCGTATAAGGTATATAAAAAGGCCTATCTTAAGTATGCTAACTTAAAATCTAACTTATTAACTAAAACATCTGCCACTTTGGGCCTATTCTAGTTATTACACAGTAGTTACGTTTTTGAAAGTTCTTAAAATTGTTATTCTTTATATTTTTAATCGTTCACTCTCACATTTGTGTTTAAACTATGTATTCAAAATATCATTCACACAATCGCACAACACTACACTACACTACACTACACTGTATTGTATACACTATTTACACTAGTTTTATTCGCCACGGCGCCGCGACGTCTTCATTGGCAGGCCGCTACGGGAGCGATCGGAACCGTTCTTTCCACTCGTCTGGATAGTGGTTCGCGAGCGCCGAGCAAGAGCGACATGTGGAGGAACTGTGAGTGATGCTTCCTTTTATTCTTGTCTCTCCACAAAATGGGGAACTTTCACATGTGAATTAATTTATGTAGATAAAATGCAAGAAAAGTATTCTTTAAAACTTCCTTTTTAAAAAAATATTTAAATACATAATTGTGACTGTAGTGTGCTGCAGGCTTAATTAAGAACATATTGAAAGAAAACAGGTCCTCTGAAATTCAAAATTAATGTTATGTCGATTTACATCCATGAGTTACTTCGCATACTTATTCCCATCTTTTTCCACACTATTTGTATCAATTCTTATAATATTTGCTGTAGTGACAGTAGTGGAACAATGTAAATCACTCGTGAAAACTATCCCTATCTCAAACTACACTCACACTCTTGGCACTCCCACAACAGCTCTCTCTCCAGCCCATGTGCTCGGTGGAAGAATACATTTCAGTGATACAAACTTATTTTAAAACCTATCAAACAAATCGTCTACTTCCTGAACAAACAATTATGGATCTGAATGGACCATGAACAACACTATATACTACGGCATAACACTTGAAATCCAAAATTACAACAGCAATACTTAGAGATAACCAAAATTGACAGTATTATACTTCGTATCATTGCTGGTATGAATTATATTCCGAGCATCTCCTGCACTCTTTTCCAGCAGATAGGGAGTCACCTGTAATACAAAAAGAGCCGTTATTGAAATTTAAGATATGTAGTGCTGTCGCATCGTCATAGAACAATGTTTCTGTACTCACCAGGTCATGCGCCAACACAAGTTGTTAATGTCCTCCATACACAAGAAGCTAGGTTTTGGTCCATTGCCATCAGCCATTTCATAAACCTATAATAAAATTTGTAATTATAAATTTCTAAGTAAAACAACTTCAGTTTAATGTTATTGTAAACAAACATATAACTACATAAAAAATTAGGGGAATAGTATGAGATCAATAGAAAATTAATATTGGTTAATGAATGGTTGAGCATACATTTTTTGAGTGCTAATGTTTGTTAAAGTGTGTGGTTATGGTGGAAGATAAATTTAGGGAAGAACGAATCATTTTTTTTAAAAATAGTTTAAACCCGTACACTTGACGGGTTTCTGCAATAAACGACCAGAAATAAATTGTTTTGATTTTTAACATCAGCTTTTACGAGGATTGATCATTTGTAATGAAATTGTGAGAGTTGCTATTAATTATTTATTACAATAGACGATATCATTTTAGAAATAACTTTTTTCCACAAAAAGCTTGAAAAACCAGACTTGTTACTCGTTTTGATGCGCACCATCACCTTCACTACCTCTGGTTGGCCAATGCAAAATGTCATAAAACTTTTCATAGGTCAACTACATTAGGTCTCATGTTTACTAAATCGTCCATCTTTTTGTTAATTCATACCTATGACAAGAACAGTTAAATATAGAACAAACGTGTCTAATAAAATATTTGAAGATAACCAAAATAACTTTCACTTTTAACACACATGTCTTTATCACGCCGGTCCATTTTTAATAAAGATTACCTCGCACTCTAAGGAGCCTGAAAAGGCATATATACTTGTCCTCAGCAACTTCTGAGTTTCTCATTAGCCCTTCGCCGTTTTTTCGCTCGGCGCGGAAAACCCGCCGTATTTTACAGCGACAATGCAGCAACGTTCAAAGAAGCTCATCGAAAAATCGCCGAATGGGTGGTGCAAGAAACAAAAAAGCAGTTCCCGCTTTAGTTTCCGCTCAGTCAGCTTAGCCACTCTTCGGGAACTGCTTGGCGCCCTGCTTGAGTCGTTTTGTACACTATGGAATTTACACTGTCTTACTCTATCGTAGCCTAATATAATTTCATTGACTTACAGAATACAAGATTCCTTAATCCTATTCTTGAGCTAGTTAGTTTTGGCGGTGGACTTGACTTCTTGGTTTTGTTGTCTTTTGGTGTGTGTGTGTGTGTGTGTGTGTGTGTGTGTGTGTGTGTGGTGAAAATGTGTGTAGGGGGGGTGGAGCCGTTAGTATTGGTGTAGAAATAACGTTTAGATTTTGTGAGGGCTTTGAGTGAGTGTGTTTGTATGACTTGGAGTTTGTATTATTTTGTGTGTGTGTGTTCGGTGACAATACGGTATTTTGTGTTTAAGGAGGTTTTGATATGTCAGAGGGAAGTTTTTTAAGTTTGAAATGGGTTCGTTTGCAGTAATATTGTGCGTAGCGTTGAAAGAGAGGGTGGGTATCTAACTTTGCGATGTGAATTCTTTCCTTTGCGAGTTCGTGTAGTGTGTACTCCTAAGTACTTGTGCCTCGCCACGGTATAGTGTGACCATTTAGGTGGATGGGCGCGACCGTGCGTGTTGTGCGAAAGTTTGTGTGAAGAGGATGGCTTGGCATCTCTGCGAGTTCAGCTTGATGCAGTTTTCCGCGCTCCAATTCGCTAGCGCATCAGCGGCGCACTGTAGTCGCTTGATCGCAAATTCAGTGCGAGGATCCTTGACCGCGAACGCTATGTCATCTATGTAGACAAATTCGCTCACTCCGGCAGTTGTTGGAATGTCGTTTAGAAATAGAGAAAAGAGAAAACGAGATAGACAGCGCCTTGATGGACGCCGGCGGGAATTGGTCGGAGAGTTGGAGTGAGATGGGCAGCAAACGGTGAAAGTTCGTGAAGTTAGGTAGCTAGTGAATAAATTGAGGGACGTAGGGGCGAATTTTATGTACAAGCAGTGAGTGGAGGACAGTGTCAAAGGCGTAGGAGTAGTCGAAGAATAGAGCTGGGATAGAGCAACGTCGTAAAACAGTAGACGAAACACAGAAGGTGAAGCGTAAAAGTTGGAGGGCGGAGGCCCAATTTTAAAATGTAATCTTTACGAGAGCCATATTTGAGGATTATCTCGTGTGCTGGGCCGCACACAGGGAGTAAACAGAGCAATGCCGGCGCTCCACCACCTCTGCCCGTTTACGCGTGGGACGACGTGACAAAAAGCGAAATCCTTGCGAATTCGCTTGCGTTGCAGTTCCGCACGTCGCCACCTCGCTGCCATTGGCCGCCACCGCTGTAGGTGGTGCTGCGCCAATTACGCGAGCGGCTTGCAGCAACGCCATTGGCCCGTTTCCCCCCTCTCCTCGGCAAGACGAGTGACGGGAGAGGAGCTCCGTGCTGAACTGAAACATGTCAATGCGAGGAAGGCAAACCGCCAACAAAGGCAACGCGATAGACTCGCGCACTCCGTCTAGCGCTACCGTTTCACGCGGAAAAGTAACTGTCAGGCGTGCCGGTACAAACTTGGACCCTACACGGTCCACGCGTGTTCGATCCCGAGGCGCAAGGATTCAGTACTGATGGCGGAGCTACAACACCTGCAGGAGGAACACGCCGCCACTGCCACCAGAGCCGACTGCGCTCGAGGAACCCTGTCGAGTTCACTCCACAAACAGACACCACCACCACACACCGGTGACTCGATATCATGCCCCGCCGTTCATGCATACACCTCTCGAAGCCCCTTCGAACAACTGCCGGTCAGGCGCGACCACCGAAATAATGTCAGATTCCGACAGCTCCGCCGAGGACGGCCCAAGTAGCCCCCAAAATCTCCGACCCTTACTCAATGCCATGTTCCGTCAAAACGCTACCCCAACAGCGGAAGCCCCCAAACGAAAACCGCGTAAACGAAGAAGGCTGGCAACTCTGCACCCGGATATTCCGTCCACGGCCCGCCCAAAGCGACACCCAATCCGACGGCGAACCGCTACCAAGTATTCAGCACGCGTGTACAGCCTATAACCGCGCAGCAAGCGGCGCCTTCCGCAGACACAAGCGAAACTACGTCCCCGGCCCCCGCGCCCACAAGCCATGGGAGAAATCGTGATCGAGCAGCCGGTAGACGCTCAGGTACCCATGAGCGCGCTCCGCCCCCCACCACACAGTGCCTCTGCCGTCTGCCTCCTTTACTTTGCGACCCGGCTGCGTGAAGGATCGCATGCAGCACTTCAACCAGCTCGTGCAATTCTCTTTCCGGCGCCACCGAAGAAAGGCGCAACCGACTGGTTATCCGCGGCCTCCGAAACGGAGAAATCCCGGAAGATTTAAAATGTCACTTAGAATCGCAGGGGGCAATAGTTCGCCGCATAAGTGAAATGAAGCGCGTGGTGTACAGCGTGACCGGCGCGAAAACTTTCGAATCGATGGGGTCATACATCGTGGAAATCAACCAAGCACGAATTAACCACCTTAAAACCACCACCGTTCTCATCAATCAATCCGTTGGGAGGAATACCGGGGCAGGAACCGAGTACCCCAGTGCAAGCGCTGCCAGCTCTGGGGGCACTCAGACAACGGCTGCCGGAGAAGGGAAATTTGCCTATACTGCGGCGACTCGCACAGCTTTGACCACTGCCCCACGTCGCTATACGTCGTGGAAGTAAATCAGGCACAGGTAAACACCTTGTTAAAAGCACGAATGTCCTACTCAGCCAGGCCATTCGCTGGGAGGAGTATCGGGGAAGGAACAGGGTACCCCACTGCAAGCGATGCCAGCTCTCAACGGCTGCCGGAGAAGGGAAGTTTGCCTATACTGCGGCGGCCCGCACAGTTTCGACCACTGCCCAAAGCCTGAAAGCCCCAAATGCGTCAACTGCGGCGACGGGCGTGTCGCCTCATACCACGAATGCCCAGCATTACAAAGTTACAAAGCCGCCAGCTCAGCGGAGCGCGCCAGACGCGAGCCGACGCCAATGCCTCGTGAGACTCGCGAATGCCTTCAATCGCGCCCGCAGCTTGAATAGAAAAAGAACGAGGTCAGGAAAGACAATAGCCGTTCGGCGCGCTTTTGGCGTTGTTTACCGCACTTTTCATGCAAGTATTGGCGTCTCGCCTATTGTAGCATATCTCTCGGGCGCTTGTACGTGGCCGTGGGATCCGGCTCGTACAAAGATAAATTTATTATAATGTCATTGTTTGACGTATTTATTTTTGAAAAGAAATTTTTAGCTAAGTTTTTAAAGTGCTCTTCGAGGAGCGATAGTTTTAATGTAAAGTGTAATTCTGAGACTAATATAAATTGGCGCGCACGGTATTCTACTGTGCTCTTCTAGATTATGAGTGCGACATGCCCGCACAGCTCTTATAAAAGTATACAGACAAATATTCAATTTTGATATTACTCGGGCAACTTTTCTTTGGCGATGGATTGACGATTTCGGGTGGAGTGGGTGTTTTAGTTAAAGTCGGCCAATAGAGTATTTTAAGTAATGTCAACATGTGAAATGAAAGTCAATCCTGCATCTTGTGCGGCCAGGTCATCGCTCTGGAAAGGCAACAGCAGGGACACTAGATGAATAAAAATGTATGTAAGCAGTCCGATTGGGTAGATCTTCGCTAATTTAGACAAGTATTTTTGTCGAAATAACCCAGAACTCACCACGTGGAGGTGTCAACACATCGTGTTCCCCACTTACCCTCCCAACCACCCTACCCTTTGAGAGCAAGTTAGTCATAATCGATGTTTTTAATGTCAAGTCTGGGTTTGGTGTCGTAATCGGGTAATGGTCAGATTAATCAGATCATAGAGAGTTTTCCGATGAATGTGAATCTTCACTCTCATCACTGGACCATGAAGAGTTGTTAATAATAATTTCATCAATGGACATTTCTAGAATGCCATCCTATGTCCAATATTCCACCTCAATGTTTTGCACATGTCTACAATAACCTTCCCGTTCTGATGGTGATACATGTGCAAAAGCTGATTTAGTGAGTTTAAGCAAATTTTCTGCCTCCATATCTACTGAAATGTTCTGCTCTCTGACATCTTTTAATTTTAGCCCATACACGTTCTATGGGGTTGTAATCACTGATACGGGGGCAGGCAAATTACTGTGTGGCCTTTTTTTGCTACAAGTTCATCTACAACATATGTTTTATGAGCAGGCTTATTTTCCTTAATTTTTTTTAAAATAGTGCTTCTTTTCTCATGGACATATCACATTCAATGCTCTTATTTTCTAATCATTGAAGCCTGGTTATTTTGGTGTCATATCTGCATGGGTTTTTTCTACCTGTCTGTTGTGATAAGATCCATTGTCCAGCAGTATTACTGATTCAGGGGACAGATTGTCAAGTATTTTTGTACAAAACCACTTTCAATTTTTTCTGAATTTATCTGACCATGATAATCCCCTGACGTTGATTTGCCTTTCAATATTATTTGAGCCTCCTCAATGAATCCAATTTTGGAACCAACACTAGCAACAATAAATCTTTTAGATCTACTTTCCCAATCAGTGACACCAATAACATCTTTTCTTTGCCAGCATTTTCCCCACAATAAGATTGCTGTCGATCCATGATTCGTCAATCCACAATATCGGCTCTGTCTAGAAGCAAAGTTCTCTTATTTTGAACTCTTTTCCAAAAAACACATGCTGTGCAATGTTTTTTTTTAAGAAATGTTTTCCCCCATTTCCATTTAATCTTTTCTCTCAGAACAGGTAGAAGCTTTTCTAATGATGGAACTATTTTTCCACTGATTAAAAATGCTGGATTGTATCTCGTATAAATCTCTCTAACCTTACATTTTGTTCTTGTTCTAATATAAAAAAGAAAAGAACGGACCCTTAAATAATATTTAAATATTATGGAATATTTCAAATTAGCAAACAATGTTGACGCGATTACATCAAAATTCCTTTTTGTTTTAAGATAGGATGCCTTAATTAAATAATTAGAGGTGTCCAATTTATTATAATTGAAGTACATCTATATTTTCCTTTTACATCATTTCAATTGTTTCCAAGTTTTTAGAATTAATGGTTGATTTATAATGTAATTACATTTTTTTAAAGTATTAGTGTTAACGGAATTAAGAAGGAATTAATGTTTGTCATGCAACCAAGTTTTTTGTCCCAGCAAAATGAAGACGTTCGTATTTTGCTGATCAGAAAAAATCTAAAATCATTTTGAAGTCAATAAGACAAAGTTGATTAAAAATATATTGATAAAAAATGAAATTAAACCATTTTTTTTAATAATCAGTGGATACCAAACAACAATACTGGTTATGGAAGAAGGGAATTCAAATAATTTCAAATGAAAGGAATTCAATTCAAATTTAAAAGAAAATAATAAATCGTGTTATATCCAAAAAATAACAGTAATTTCTAAAAAGGTTTTATAAAAATATTTATGAAAGTAAATTATTACATTTAAATTCAAATATTTACCATTCACCCATACCTAATTTCACTTATTGTTGAAATTTGTTTACCCAACAATTATTAAATGAAATTAAATAAGTTTCAAATACTTTCATAAATTAAAAATTACATGAAAATTATTAATTTAGTTTGAAACTTAAGAAAAGAAAGGAAAAAAAACAGTGCATTTAAAAAGTTTTTTCTTTATTTAAAGCAAATAAAAGAAAATGTTAATACGTGCTGTCAGCGTGTATGGTCAGCGAACACGTACTATTTGTTCGCTTACACGCCAGCGCCGCGGCGGCCCCGGCCCCGGCCCCTACGCCCCTTTGTCTTCGGTTTGCGCGTTGGGTTGCCAAGACGGCGGAGGCGGCGGCACGGTCTGTGGTCGCTGGAAAAGCACTAACGGCATTGGCTCACTTCTACGCCAATGCCGAAGCGGCGGCCTCTGCGCCCCGCCGCCCTCGGTGTGTGGCGATGCGGGAGCGTTGGATTGTGATGAAGGCGGTGACGTCAGCGGCACAGTGTTCGGTGGCGCCGTTGCATGAAGCGGTGTCCTCAGCGTCCCGTCTATTGCGGGGGGTTGTGTTGGCCGCACAAATCTAATTGCCGCTCTTGAGTATATATTTAACGGCACGTCGACCGCGCAGTGCCTCGGAACGCGCCTGCAAGTATCGCACACTTGAGGGCAAATGCAGTAGACGTGCTCGAAAAAAGAATACAGGTCTTGCGGCCTCTACCCTAGCACGTCTACCGCGTTTTGGTTAGCACCACTGTATATCAAGAAATTGAACGCCACACTAGCGCGTGGCAGGTAGGCGTAATGTAGCGCCGTTCTATTGTGTGAGTCCTGACGGTCGACGTGGTCGCCGCGGTTAAGGCAAAATATCATACCTTCAACGTCGTTGAAGGCCGCGGTGTAGTGAATGAGGCTACGTAAATATACAAAGGAAAGAATCGCGCCTCATTAATATCCGCGAACCTTCGGAAATACATCACGTTTTCTTCAGCCATTTTATCGATGGCACTCAAAAAGTAGACTGAAAAGTGCGTTGCTTTCGAATATCAGAAACATAGCGCGAGCGGTATCAACCGCAACATCCGGTCGCTGGATTGCTAGTCAGGCTCGCCAACTTTCGAGCATAAAAATTTGTCAAGAAATACGAATACTTTGATTATGAAAGATTTCTGAAATTAATTATAAAAGAAGTTAAATACCCTGCGTTTATCTTCTAAAATTCATTTATTCATAATAATACACGCATGAAAGAAAAGGTAGCGCGAACAGCGGTGCAATCTTTTGAATCAAGCGCGTGTGTTTGCATCCTGAGATCCCACGCACGTTTTAAATAACGTTGTACGTTGGTATCCGTGCGTATTTTAGTTCATGTAAGAAGGTGATGCTCTAGAACGCACCGCTTGAATGGTTCCCGCCACGTTATATGGAAGTTATAAGACTCTGGTGGCGAAATCTCTGGTGGTTGTTTTGACCGTCTCGGTCCGCGTCTCTGCCCCGACTGATCCCGCTACCGCCTGTTGCCAGGAAACGCCGTTGCGGGGTGACGCGCAGCGGCGGCTCCTGATTGGTCAGGGGTAGCGTGATCCGCCGGAGGCAGGCGGGACCAGCGGTCAGCTTTATTACATTCGGTGGAAATCCATACCCATTCAAATCTTAAATTTAAGAATACAGTGTGAGCTATAGCTAACATAATACTATCATTAGAATGTGCAACGCGGCAGTGTAGGTTGGCCACCACCGCCGCGTTGTCACAGTACAGCAGAACACTAGAGGTAGGATAAAATACAAGTACATAAAACAAGCAATAAAGGGCGGCCTCTAATTCCTCCTGAAAAATGTCTCGTGCAGTAGCTGAAACACATGTCCACACGATATCCTCGTTCTCTGAACAAAAGGCACAGGACTGCGGACTTGCGTCACAGAAAAATGTCATGTCCAGTGACAGCGGGCGTTGAGGACGTGTTGCCCGACATTTAGTGTGCATAATGTATTGTCTGCAATTTTAATTAAATTATCATTGTTACTAAGAGAGTGAAGAATTAATTTTACATTCCCACGTTTAGTATAGTTCTGACGTTATTGACTATTCTTGGGATATAGGGTAAATTTAAGAAAATAACCTAATACAATCATTCCAGTACATTGAAAGCATTTACTGTACTGAACAGCGTGTCAGGTGATAAAAACAGTGATGTGAAAAACTTCGACAATTAAGAAAATGCCATTCGTCTAGAAATTGTGTAATTATTTACCTTTCATTGTATTTTGTTTGAGGAATTTGTTCTAAGGACGGATCCGGAAAATGCTCAGAGGAGAATTTCACTTTTAAAAGAATTGAGTAAATAAGTGTTATTAATTTATTACAAAATCGTGTAATTTTGACAATTCTCACTATAACACACTACATAATAATACATTTCTTAGTAGCGATATCAGGATGTCACAGGGCATGATTTTCTTTCTTACATCGTGGTTGAATATACATTTTTATATATAGATGAAACATTTAGGAGAGGTTTACGACTGTATTTACGACTGTTAGTGCAAAACAAGGCGCCATTCCAGCGAACGCCCTAAGCGTAAGTGTAAATCAAGAATATCCTTACTTCGGAAAATCAGGATGGCTCAATTTCCTTATCTTAGATTACGTCGGACATGTACGATGAAGCTAATGGATCTTGAGACTGTCAGAGATTGTAGATGTCTGTAAGGCTTACCAAACTCGAATACAAATAACGCTTATTTCACGGCTCAACTGAAATGTCTGTTTCTCTCCACTGCGTCGCGGATCCGTCTTTGGTTCAAAGCAGGAAGTCTGTGAGGAGGAGACCGAACTCCGTTGTGTGTGTGGGAGGGGTAGTGTGAAAGGCGTCGGCAGCGAATCAGACTCACGTCAGCGACATCTCGCGCTCAATGGAAGAACCTTTAGAAGCTTCTCCGGCCAATGGCCACCAAGTCCATGTTAGAGATTCACAGAGGAGCGCATCCGCCGTTCTGTAATGCCCTCCCGCCAGATAGCCCCGCCAGGCAGCAATCAGCGACTGAAGGGGAATTACTGTTTGTGCCGGGGGGATCTAGAATATTCATTCTGGTTTGGCGTCAATTCGTGGTTCTCAACTGTATCTAAAGGCTCATGGTCTGATCAAATCAACGTCATCTACATTTATTCACACTAAAATGTAGATGCGTTGGTCCGGTACGTGTATGCTCTTCGCAGTTGGCCGAAAAGAAAGGAGAGATTCATTAACCGCGTGATATCGTTAAAGCAAAGGGAGTCCGATTATCTGCGAATTTTTTTCGTACTTACCCCACCCCCAACACCGGAGTTGTCTCCTCGCAGGCTTCGTGGTCCTAAGCAATAAGATGTTTTATGTCAAAACCGATTTGGTCATTTTCGGAAGTGTTCTGTTTGCAATTTTGTCAAGCTCTTTATCTAATGATAGTAATTCTGAAGATTTATCTCAATCTCTGGAAAGAAAAGATGTATCACGAAACAAAGGCAATAACTGACGTATTGCAGTACCTATTTTAACATATTTAACACTTGTAATTCACTCATTTCAATGATTGCTAAATGGTATGCCGTATTCAAGGATGTATGAAGTCATTTAATCGTTATATGCTTTTATTTTGTTGATGTTAATATTAGTTAATTTGTGTCTGTAAATCCATTATAACTGCAAATCAATTTTACTTGAAGAGTAAATATATAGGTGAAACATTGCACTCCTGTAGTGCGGGGAACAGAAACATGTTAGCAAAGTTTCGCAGCAGCCATTTCATATTAGTCATACGACAAAAATACAATTTGTAATATCCGATGTTTTGCATGTAGTAAATTGAAAGTGTTGTACTTTTGGATTTTTTTTTTTTTAATGAAGTGTGATTCTCAAATTTGGCTAGCAATTACTCGACACCCAAGAAATGTCTCGGCTATATATTTACATAAAAATTGAACATATGTATGAAATGACATTGACGGATTATAATTTTGTGCGAGTCCATGTTGGAACTGGTCGGGTTACATTGTCAACGGCTTTGTGTGAGGATGCCTGATGACTCGAAGGCAATGTCTGGTGAGTCAGGCGTGTGCTTGTGCACTTGTGAATTGACACTGCCTGACAGAAAGCGCGACGTACTCAAAAGGAGTGGTTCAGTATTAACCCCCCTCTTCGGTATACATGCATGCCATTGACGTGTGAGTAAATTATGTCTAATGATTAGAAGGCCCACGAGAGTGATTTAATGCCGCTGCCCTGCTGCTGCGCACTTGTCAGTCAACTGCAGTGAGTCAGTGAAGTAATGAAGAATGTTTACGCACAGTACGAAGCTCCTGCGATGCCGAGCAGTCTGTGCGCCAATTGACTGCGTGTTATAGGACTTTGTGAGCCTTTCTGGTCATTTTGTGCTATTGCCAGGCACGTGGGCCATTCAGATGAGTGTCCAAGCAGGCTCGGGTCGACCAGGAAACGCCACCCCCAGGAGGGCCATTATGTGCCAAGCTGTGTGGAATCCCATGACGTCGGCAGCCGCCATCCGCGAGCATGTACTGGCGACTACAACATTGTGCGAGTTCCCGTTCAGTGGATCGAAGACTCGCATCCGCCGGTTGCCACTGACACGAGAACACCGGTGTCGGCGTTTGGGTTGGTGCCGTGCCCGGGAGACACGGACAGAGGACGAGTGGCGTCTCAACGTGTTCAGTGATGAGTCCCGCTTCGCCATTGCCTCCGATGACCATCGTGTTCGAATGTGGCGGCGTGAAAGGTAGATGGCACGTCTTGCTCAAGATTCGGAGAGACGCACAGGCAGAACCCCGGGCACCGTGGTGTGGGGAGCCATGCGCTCAAATCACCTCTCAAGTGCTTCGTCAGACATACTGCGTCCGCACGTCCTACCCATTATGGCGCAGCACTCTGGGATAGAGTTGCAAGAAGGTAATGCACGCCCACACACGGCACGTGTGTCTACGGACTGCCTAGAGCATGTTGAGGTCCTCCCGAACCTCTCCATCATTGAACACGTATGCGATGACATTGGAATGGGACTCCGCAGGTCCAGCCTGCAGGATCTGGAGGAAAAGCTGCAACAACTGTGACGCACTTGCCTCAAGAGAGGCTCCGAAAGCTTTTTGACACGGTTCCGAACAGAAGAGGGCATGTAGTGCAGCAGAGGCGCGACACCCGACTGACCTGGAGCCAACTTTCCTGTTGCCAACGGCCCTCTCTTTCGTCCCATATTTTATTTAGTTCAATAAAGTCACATGGTATTCAGCATTCATTCACTTCTAACTATTCCTTTTGGGTGCGTCACTGTTTTTGTCAGACAGTGTATTCCTCCTGTGTAAAGGTTTAAATTTTCACTAGCAATGTATTTTAAGCGAGAGAAGATATGTATTTTATTTTTGTTTTACAAATAAATAATTCATGTAAATAAATTGATTTTTTTTTCTTAATCCTCAAAACTCCCAGAATTAGGTTCAGGCACTTCGGTGAACTAGTTCATGTCCAGCCTTCCATGCCCTCAAATAGTAGTTCATTCCAATCTTTCTCAGGTGCGTTTTCGATCAATTTTTAATCCAGTTTTTATGCTAATTTTAATTTTGATGAAGATTGTAATTGCTTAGGTTTTGATAAGTTAATTTACAGTGTTAGAGAATGCCGCTTATGAGAACTGCCATAATGACTTTCGGATGCAATTTGTAACCCCTACATTAACCCTGAAATTAGTCTTAATTTAATTACCAGTTTAATGGTTTCACAAAAAACATTAGTTTGTGAAATTCGTAGCTCGTTGAGTAGCAAAGTACAATTCACTTGTATTCTTGTTCCCCATTAAACAATTGCTTGCACAATAAATTTCACAAAATAATTTTTCCTTATTAAAATTTTCTCAATTTCTAGTTATTCTATCGCAATGAAACTCAGAGAAATTACTGAATACGCAATTAATTACTGCGCAATTACACTGGTCAATCGCATGAATTTCTTTTACACTATATTTCACTTATTTAAAAATAGCATGGCTTCCTAAATCTGTCCTATGTTCCTTTCCTCAAAATTATATAAAAACAGTAGACCTTACTTGCTTGAGCTGGTACATTCATTTCCAGAACCGCTTCCTGAAGTCTGGTCACGTAATACTGAATCCGCTTTGCTGTGCAGTACATTGCGGATAATGGCGTCTTCATTACCCTTAGAGTGCAAAGTAATCCAGCGAAAAAGTTACCTGAAAACCAGAATATAAATTCAGATTCAGAATAAAAGATTCTGATTTAAACCAAGAAAGTATTAAAACTCTGAAAGTTCTTTGCCGCTGTCTGTTATCTAGACACACTCGTATTCGTTTTTACTCATAATTTGCATCATTTTACAGTAAATTTACAAACAGTACAGTATACAGGAGAGTTGTAAAAAATGTGAATTTAAAGTGCCAAAAGTATTATGTGGTGACTAAGTATTAGGAATTAGGTCAAACGGTTATAAAGTGTACACGAAAACTAAAAGGATTTTTTTAGTGACATTAGTACTCAATTTTACTTAAAACTCAATTTTTCATTTGTTAATTAGGTATGAAATGATAGAAGGTAAAATGGCCTTCATTTGATGTATTCGAGGTTGTTTCTAGGGTCAATGAAATCGCCATTAGTGTACAAAATATGCATGAGGTTATTGGGGGAATGGCACTCAGCTAATTCCTAGTAAATGTAATTTACATTTAAGAAAGGTATGTGAAAATAGATATGTCGCCTCGTGAATACTTTTACAGTTAAAATCGAAACAGAAAAGAAAGTAGTCAATGTGAAAAATATTGGAAGAATTATTTTAGTGATGTCAGTAATTTTAGTAGAGAAATTGGGAACTAGGCCAGGACCAGAGGAGGTAAGTTGCCAGCACTGGATGATCGAGGAAGGAGGAAATGGAGAGGCGTGGGAAGTGGACACAGCATGCAAGCGGTGAGTAAGGTAAGTGAAAAGACTTGTAGGTAAGTAACACGTATCATCCAGACAAAAAATTAACACGCCGTGAGGGAAACGCAATACAAGTAAAGGAGCCAGCATGGCAAATCGCACTCTCACAAAGTATCTCTATTTTTTAGCGAATTGAAAATTTATGAAGTCTAGGTTTGAAAATAGATAACGCGTTTTTGTTGTTGTTTTTTAATTTATTTTCGCCGCAAAAATATAAATTTTATGCACGACAGAATGCGATCTCAATCACGCTATAGTTTATAGAGATATGTATACCTAACGAAGTTGTCAAGAGAATGTCAATAGCAATTCCGCACATTACATCGGGTGTAATAGAACCTCTGCGCGAAGAATGCCGAGAAACAGTTATTTTGACAATTCGCAGGTACAAATTCCTCGATTTGCATTCATCATTTACATTTTAAAACCGGATTCCAAATTTTATCGAGAATGATTAACATTGTGATTTTGAATGAATTGTCACCCCTCGAACTATTAATGAACACAAATAATTAATTTTTCCATTTATTCATTCCTTGGCCTTTTTCGACTTGCATCGACGCCTTTATCTCATCTGTGAACCAAATATATTAGATTTCTTTCGAACAAGGTTTACTATTGTCATCTAGAATTGAGGTTGTTACATATCGCTGGTAATATTTTTCAACTGATTATTTGATTGGCCGAGGTAGCTAGGAGCGTGTACCAACTCAGTGCTTCAGTAGTCCCTACGTGTAGTAAATGTTAAATGCCTGGAGGTGACGGTCTACCTGCCCGTGTGAGATCCGCGGCTGATGTGAGCGCCAGCCTTGGGCAAATCGGCCCCCCTCTCGCTCACGCATCTCATCATCGCATCACGACATCGTGGTCCGACTAGCTCGGTCGGTGGAGCAGGAGACTTATCTCAGGACGTTGGCTCCTCCTACGGAAAATCTTAATAATTCATCTTACAGGTCCTAAATTACTTCCTATAATATCTTGGAAGTTGGTATTAATGTTTTTTGTGTCCTTGATTTCCAAAACTTTTTTGCGGCAAAATATTTTTTTTCTTTGCGTCTGTACGGCTACCAGAGAAAGAATTTAAACAAGTGTACAATTGAAACAGTTAAAATTAGGAATGAGGTCTCTGTGTAGTTCTAAGCTTTCTTTTATGAATAAAGTTCTACGATAATCAAACTTCCCCCCCCCTTTTTTTCTTGCCACAGCAGAATGAAAAATACACTTATAAAAATGACGTAGGTTTTGTGCTGTTATAAAGTGAACATAATAAATTTAAAAAAACATGACATCTAGGCTAATTTTAATGTTGTTTCTTTTTTAATTACACAAATGTATGTTTTTGAAAATATGTTACATCGTTAATATTTGTAACGGACAGACGTTTGTATTTACAGACGTCTACCTAATTTTTAGGTATCAAGGCCTAAAAATATGGATTCTGGCTACTCCACGTATTAGAGTAAGTGGTTTATTGTGTATAGGAACAGGAGAAAATCCGCTATTTTCTGCTGCACGATTACAATACTTTCTATTCTTACATTCAGAAGAGCGAGAGAATAAAATCAATGTTCCCCAACATTACCGCTAGTGTACGCTCCATTGCTACTTTGTGACGTAACACTATCGGCTGTTAAAATAGAGCAATGGGGCTAAACCTGCCTCGCAAGACACCGAAAAATCCACAGTTTCTGGTATGTTTGAATGAAGAAAAAATTGTGTAATATTTTCAGTCATTTGTACCGTGGCACGTAGGTAAAATAACAATTTTTTTGTTAAAGTTGTGTTTTTTGACAGTTACAAATTGTTTTAATTGATTAACTAATATACAAATACGATAGACCAATTTTCTGCTTCAAGATTGGGATCATTATTTTTCTTAAGGTAATATTTCAAGAACTGAATATTTTTTAGGTCCTGAGTATGAAATTTTTTCTTGTAAATGTACTTTCGTTGTTTTTTTCGCAATGGTATGATTTCTTTTCAGTAATTTTGGTTCTGTTTTATGCATTACATCAATTCTGTGTGTTTGTCAGTGGCAGCTAGTGAGGGCTATGAATTACTGTCCTTTCTTGATTTTTCGTTTGTTTGTTGTTTTTTTTGCGAAAGAATATGATATTCTATTTAAAGAGTATACTAGAACTAGATTATTTCTTTCATTTCTAAAACAAAAAATCGAAACAACGACCACGGTCACATCCTAACAATCTCTTTTTCTGTATTTATTCTCGCAACTTCCTGAGTGCACCAAGAACAACTACAAATCTCAGGTTTTGTAGTTGGTCTTGTGTAATACCACGCGTCCAGAATTTTTTTAAATTTTTTTACATGCTCGAGTCATCGGGACCAGGTACCGCAGACTGAAGACCCGGGAGGTGAGACAAGAAACCGAAATCGAAAATTATTTCAAAAATTCAAAGCTTCCTTTGTTCCGATTGTGACAATAAAACAGCAAAACAAACAAACAGATAAAGTTATTAATAGCAAGAAGATTTATTTTTTAATTAATAATGCCATAATTATATTATTTTATTAACGACCAATAATTAAATGGTGCATGCCAGACACCCCTCGCAAATATTTTTACTTTCCTGTATACGTACTGAGTAATATACGTAGTATAGGGAAAGTTATGTAATGCTGAGGAAAATCTATTTCTAGACTTCAACGGAAATACGCGTCTTGGGGTCTGTAGATACCGAAAACGTGATTTTTTCAAAATGTCCGTCCGTCTGTCCGTCCGTCAGTCCGGTGCCTTTGAACACTACTAGCGCTGAACCATGCGTAGGATTTTATCCAAATTGAAGAAACTCCTGTCCATCTGGCTCGAGTCGAAACTTAGAGATTTTGAAAAACGTACTCGTACTTTACATGAAGCCCTCCTGACATTTTAAAAATATTCTCTGAAATGGCTCAATTTTTTTTTTCAATTTCTTGTAAGAATGGAGTAAAATACACTTATAAAGGTGGCCAAGGTCCGATTTTCTAAAATTTCAAAAGTATGAATTTGTTCAGTGTCTTCCTACAACTACACAATTGAAGATTTTTACACGAAATAAATTTAAGTTTTTCGAAAACAGTAGTTTTCTGTGAAAATAGGATAAAATTTCGCATATACAGCAGCGCTTAAACGCCATTTTCTGAAATACGGTTCCAAAGTTTTCAAAGAAAATTGCCATTTAGGGCGAGGTTTTACAGTACATAAACATTTTAAAAATATTTCGGTTGTACTATTAGAAAATCGAAAAATTAAGAAAATTTACTTTGGGTGGCAAGAGATGGGAGATGGCAAGAGTATATGGCAGGTCGCTACAGCTAGCCGAGATGAAAGGAAATTGAAAACTATAGCACCACTAGCTCCTTGTATGCAGGTCCACAAACATGGATTCTGGCTATAGCATGTGTTAGAGAAAGGAATATACTATATGTAGCAGCAGGATTTATCCACTTTCTTTACGAGGACCCAGTTTTCCTGACGAAAATTCCCAGTCTTCTGGCGCACTACTACAATTTCTCTTCTTACGAGGTAAATACAGAGCGCGATGAGTATAAACTCATTTAACTTTCTGTTCATTTCAAACCTAATATATGTTAATGGAGATGTAGCCATTGTCTTATATTTTAATAGAAAGGGCATGGTTTTCTTTCATTGCTTGCAAAATGCGAAAGGGCTTACAAACTTTTATATTTTGACATAATATATAAAAAATTTGTCTTGATATGTTCATAAGACTTTATGCAATTCTCCTCACCTCTTTGTAAAATTTTCTATCAAGTTCATGATATTTTCGTACATTTTTGTGGATTACTGAATAATTACTCAGCTATTGTAAATATCATGTGATGCTGGATTCATAATTCACGAATTTTGATATTGTATGAGCTATACGCTTCAACCTTTTGAAATGTAGAAATCAAGATATACGATAAAGATAAGATCATTAGATATACGGTTAAGATAATGTCTACAGACGCAATAAACAAAGAAATATATAGATAATTTAAATTTTAACGACATTAATTTCATTTTAAACATTAAATTTGTGTATTAAATAATCAAAAGAATAAAGTACAATGTCGTTTATGGTTTCTCATAGAGTACATTTAATCTCTTCATATAAAAATTTTGAAGAAAAATTTGGAGCCGTTTCTGAGAAAAGCGTGTTTTTTGTGTTTTAGTGTTGGTCATATTTCAATCAAAATTGCTCAAAACTGTAAAAAAAAAAAAATTCCATAAAATGTACATGACATTAAGAAAAAAACTAATTATTGAGAACAAATTTAATTTTTAAACAATCGCACAAACAATTGAAGTTGTAGGACAACGCCAAAGTAAAGTTGTTAGCATATAAGTTAATACTTACGTGCGTACGACACTGATATTTTTTGTGATAAAAAAATTCGTCCAATTTACTCAAAACTATTTTAAAAACTTTCTTTTCTGCTTTAGTCAACATTAAAGTTTTGAAAATATCGGCTGAATCACGTCTGAATCACTTTCCTGTACAGAATCTTTTGAGGAAAAGGCATAATTTGTGAAACGCCTTTTGACACAATTGGCAGAACAAACCATAGTTCTTAAAATTGAATGTGTTTCCAAATTGGAATCTGCCCTGAAGAAAATTCTTCCCTGAACGTCTGGAGGAAAGAGTCTTGCTACTGCTTCTTTCCCCTCTTATAAGTGTGACTAAACCATGAATGGATGAATGTCATTCCCATAAACAAATTTCCATTATGCCTGTCCGGATGGCCGAGGTCGCTAAGGCAGTAGTGACGTAGCAATTCAGACTGAAGGATCGCAGGTTTGAGTTCCGCCTTGGGCATGGTTGTATTTGTGTTCATCGTTTCATCCCCTATCATCATATCGTGTAATTCTCCCAGTTAACATACTGTTAAACACAATAGTGGTTATTAATCACCTAGAAGTTTATGCGACCTTAAGTAACAAAAAAATGATGTATTATAATTCAGATCGTTTCATAATCTTTATTTTAATTCCATGCCTCGAGGTTTTTTTGCTCGGGAATGGTTATTGTAAATTCGTTTTAACTTTATAATTGGATTTGTAAATTGTTACTTATGTGTACAAAGCCGATTGGCGCAAATAAATAAATAAATAAATATCTTGCCAAATAAATACAGGCTTGTTTCCTTCTATTTTAGATGCTAACTTCATCATCTTCATTTTCTGCTCCTCCACCTTGTCATGTATTTTTTAAGGTAAAATGTAACTTTTGGACTGGTTAAGGATCAGCATCTGAATAAAGAGCTTGAAGAACAGAAGGAGAAAGTGACCTTTTGGGATCGGAAAGAAGCTATGCAGTAGGGGCTCTAGATGAGACCAGGGTGTCACCCCAGGCACAACTGTGGTGCTCAGGCACCTGCAGTTCTGAACAGCACTATAATTTTATATGGGTAAAGCACTATGTAAGGTTCAAGTTGTTCTTATGTCAGACTTTATCCATCCACAGCGCTGGGCTGATTGTGTGTGGGTGATAACAATGCCTGTAGCAAACCATCAAGTTCCTTCTTTAAACTTGATCTCTCCCAAGCTACATGATTTATTTCCACAAGCAAATGGTAATTTTGTTTATCCTGGGCTTTAATTTTTTCTCCAGACTTTGTATCTTAAGAGGCAAAAATTACATTAAACTTTATGAGATACAAAAAATTGAACTTGGCAGCCAAGAGTGAAAGAACAATTATAATTTGAAAGATCAATATGGTAGTCCTTATTTCACATGTAGCATTCTTCCAAAAAAAAGAGAAAAAAATATAATATTTCTACCTCCTCATATTCATATCATAAAGAAAGTATTAAAATGTTGCCAGAGAATGAGCATATTTTTTGGCAGAATATTTCATTTAGAAGGTCCCCAGAGCCAACAGATTATTTTCATAGGTCCTAAATGCAGCATGCAGATATGTAGAGTTGACAGCATCCATGTTTTCAGTATGCCAAGCAAGTAGTTTTTTCAGAAAATCTGCCCATCTGTCAGTGAATTGCATTAGTGCTATAACTGTACACAGGATTTCACTAAAATTAAGATTACCTGATTGATACGACTATCTATAAATATACAGATGATTTGTTTTTGTAGTCCCATTTGCCCAGTCAAAGAGAAAATTTTAGTGTTCTTCAGAGTTCATTACCAACTTCCTTACACTTGACTTGATAGCTATGGTTTTCATTCCTTGCTAATTAAATTCAGATCTATTACAAAAATGTTAAACACTATACAAATAATAATAATAATAATAATAATAATAATAATAATAATGATGATGATGTATGAGTGTATGTATATGCATACATACAAACTGAGATCCATATTTGCGATAATTTATAAACTTACCAAACAGAAATGCAGGCTTCCTCTCTCACAACAAGACTAAATTGAAGAAGAATATCTTCTACTGGAATATTTATATTAGTACATTCTACATATTAATCTTTTCCTTGTTTCCCCTCACACCACGACAGCGATCAATAGATAAATTTAGAAAAGGTGAGAAATTGGACTTTATTCTACAAGATTGCATGAACGACCAAATATATAAATTGTATTTGCAAACTTAGAAGTTTGCACATTCCATAATGATTCTTACTTTGTCATTAATATAGTGAAATGCCTGTACCTGTAATGTATCTGTTTTTGTGGTACTTTACTAAAAAACACAAATACTAAAGCTGTAATTCTAGACAAACATTGAACTTTTGGGCAACTGAAAATTACCTTTGGCAGTGACCAAAGGATGAACCTGAAATGCAAGTGCTTATATCAAGTATATAGGGATTATAAGAGAGAGAACACATTTTTAATACTCTATTGAATCAAGTTGAAGTGAAGAAAAAAGATGTAATGCAAAATCCTAACATGATTTTATGAAGTTAGCATCTTGGGTGATGAAGAAAGCAAATGGGCAGAATTGATCTCTCCACACTTTCTTAATAAGAGTACCATTATTTTGTAAACTTCTGAGAATCGATGTTTTGTGAACATGAATAAGTTTAAATCAATAAGGTATACTTCATACAAACTAGTCTCTCGTGATTCTCAAGATATCTTGGCAAGAGAAAGGATACTCTTCAACACTGGACAAAACAATTTTGCCATATTCATTTAAGACTGTTTACGCTTCAAGAACGCTAACAACTCACCTCTTGTATGATTTTGTACTTACTTTTGCAAGAATTGGGCTTTTTCCAGTAAGCCCTCATGTTCCTTCCTTACTGGTTCTAATAAACGATTTTTACTTTTCAGATCTTTAAACCATCTCTTTAAAATAATGTGTTTTAATACTTCAAATTTCATGTCATTTTTCAATCGTATTTCATTCTACACATGGGGACACATGACTGAATTTTGATGGAAATTGATGAGAATTTGTATTGTTGAGTTTTTTGTTCCAAAAAAAACTTCAATTCTTTCTCTTTAAGCAAAAAATTTTAGCGCATTTATTCAATTTTATGACGTCATGGGAGCCTGTTTATAAATGGCGCGGTGTTAAAATACCAGAGTGCGACACGCCCACCTTCACCCAGCTTTCACTCCGGCTCTCAATATCTTTCTTGTTTTTCTTTGTTTTTTGTTGTTGTTGTTGTTGTTGTTGTTGAAATTATCGCTGTGCATTGTACTGTGGAATCCCAGCGTATGGCCCTCTTCAAGTGTCACCGTTATTCAAGTCAAGTACTGAAATAAATTGAGTTTTGTATCGAAGTACACAATATTAGTGTAAGTTATCTGGAATCATGTCTTATAATATATCACTAATGTCTGTATAATATTGTAACCCCGCACGCGTCTCTGTGGAACGGGAATGGGAATTTCAATAATAATAATGGTCGAAAACATTTGCATGAACAAGCATTTACTTTAAAAAGAATTGATGATGATGATGATGATTACAATTATTTT
>BOPP01000435.1:246013-264294 GCA_017312745.1 Gryllus bimaculatus
TCTGCTATTTTTTTCTTATTTTTTTTTCATGTACATTTTTCACCGCAGGAGCTTGTACCGTTACAATATACTGTGACAAACTTATAATATTTGTTGACAATAAATGCTCTTTTGAATCATTGTACAGTTGTAAACACAAACACATGGTCTCTTTGTTTGAATTCGTGTGTAATACGCACGTTTTATAGTATTCGAGTATAAATTTTGCTATCCTATAGAAATTACTAAATAGTATCGTTTTCTCTGCAGTAGATTGACATTACTATTTTTGTGTTAATTGAAGTGATATATTTCATTTCGTGTTGTGTGATCAAAATTAAACGTTATATTTTGTCACACGCCTAAAAATAAATTTGACAATGGAAAAACTGAAAACTCTTCGAAGTTCAAGGAGAGTGCCAAAAAAACGTCCTAGTAATCAAACAAAAGACGCAATTCAAAAAAAAATTGGAGAGAAAGAAGGTATTGAAAGGGAACTTGAATATTGTGGACAAAGTGAAGAGTCTCTTGTTCATAATGTGCCTAACACGACATCTCAAGTTGTTAGTGAACCAACGAAGAGTGAAAATAAGCTAGGAATGTTTAGTGAAGTGACATACAGCACAACAAATATAAACATTAACACCGAATATTTGTTGTGCACAACAGTGTTTTGAAGAAACTGACCAGAGATGCATTATGCAGTAAGTGCAAATCCAATTCATTAGAAATTTACATGAAGGAAGTTTTAGGATTTTCTTATTTTATGACTTTGAAATTTGATAATTTAATATAAAAATATACCAGCAATAAAAATCTTGCTGTTTTTTACTCTGCCTTCACCAAAACCCATGGTATTAAGGTTGAAAGAAAAATTAATTTTTGAATGGCATTTTTAATTTTCTTTAGTTAAAAATTAATTAAACAAAAACTTCATATGGTAATAAAAGCCAGCATGATTTTATAAACTGTATCTATGACAAACTTAAATTAAAAATGTCAACTTAAAAATGAAAATTGCATCTCAAGGGATATTTTATATGGACTATTAAAAAAAATTAACTATTTTGATATCTCAAAACCTATTAAAGGAAATTTTAAAAAAATGTGTACTATATTACAATGACAGTATATAGTGTGGTATAAATTTCACGCTAAGTTACGCGAAAAGTACTCAAATTTTCGAAAAATTGTCCATGACCTAATTTAAAAAAATATCTTAAAGAAACAGATTTCAGTAAAGGAAAAATCTCTAACTACATGATTGCAGTTGTAGGAAAACGCCCAAAAAGTTTTGAAAAATCAGATCTTCCAACGAACATGAGACCTACATGACTCTTAAACGTCCTTCACACAAACAAACTACAATATTTAATAAAAAAGGGTGGAACCATTTTCTTGAAAATTTGGAAAATGTCCCACGGCTTCATGTAGTTTCGCGAAAATTAAAATATCGACTTCAAATTCAAGGGACTCACTGATCGATTGGGGAATATCAGTTTTGGAGACAATTGACTGAGCGGTTCAACAGCTAGCGCTGATCACAGATGGACGGAGAGACAGACGGACGGACTGACTGACTAAAATGTCCTCATTCGATTTTTCGAAACGAAGGACCAAAAGCTTGGATTCTGGCCACACCACATTTTTTCAAAATTTAGCAACTGGATTTATCCCCTTTTCCGTTACCAGGGCTATGTAGTGAGAGTTTTTCCGAAAAATAGCGGGTTTTTACGCAACATTACATAAGTTTCCTTCTACTCCGTAGCGAGAAAGTAGAAATTGAGTAAACAAATATATTAGTTTTTGTAGCTTTTAATTTCCGGCATCCTAGAACAAAATAGAACTCACTCTCAGCTATGTATTTAGGCAGACTGAAAAGACCAGATGTAACACGTTAGAGAGACTGATCGTATACAGCATACATGCCCAACTGGAGGGTATTTTTATTACGAAAACGTAACCGTGTATGCTGGATTGTAATTCGAGATAAAATAGTAATAGACAACTGTAATCACTTTCCGACAACGAAAGCTTAATTTAATGTAGTAAGTGCGGAGAATCTTTTGATGCAACACACGAATCAATATTTAATTTTGTTTCCTTGCGTTCTTCGCATATTTTTGCTGAGATGACGGTAATTCTGTTATATACTGACCATCCAAGAAAGGCCTTTTATGATACGAAGGATTTTATGATAAAAATGCCCAAGCTTATTGCATGGATAACGAAAAGCATTGTTTAAGTTGCATAGTCGCACACACTGGAAAGATTTCTTAAGTGTAGGTATGCGAAAGACAACTGAACCTTTGAAGGATACAGTAGGCGCCAACGAAGTTTGTTTTTCTAGTAGGAATTCAACCTTTTAATAATATTTAAATCCTGTGTTCTAGCATAAGGAATTATAGTAACATGAGTTATTTTGTGTACACACACACAAAAAAACTGTAGTGGAGCTAATCATTGATAAATATTAACAACACATTTTTAGGGTTCCCAAATGCATTTTCAGAAAATAGTGAACAACATAAGATACTGCAAATAAGATATTTTTGGATATTAGAATCAATAATTATTAATCATCTGCGCTTCAAGAACAATCATTGAATACAATGTTTCTGTTTATGCTCGTAGTTTGAGAAAATGTTTGGTGTTTAAAAGGAATTTAAAAATATTAAGAAAATAAATTTGCAGAAACATTGCTTCTGCTGAGAGGAAGACAGTGATATATACTCTCTGACTGTGAATAAACAAACGAGATAAAAAATGTGAAGGAACTTGAAGAAAATATAAAATAGGGCCAAAGAAGAGATATTTGCGGTACAATTTGGCTATAAATTAGTTTGCACATTTTATTGATTAATCACCAATATACAGTGAAAACTATACGTGACAAATTAGGAAGAAGTGTAGTTGTATATGGGATTATGCTCTTGGAAGAGATGTGTAAATTGTTGTGGTAAACTACTTTTTATCAGGTGGATAAATGTTTGCGTTGTGTTATTTTATTTAGGAACGGGGCATTATTATATGTATGTAATGTGTCATATTAATGTAATTTCTGATATTGTCATAACTATCATACAAATGTTCAACAACTACTCTACATTCGTAAATAGAAATTCAGTCCTGTTGTTATTTTTACAACAGTCATTTCTTTTCAAAGGTTATAATTTGACAGAATAATATACTTAGTGTCATTGTCTCCTGGAATCATTGGATTTTTTAGAAATAAAAACATTTTGTATTTATTTTATTATATGTATATTTGCCCGTTTTAGTGGAATTTTTGGAACACAATGTGTTCGTCGCTGATAACGACATATACGAGCCCTGCGTCGTCACTTAGCTGGTGCTGCAATTTATATTAAATAGTTTTTGCTCATAAGTTACAAACTTAATACGTATGTGTATAAATTACTATCGAATTGTGAACATGAAGTTCAAGTACCATATTCTCGGCGTACACAACGTGTGAACGAAGTACATAGATGGTAAGTACATAAAAATGTTGACTTCTGTGCCTTTGTGAATTTCTGTTTCGGGGTGAAAATGCCGTTTGCTGATTGAAAATCGGACCACTTGTGCAAACGTTATTAGTGATTGTGGTGCTACGTGGTGGCGACACATTGAACAGATTCGGTAAATTAAGCATTTTCGTCTCAGCCAGTCAACTCAAGCGCCCCTGAACAAGAGAGCTAGGCAACCTGTCGTACCATCGAGTATTAAACGCGCGTTGGTTGCATATTCTGCCCCTGCGATTGTAAAATATTGCCTGGAATTTTAACACCTGACATTCCCTGAATGTTTTCTGGCACAAGGAAATTAAATTTCTCAGAGACAGTGTCATAGAGAATGCATGCCTGATATTGAGAATACATAATAGATAGAATACATGCCTAAACCTAGACGAATCCATACTCGCGAGGAAGTCTTTCATCTATTAGAAAGTGTGCAGCGAGTGGCGTAAAAGGTGATTATCAATGAAGTAAACAAAGGCGGTTCAAGGAAGTCTTAGGGGGCCATGACCTCCCGTCCTCAAAAGACTTTTATTACCTTCGTTCGTTTATTACCTTCTTTTATTTGTCAAAATTCATTTCAATATTTATTGACGTTAGTATTATGGAATTATTTAAAAACTATATTGTACAATACGAACCTGTTTCCTGTTCTTGACTCTCTTACAGCTCGCTATGGCCATAGCCAACCAGCGGTGTCCCAGCCTCTCAGCCATGGGATAAGGGGTTCTTGTGGTGAACTCAAAGTCATCCCTTCACCGTATATACTGGTCTTCTTAAACTTAGGGTGGGCTATTTCATTGTCACATAGCAATAGAAACTGTGACATTTGTAAGGAAAGCGCACAGTTATAATTCGGCCTCTGCCAGGAATCGCGTTGTGGAAAGCGAGCTTGCTAACCAACAGGTCTCCAGAGAAGATAGTATCATATATACAATACAAAAATATAATGTCGAATATAATATTTTCATATCATATATCTTTGCTGGAGAGAATGAAGTTACATTGCTGTCTAGAAGTGAAACAAGGAGCCATCTCAGCATTTGCTCACGGAACCTGGGAAAATGGACAAAAAAACTGAACAAGATGGGGTAGGAATTATACTACAATACTTGTTCCAGATACAACAAAATATTATACAGTAGATAACTTGTTTTTAGTAGAAAAATAATTTTACATTTCAAGATTTGTACTGTTTTATGTTTGAAGTAAAAGTAAAATTTACTTGTTGTCATTGTCATTTTACTGATACTACTTATAATAATAATGGTAACAACAACAACAACAACAATAATAATAATAATAATAATAATAATAATAATAATAATAATAATAATAATAATAATAACAACAATAGTACATGATATAAGTTATGCTAACAACTACAAATAATTGAAAAATATTTGTACATTCTACGTTTAAATCTTAAAATGGTGAGGAGGGGGAAGCAGATTTTGGCCTCCTTTTTTTTCTTCTTCTTTTTTCTTTGCTACACCTAGTCCTTCTACAGTCCCTAATGCACCTAGCAAATCCAGGGTAAAGGAGTTATAAATTTTGGTCAGGCATTCTCCTTCTATATTTGTCAAACTGCAATTTAACACTGGCAGTATGGAATATGCCAATTCTTTTTCATTGCTTCAGCTCAAAACAGCCATCATAAACAGAATGTCAAATGGGAAAATGAATCTTGTTTATTTACATTTTTTTACGAGAAGTATTGTTGTGATTTGAATATTCCTTCACATTGTAGACCATGTTGTTATGCAGGAAAGCTTGCAACTTAGTTTTAAATGTATGAAATGTGTTTATGTCTTTAAGACATTTCCCAGTTTGTTGTAAAGTATAATGCCCTCTTTTTGGGTTCTTTTTTGATAAAGTGTAATTTCAGAGTGGAGAACATGCAGATTATCCTTTTGACGAGTGTTCTAGTTCTGTTCATCAGAATTTACAGTAAAACTGTCTTTGTTTTTCATGAAAATCTTCTTTGTGAAGAGCATTATTTTAAGTATATACATGCATGGTGGAAGAAGAAAAATTTGTTGAACAAGGGTTTTGCAAGACTTCAGCTTATAAATGCTGGTCATTCTTTGTAGTATTATTTTTTGGATAATTAGTGTTCAAGTACTTTCAGGGGCATTTTCACAGAATATTATTCCATACTTTAAGTGTGAGTGCACCTTTGCAAAATACATTGTCTGAAGTGTCTCAGTGTTAGAGGTTGACCTGAGGGTGTATAGGTCTTTCCAAGATTTGGAAAGCTATTTGTTAATATTTGAGATGTGAACATTTAGATTTTCTTGAGCTGTGACACCAAGGACGGTATTTTCATGAGATATGGTTACAGGGTTATTATTTATGAGCAAATGCTATGAGAGAAAGAGACATTTATGAAAATTTACTTCTTTTTATAAATTGCATTTCTTCAGGCCGAAATTACACGGTAAGTGCTTGCTTTAAAAAATGTTTTTGAGCATTTTTAAAAATTTAATTTTTAGAACAGATTTTTTTATAATAAAATTTACCATCCTAATTGAACTTTTGCAATGTTAATTCTTTGTAATTTTTGAAAACTCCGATATTATAATGATAATGAGTCATGCGCTGAGCAAATTAAATGCCTTTAACCACAATTATTTTTGCTCTTCCCCCTCCCCCACCCCCTCTCATCCTCCTCCTCACTTATGGTTTCTAATTTTGATGAACCAATCATGTGGCAAACAATAATTCCTCTCAATTCAATAACACAAGTTATTTTTCTTTTTTTCTTTTCCTTTTTTTCTTTTTCTTTTGAATTTTCTTTTTAATTTTTATTTTTTAAATTCTTATTTTATTTTATTTTATTTTATTTTACCTAATCTATACATCTTGCAAGATTGCATTTCTGCATCAATTATTATTGCCTTAAATGCCAAACTTTCTCATTCATGAAAAATACCCTATTTTATTCTCTAATACCACAAACTATTATAGTAAAATATTTAAGAGTTCAGTAAGGTTTTCTCAGTAAAGAAACTATTTTCATTTGTTTTCTTTCCTGCCAATTATTGTGACATATGGAATTACATAAAGTTCTTTTAATACAGAATATGTTACAATTAATCATACAAAGAAGTTACACCAGCAAACTGTATTTGATATTCACTACATTCTCAAAAACAAAATGTGAAATACATATGTTTTGCATTGTTCTCAAGAATACCATTTTACTTACATACACTTAAAGTAATGTACATTTTGTCTTTGGTCTTACTTTTTTCACTTAAAAGGTGAAAGGAAAACAAACAAAAAACACAGTTTGGGATTTGATTTAAGAATGCTAGGGATATAACTCGAATTGTTTGAAACCAAAGAGAAGCATTCAGCTAATTGTCAAACACACCCTTGTGAATTTTCATGTTTTCTTTTAATCTCAAAAATTAAGAACTACCCAAATTCAATGTTTTAAAACTATTAATGAACAAAAATATGTTTTCTCCATTTTCTTTGAATCAATGTTAGTAAATTTACACCTGTATTTCCCTAAGTTTGATATTTGCTTCTTTGGAAATTCGACTCTTGAAATACTATATAAAAAATATGGAATGGTAAAATTTAGTCTCCTAATGAGTACACATGATCTCACCTGTTCTAGATGTCGACCTCACTCCTGTGTTCATGCATGACTATTTGATTACTCATGATAGTGTTGATTATCTGATGACTTTGCATGACTGCCAACCTAAAGGTATTTCAATTAGATGTTTCTATAGGAAAGGACTTTATTGACAGGAAAACACAACAAATTCTTTTCACATTACTTAAATGTCAGTTCTAAACTCTCTTCTACAATTTTTTTTACTAATCTGTAATTTTTAATTTATTTTGCATGCCTCTATTCTATTTCAAGGTGTTCTTTGTTGAGACATAGGTTCACAAGCAGATATATGGTGGCTAGTGGTACTGGGACCTGAATATATCAACATGCTTTCTGCATCAATTTTTGTAGTGTGAATGACACACTACTTCTATCAAACAGAACTTTTTTGTTTATTTACAAAAGAATGTTTATAATCTCCATGAATACTTTTCATGAGATCATGTAGTCTATTAATTATAATTATTAAAATTCTTTTCATGAGACTATTTGGCCTACCATTTGGCAGGTTTTGTATTTGTGCCTGCTCCTTTTCTCTATTAAAAGTAATCAGAAGATTTGTTACTTTGAAATTCCAACTCAAATTACTTTCACAACTTTCTGGGTGAAGTTTTCTTACTTGTTTTAAAAACTGCTTTAAGTTTCAAATTTTCTTTCAACTTTGGCAACATATTATTCAATTTTTTACATGACATTTTAAGATTTTTTTTCAATGTTAAATTGAACTGATTTATTTCCTGAATGAGCACGTGCTCCATCTGTGTTTGAACAGAAGGTGGGCTGTGAAGGTGTTGGCTACTCTCATACATGAAGTGTCCCTCATTGTCAAAGGGTAAAATAGAAGCATATCAAAATTATGTTCTTCACAACTGCGACACGTAAACATATTTTATTTGTATATTTTATTCCAACACAATGATCACGTCATCTGAAAATACCAAAGGTATGTATATTTTAAAACAGGCTTAAACGTTTATATAAATTAACAATCAGATAATTTTACTTGTCAGTTCTGAAAAATATAGGTATAATTCAGAAACATTTAAATATATTTATTTATTATATCTGCCCATAAAGATTATTACTAGGCCAAACTAAATGTGAGTCCCTAATATTAAATTATTTGATAAGTTTACAATTTATTGGAAAAAAACTATGATTGAATGCATTTGAAATTAATGATATTCAGTACTGATATACGATGAACAAAAACCTAGTTAATAATAAAATTCAGTGAATGCAGGTACCCTTCATGCAAATTACTGTAGCTTTGATTATTTTGATTACTCTGATATTATATCATTATTATTATTATTATTATTATTATTATTATTATTATTATCCTTTTTCTAAAGTATATTGTTTAAAAAATAAAACTGACACAAGATCACTGGTATTTTTAAATAATTTGTTGCTTTGCTGATTGAACAAAATTGATATGCAGAAATCTCTAGAAAGAAAGCATTTACATTTGATGCCAGTGTTTCAAGATGACTAAAATTAATCATTATGAACCTAATTGTATGCTGCATCATACAAATGAACTTTCCTGAATTTGTGGAATTTAATTTTTTGATGTAAAACTCCATTTACATTTTCTTATATAAATAATTGTGTTTTAACCATTATTTACTGATAATACTTAATTCATCAAATGTAAAAATTAATGCCACAAAAAACTTTAATAAAATCGTACTGAAAATAGTGAGTCCCAAATTGAGATTTGTTCCCTTCTAGAGATAGTCTGTGCATATATATAGAAGTTTACTTGTTCTCAGAATATGATAATTTATATTGTGTACATTGATATTTTGATTTCACATTTTACAGGGAATTGCAATATAATCAATGCAAAGTTAAGGAATGGAAGTTAAGTCAAGTTAAGGAATTTATTAATTTTTAAACAAGTGCCTATGCATTGAATACTTTCATCAATTAAATCAATTAATTCATTCTGAAAAAAGCAATATTCATATTCATCCATTATAATTCGTATGGAGCTGTTGCATACAATATATCATTAAAATGCTTATTGGTTATAGAGATTAAATTTGCCAATTACAATGGTGTATTACCTATCTTTATTGTTTCAAACACATTTGTACCTCATGAAAATATACCAAACATTAAACTCTACCCAAACAATCCAAATTAATGTTGATGTGTAGCCAGTTCTAGCGAACAGCATAGACTACACATCACAACAGATAGAATAGAATGATATTCAACTCAAGACTGTTTCATGATTCCTAATAATATTGTAAAACAATTTTATTTTCTCGGTCATTTATTCACAACAAAACTAATATTTTCCTTGCATTCAGATGAGGGATGCAAGTGACATTTTCTAACCATGGTGAAACGTTTGACGTTCTCTGTCAATCAAGAAGAAATGAAAGTAAACCACATTGAGATTATTTTTAAAATTTAGCAATTCACAAAAGAAGAAGTATACACAGCGGATTCCATTCAAACCAACATTTCAGTGAACACAGGTATATAAATGGGGAATAATTGATTTTGACATGAAAAACATTAATTTCCTCTTCTTATTTTTGTGGAACTAGTTCTTTTAAAAATTTTGAACAGGAGAGATATTTGCTCTAGTTTGTAAAGAAGTCAAAACACCTGAAATACTTTTCACAATTAATTAATTTATTTATTTGCATCAAGAAAAATATTATGGAAGTCATTGCATATGTTTGGTATCAGCTTTACAAACAGAAATTTAGAAACACTAGTGAACAATTTTCTAACTAACATGTATAAAACCCATTTGGTATGTTTATTTTTAAAGCTACTATAAAAGTAGAAATCAGTGCAAAAAGGAAAATAGAATGATCAAAAATAGAAATGAAAACTCACATTAAAGAAAAAAATAGGAATTAACTCTACTCAAATATACAAAATTACAATAAAAATAGAACATTGTTCTGGCAACAGAGAATATTTCAGTACTGCATTCATTGACGTTCTGTATTCATGTGAATTCAATATTTTCCAAATTAAAATTTATTTTGGATGTTTCATGAACCACAGAGATCTGTAGAAGAATATTTTCAGGTTTTGCTTGATAATTTGATTTGGTCACTAGAAAAAATATATTACTCCTGGGGTACTTTCTTTTCTGATTCTATTTCTCAACTTATCATCATATTTTTATTTGGTACATATCCAAAAACAAATGTATGTTGAGACCAAAACCCATCTATGATTAACAATTATATTCTTCAAAGTAAAAACACTAAAACTTCCACAAACAACAAATTAAAATATGTTTATAACACATTATATATTTTTTGTTTAGTCAACTAAATATTCTCATTAATCCCATGCAAAATCATTGATTATATCTAAGTTGTAACCACGTGTGCAATTAAAATTTCACCGTGCAATTAAAAATCCATGTCCACTAATGAAAATTCAGAATGGAGCAAAATCGTTCAATTAATTAACACATACTTCGCAAAGGTATTTTGAGACAGTCATGAAACATGAACAAAAGTCACATATTATGTATCTACAACAACTACACATAAAGAATGGACGAAAACTATATTGGCAAAGTAAACCTGAAGCTACTTAATTAATGGTACAATATAAATATTTATTAATAATAAATGAAAGGTTTTACATGTGAAACATTTGGTCTTAAGAATTCAAATGTAAAAATTGTAAAGGTTAGTTCTGTTTTCAGTTATAAAAAGTACACTATAACAAAACTGTGTCAGAAGTGACTTGTTGTTTTTTACTTACCAATATTTATACAAGTTGTGTCCTCTCTCATGCCAGGGAATTCCATCCAAAATTTTTGATGGATCTATCCAGAATTTTGAAGGGTAGGTTCTTGAATGTTTTTTATACTTGAGTATTTGATTAACATAGTATAAGGTAGTTACATGGCAAATTCTAAGACTCCTAGCTTCAAAGGATTGTCTACAACAATGAGAGAAATATTCTGTAACTGCACTTGCAAGACATTCAAAAATATTTCATAATAAATACATTTTCATTCACAACAGAACAAACGAAGTACCAATTCAAAGTTGATACATATACATTGAAAGGGAGGTAAATTAATATAAATTATTGTTAAAAATATTTGAAAAAATTAATGTAAAATTACAACAAACATTATTTATTAAAAATTCAATGTTGTAAATAAAATGATTTTTTTGCCTACAGAAAGTTCATCAAAAGATTCCTTCATGGTACAAATTTCATCGCAAGACTACTTCAAGATTTTATGTCATAAATTAATTGATACAGGCATTATTTGTCTGCAAGGGCCATAATCGCACGTACTCAAGCTGCTCCATCCAACACTATGACACATGCACTCTATTCAATACCAAAACGAGTGAGAGATGAGCACTTCAGGATCATTGAAGGTCACCGAGGCGATTATGGCCCTTACAGACAAATAACGCCGGTGGTAATTAATTTATAACATAAAACCTTGAAGTAATCCCACGATTAAATTTGTACAAGGGGGACCTTCAGGAAGGGCTGATAAGGTGTAAAGGAATAAGTCTTTCTTCATGACACTTTTCACACTGTCTGTGCGAATTTCGTTGCATTCAATTACTGTCTAAAATTACTGCAATTACTCTCTAAAATCGGGCATATTCCCAAATATATTCAAAAGAGCAAAAATTAAACCATTGTTTAAAAAGGGCAATAGTTATGATCCAATGAACTACCCAAAAACTTGAACCTGTTGTTAGAAAGTATACACAACTTTTAGACCATTTTGACTTTTTTTGTGATTATAGTACGTTTAATTTTATATTCACATATCACCAAACATCCTGAATATATATATTTTACAAAAAAATCTGAAAATTTTCGAATTTGTTCTAATGTATACGGACAATTTAGTTTTTATATTTTATAAAATCATTACACTCGATAAATTTCATAGCTTATTTAATCTTATCTTATATTCCTTTTATATCAATATCATGGACCATAAAAAAACATTCAGGTAAACGGTTAGATGAAACGAATTTTTATGCAACTCCAAATTACTGGAGGATATCCTCCACATTGAAAACAAGCAAAATAATTATCCTTGACATTTAATACACCGGATGATGCTGTCTCTCCCAAAATCCTAAAAAATCGCCGTGCTTTTGTTGATAATGACTGAGTTATCCATTTAATATCTCCAACCCAGTATAGACCCTCCAAGAATAAGCAAGTTTCCTATCATTAGCTATGACAGTCCAAAAGATATCTTCTCTGTTCCTCTTGGCCGTATTTCCTTCTAATTCAATATTCACATTTGTGACTATTTTGGTAGTCACGCAACATACTTAGCCGTATAGACTTGTATATTGATTCGTTGTTGTGAGACTATGTTAAAGTTCTTTTGAGTTTTGAAAAAAAGCAAATTAATGATTGCCATTAAGCTAACCGGCTGTCTTGAGAGTCTCGATGAACGCATCAATGAAATAATATATGTAGGATAAAAATATTCACAATCCAAACAAAAATGTATTGATGTTTATTTTGAACAGTATGACTCTCGGTTGAAGGCCTGCGATGGCTCCATGAGCAGATTATGAATGGTTAAAATTTAGTCTCCTAATGAGTACACATGATCTACACCGTGTTCCTAGATGTCGAACTCACTCCTGTGTTCTATAGCGATGACTATCTTTGATTTACTCATGATATGTTGATTATTTTCTGTCATGATCTTTGGCATCTGCCAAACCTTAAAGGTATTTTTAATTAGTTGTTTCTTAGGAAAGGACTTTATTTGACAGGGAAAACACAACAAATTCCTTTTCACATTACTTAATTGTTCAGTTCTTAAACTCTCTTCTAACATTTTTTTTTACCTAATCGTGTAATTTTTAACTTTACTTTGTGTGCATGCCTCTATTCATTCTCAAGGGTGTTCTTTGTTGGAGAACATAGTCACAAGCAGATTATGGTGGTAGTTGGATACTGGACACTGAATTATATCCAACATTGCCTTTCTGCATCAATATTTTTTCCTAGTGCGAATGACACACCTTACTTCTTATCAAACAGAACTTTTTTTGTTTATTTACAAAAATGAATGTTTATATCGTCCATGACAATAGTTTTTCATGAATCAGCTCGGATAGTTATAATATAATTATTAAAATTCTTTTCATGAACTATTTGGCCTACCATTTGGCAGGTTTGTATTTTGTGCCTGCTCCTATTTCTCTATAAAAGTAAATCAGAAGATTTGTTACTTTGAAATTCCACTCAAATTACTTTTCACAACTTTCTGGGTGAAGTTTTTCTTTACTTGTTTTAAAACTGCCTTTAAGTTACAAATTTTCTTTCAACTTTTGGCAACGTATTATTCAATTTTTTACATGACATTTTAAATTTTTGTTCAATGTTAAATTGATACTATTTATTTCCTGAAATGAGCACGTGCTCCATCTGTGTTTAAACCAGAAGGTGGGCAGTTGAAGGTGTTGGCCTACTCTCATACAGAAGTGTCCCTCGAGCTGTCAAAGGGCTAAAAATAGAAGCATATATTCAAAATTTATGTATCTTCACAACTGCGACACGGTAAACATATTTTATTTGTATTATTTATATTCCCAACACAAATGATCACGTTCGGTTGCGTCTTGAGTAAAACATTACCAAGGTTTATGTTCTTTTTAATTTTCAGCTCTTAAACGATTTATATAATTAAACATCGGATAATTTTAACTTTGTCAGTTTCTGAAAAATTATATGTTAATTATTCAGAACATTTTAAATATTAGTTTATTTTTCTTATATCTCGCCCATACAAGGATTTTATTTACTTAGGCCAAACTTAATTTGTGGAGTCCCTCATTATTAAATTTATTTCTGATAAGCTTTACAATTATTTAGCAAAAAACTATGATTGAATGCATTTGAAATTAATGATATTCAGTACTGATATACGATGAACAAAAACTAGTTAAAATGAATATTATTCAGGAAATGCGGGTACCCTTGCAACTTGCAGAATTACTGTAGCTTTGATTATTGATTACTCCTGATATATTATTATTATTATTGATTATTATTATTATTATGCCTTTTCTATAATAGAATATATTGTGTTTTAAAAAATAAACACTTGACACAAGATAAACTGGTATATTTTTAAATAATTTTGTTTTGCTATTGGCTGACTCTCGAACAAATTGATATGCAGAAATCTCTAGAAAAGAAAAGCATTTTTTAATTGATGCCAGTGTATTCAAAGATGACTAAAATTAATCATTAGGAACTAATTGTTATTGCTGCTCATACAAATGAAACTTTCCTGAATTTGTGGAATTTAATTTTTTGATGTAAAACTCCATTTACATTTTCTTATATAAATAATTGTGTTTTAATCCTTATTACTGATAATACTTAATTGCAGGTCAAATGTAAAAAATTAATGCCACAAAAAACTTTAATATAACTCGGTACTGAACAAATAGATTGTAAGATCCCAAAACTTGAGACAATTTGCCCTTCTAGAAATTTAAGTACTGTGCATAATATTGGAATTTATCTGTTCTCAGTATATTGATAATTTATTATTGTGCTACATTGATATTTTGAATTTCACATTTTTACAGGGGAATTGCAATATCATTCAATGCAATTAAGTTAGAATGGAAGTTTTAAGTCAAGTTAATGTCATTTATATTCAACTTTTAAACACAAGCAGTATTGCCGATGCAGGATTGAATACTTTCAATCAATTATATCAATTAATTTTTCATTCTGAAAAAAGAATATATTTTCATTATTCATCCAATTATCAATTCTGTATGTGAGCTGGTTGCATACAATATTATCATTAAAATGACTTATTGGTTATAGAGATTATAATTTTGCCGAGTTACAAATGGCTCTGCGTATTAACTTATCTTTATTTGTTTCAAGAAGCATTTTGACTACCTCATGAAAATATTACCAAACATTAAACTTTACCCAACAATCCGAAATAAATGTTGGTATGTAGTAATTTCAAGTGAATAACATAGACTACCACATTTCACAACAAATAGTAAATAGGAATGTATTCAACTCAAGATTTTTCATTGGATTTCCTAATAATATTGTAATTACAATTTTATTTTCTCTGTCATTTATTCACAACAAAACTAATATTTTCCTTGCATTCAGATGAGGGATGCAAGGACATTTTTTTCTAACCGTTTGGTAAACGATTGACGTTCTCTGTCAATCAAGAGAATAAAAAGTAAAACCACATTGAGATTATTTTTAAATTAAGCAATTCCACAAAGAAGAAGAATTTGGAGAATCCACAGCAGATTTCATTAAGCCAACACTTTCAGGAACACAGGTATATAAATGGGATAATTGATTTTTGACATGAAAAGAACATTAATTTCCTCTTCTTACTTTGTGGAACTAGTTCTTTTAAATTTTGAACAGGAGCAAGATATTTGCTCTAGTTTGTAAAGAAGTCAAAACACCTGGAAATACTTTTCCACAATTAATTAATTTTATTTATTTGCATCAAGAAAAATATTATGAAGTCCATCTGCATATGTTTGGTATCACTTTACATAACAGAAATTGAAACACTACGTGAAAACAATTTTTCTAACTTAACATGTATAAAAACCCATTTGGTATTTAGCTACTATAAAAGTAGAGAAATCAGTGCAAAAAGGAAAAATAGGAATGATCAAAAATAGAAATGAAAAACTCACATAAAGAAAAAAAAAAAGGAATTAACTCTACTCAAAATATAAAAAATTACAATAAAAATAGAACTATTGTTCTTTTCTGGCAACAGAGAATATTTCAGTACCTGCATTCCATTGATTACGTTCTGTATTCATTTGTGAGAATTCAATATTTTCCAAATTAAAATTTATTTTGGTGTCATGAACCACATGAGATCTGTAGAAGAATATTTTCAGGTTGTGCTGATAATTTGATTTGGTCACTTAGAAAAAATATATTACTCCTGGGGTACTTTCTTTTCTGATTCTATTTCTCACTTATGATCATATTTTTATTTGGGTACATATCCAAAAACAAATGTATTGTTGAGACCAAAACCTATCTATGATTAACAGATTATATTCTTCAAATAAAACACAACAACTGCCACAAACACATAACAAAATTTAAATATGTTTATCTGCTATAAACACATTATATATTTTTTGTTTAGGTCAACTAAATATATAGGCTCATTCAATCCCATGCCAAATAATCTATTTGATTATATCTAAGTCTGTAACCCGTGGTGCAATTTAAAAATATTTCACCGTTGCAATCATAAAAATCACATGATCCAACTAATGAAAAATTTCAGAATTGGAGCAAAATCGTATCAATTAATTGACATCATATTTACCAAAGGTATTTCGAGACACGTCATGAAGACATGAACAAAAGTCACTATTATGTATCTACAACAACTACATATAAAGAAATAGGTACGACAAACTATATTAGGCTCAAACGTAAACTGAAGCTACTTAATTAAATTGTTTACAATATTACTTAATATTTAGTTAGATATAAATTGAAAGGTCTTTACATGTGAACATTGGTCTTAAGATTACAAATGTAAAAATTGTATAAGGTCAGTTCTGTTTTCAGTTATTAAAAAAGTACACTATAACCAAAACTGTGCAGAAGTGACTTGTTTTTTACTTTACCAATACTTTATACCAAGTTGTGTCCTCTCTCATGCCAGGGAATTCCATCCAAAATTTTTTGATGGATCTATTCCAGAATTTTGAAGGGTAGGTTTCTTGAATGCTCTTTTTTATACTTGACATTTGATTAACATAGTATAGGTGTACATTGGCAAATTTCTAACGACTACCTGTAGCTTCAAAGGATTTGTCTTACACAATGAGAGAAATATTCTGTAACTGCACTTGCCAGACATTCAAAATATTCATAATAATACATTTCTCATTCACAAACAGGAACAAATGACTGCTATGTTACCAATTCATTTTTTGATAACACAAAAATGATACATCTCAAAGGGAGGGTAAATTTAATCAGAGATTATTGTTAATACTATTTGAAAAAAAATTAATGTTAAAATTACAACAAACATTATTATTAAAAATTCAATGTTGTAATAAAAGATTTTTTTCGCCTACAGGAAGCTTCATTAAAAAGATTTCTTCATGGTACAAATTTTTTTTTCACTCGTGCAAGACTACTTCATAAGATTGTAATGTTCATATTTATTAATTCGATAACAGGCGTTATTTGTCTGCCAGGGACCATAATCGCACGCACTCGAGCTGCTCCATCCAACCACTATGATACTTGCACTCCTATTTCAATACCAAACGAGTTGAGAGAATTGAGGCACGTTCAGGATCAATTGAATGGTCAACCGAAGGCGATACTATGGCTCCACTACAGAACAAATAACGCAACCACTCGCCCCCCTAGCTTCCTCCGCTTCTTAAACTATGTTATTATTAATGTAATTCATTATTTATATCAATCATCTAGCTGTATTCCTAAAGTAATTTGCAGACGTGACTCGAGGATATAACATTATTGTTTCAGGTTTTGCCACTGCAGATTCATTTGTAACTTTCGACCCTTCCAAACGTGATGGACTTGCTCTTTTGAAACTGTTTTCTATTTCTAATTTCCGTTTGTTTCTGCCCAAGATATGTAATTGATCTAAGTTCTTCGCTGCAAAATATCCTCGTTCTTTCTCCGAGTTGATATTCCTATAGTTACGCAGTCATCTGCAAAGGAGTCGTACATTAAGACCTATTATTTTGAGTCGGCAAATCAATTCAAAACGAAAGGCCTCAGAAACATGAGTGGACCGATTACCACTTCGCTTGTTGGACATGCCTGTACGCGTACGAACTTCTCGAGGTTGATAAGTAAACTTACCCGATTCGAACTTTCTGTTTCCTGTTTCGGGAGTAGTTCGTTTATTCACGCTACCACTATAGTTGGTCAATACCCGTAATACTATAATTTTTTAATAGACGTCGGTGATGTTTTATTGGATACAACATTCAAACAGTTTTTGTGCATAAAAATTTATTACTATTCGCGCGCGTCGGACCCTTTTCCCTTCATCAACTCGTCGGCCGAGGACCTCTGTTTAGAAGTGGACGTAGCTGACTTTTGAAATGCAGAAT
>BOPP01000435.1:264319-276917 GCA_017312745.1 Gryllus bimaculatus
AGAAACCATTTCTGAAACCGTGCTGACCCTGATAAAGCCACTCCCTGCCCTCCCATTCTTTCCTGATTTAGCTTGAAATTAGATGTTCCATAAGTTTGCATACGACTGATGTAAGACTTACCGGCCTATAGTTACTAAGTATTGTCTTGTCTCCACTTTTAAAAATGGGTACTACGAGAGCAAGCTTCCAATCTTCCGGTACGCAAGCGTTGTTTATTGATACATTAAATAACCTAATTAAATAAGGCAGAATTGTCTCTCCACCTAATTTAATGATGTCCGTGGAAATACCATCAGGACCTCGTGATTTTCCTCTCTTCATTAATTTATTCTTTTCCGCAAAGTATTTACATCAATATGAAAACTACATCTATCTACCAGCGTTGGTATCTGAATACTGTTAGCTTTCTGCTTGAAAACCGAGCTGAAATATGCGTTAAAAGGCTGCGCTTTTTCCATGTGGTCCGTTATTGGCGAATTATTAACACGAACAACTGGAATCTCGTGTTTGCTTCCTTTCGTTCAACGAACGTATTTAAAAATTACCGACCAATTATTACTGCCCTCCACATCAAGAATATGTTTTAAATGACGTTCCTCTGCCATTTTCTTTTCCTTCCCTAATACTTTTGTATAATTTCGAAATAAGGTCATATGATTTTCACTACGGTGTCTGTTGTTAACTGCTTCTCTGGTTTTTCTTTTCAATCGCCTGATCTTTCATTATAATATTCCGGATCGCTGTTACGTTTTAACAATTTACTGGGTTCAAAAGTCTGCTCAGCATTTACTAAAATATTTTTAAACTCACCCCATATTTCATCGATTCCTCCTCCTATTCTAAGAAACTCGCCATATCGTTCTCTTAAGTAATTTTGAAACCCTTGTACATTCGCTTTCTTGTATTCCTTCCCTAGAATACCGGTGGTAATACTTTTCTTTGAAATACTTAACTGTAAATCGAATAAAACGGCTTTATGGTCACTTATGCCTTCTAAAACGTCGCACGACAAGAATAAACCTTTCGGTCTAATTAGGCAGATATCCAGAATCGCATCCTGCCGTGTCGGCCTGTCTACTACCTGCTCTAATCCGCTGTCCCAGACAAGTCGGTTGACTAGTTGTTGTACTTTCCCTTCGCAAACAATCCCCTTCCAATTTCCGTCTGGGAGATTTAAGTCTCAAGCGATAACTACATGACGGTTATTTATACTTTTTGTTCTTTCGTAGGGAGCACCTAAAATTTCATATCTGTTGCCCGGTGGATGATAGCAAGCAATAATTTCTAAGATACTTCCTGAACAGAAAATTTCTACACCCGTCATTCCAAATTCTTTATCAATCCAATTTGATCTGATATTAAATCTGTTTTTCACGCATATAAAGACACCACCGCCTCTAGTTTCGCGATCTCTCCTAAACGTAATGTAGTCTGAACGAAAAATTTCCGGGTTTGCTACCGCGTCCGAAAGCCAATAGTCTGTTTCTATTATGGCATCAGGATCACATGCTTCAATTAAATTCCAAAATTCGGATTCCTTATACAACGGATACGACAGTTCACCTGCAACAATGTAGCGAAGCCTCTCCTCACCTGAAAGTCAGTGTTCGGGGCCCATGCATCCATCCTAGATTCCTGTGCCGCGGTCACGGCCATCTCCTCCCCCGCCGCGGTCATCTCCCGCGTTGATTCGGTCCCCTCCCCCGCTGCAGTCACACGCGTTGTCTCCGTCTCCTCCCCCGCAGCAGTCAGATGCGTGTAGGAGGTACAGTGAAGAAATCAGCTGCGTACTCTAGTCTCCAAGGCGCTCACATCTCCACTTCAAAAGAACTAAATCAGTAGGAAAAATTCAATATTCAAGGAGTTGTGTTTCGTTTCACAACGAAAGTTGCACACGATGAGAAAGCCCAAATGTTGCGGAGAGGTTTGCGTGAGGGAAACTATTCCAGGAACACGAGGCTTTCATTGTGTTGTCCCAGTCAATGGAATCTGATTTCTCCGAAAGATTTTTCGTCTTCGTCTGAATCTCCCAGACAAGTGATTCGACGCAAATGACAAGGAGCGTGCAAACTTGATGCGGCGCGGTGCACCGTTTAATGAGGGGGCGGCGCGCTAATGCCGGGGGGGGGGGGGTTAATTTTTTAACCGTTTTGTTTTCATGGCCCCGTCTTGAAATTTTCATGATTGCCTATAAATATTCATCGTTGCTCACATTTTTATCGTTTGAATTAAAACATTGCATTTTGAATTAATAAATTAGTAATGGTTTGAGCTTGGATTAATAATAACAAATGTTACCGAAATATCGATTGGAATGTACGGTAATCGATTGGAATGTGTATTAATGCTAATACGTAGGAAGTAGTTTTCATGATTTTTTCAGGTTCTTTAAATATTTTATCTGCCGTGGGTTCAGTACTTTCCATATGCAAATATTTCTTGCAAACAAATAATGCAAGGCTCACTAAAATAGATCTCAAAAGAAATACGTCTTAAAATGTCCTACACCTCAAAAGGTAAAGGTGTGCTTGAATTTCTCAAAATTTGAATTATTTTTAAATGAAAACGAAAAAATATTGAACGTTACATGTATATAAAGGGGAATAATTGCACTCGCAGTATATAAAAAAACTCCCTCATTTTTTGAACATACCACTCATGCAATTATCTCCCTCTGTGTATACTCGTATCATTATTGTTAGTGGCTAGTCTCTTTAACTATTACTTTTCGAGAATTACCGCCGATCTCGTTAAGGGTCTTCAGCCACAAAATTCAGCATCAGACATTTCCCCCCTAAAATTTTAGGCACGATGTTTGTTTCCGAACATTCCTATGAAATTCTCAAAATAATCGGTACACTAAAAAATAAATATTCGCGCAGTTTAGATGAATTTCCGAATTGTTTGTTAAAGGTTTGCGCGCCCGTCATTATGCAACTCACATATTTAATGTATTCTTATGCACAGGAAGTTTTCCAGATATTTTTAAACGGCTAAGAATAAGCCACTTTTCAAAAAAGGCAACAAAAATGTAACTCAAAATTATCGGCCAATTTCTCTTTTGTCGTTTTTTTAATTTTATTTTAGAGTGACTTTTTTATGTACGAATGGAAACATTTCTTAGTAAATATGACGTGTTTTCAGATTGCCAACATGGGTTTCGAAAATCAAAATCTACGGAAACATCCTTATTTACTTTTCTTAAAGATTTCGCCTCATCCATGGATCAAAACGAAGCACCTAGGGCCGGTTTCACCAACCAGGATCAAATTCGTAGTTGATCCGAGTTTCGTGATCCTGATCCGCGGAGTCAAGGCCGACTTGATCCCTGTGCGTTTCACCAACAGTTTGAGACATCGAAGTTAATCCGGATCCCATGATTCGTGAGCAGTCGTGAAAATGCGCGGTTGGCAACAATTTTGCAATGCATTGTGGGTATTCTCGCGGTCAGCTGTAGAAAACGAGTTGTTTTGATTTCATTTCTGTGATTGATTTCATTTGTGGTGTTCTTGTTCGGTGATGGATTCACCTGACGTTGGAAATAATGCATAGACTACGCCCAATTTCTCTCCAGTTAAATGAGAATTACTCGAAAGCTTAATGAGTAAATACAAAGAAAGTTTTAATGCTCGTTCTCACATTTCAAAATAATCGCTTCTTTTGGGAATTACTCGTGGTGTCTCTCCCCGCAATAAATCTTCAATGACTTCATTAATAATAATAATATTTATTGAGTCACATTCGAAAACATAATCTATTTTCACGACACAAATTACCCTAACAAGAACAAAAATTGAAAGTATTACTACACTAAAAAAAAGTATTCAATAAAACTGTCCCACGTCAATTGGAATACAGATACCACAAAATGCTTTTTTACTAATGCTACTTATAATTACATTAATCTGAAGCCAAAATATATTTAAATTTTACTTCCCAATACCGAGAATTCTAACCTTCAATTGTGTTAACCCTACTTTTTATTTACAATACTATCTTAAAAAACACGTTTGCTCAACAAATATTACGCGTAATCCTACTTCTTAACGAATACTTCCATACCGAATCTAAGTCCAACTACAGGTGTTTACTTAAAAAACACGGAAAACTGGAATAGCTAGGCGACCAAGACGAGAAATAACTCCTGATCTGGCCGTGATCCACCGCTCGGCGACGGATCAATTGCGAGTCAAATTTGATCCGAGTCAGACATGTTGATTCGTGTCAAGTGCGTAGAGAAACGTACAACGGGATCAAACCGAAGTTGATCCGGATCAACTCGGGATCATCATCTTGATTCCTGTTGGTGAAACCGGCCCCTATTGGAATATTTTTAGATCTTTGAAAAGCTTTTGACGTCATTGATCACAACGTTTTACTTTCAAACTTACCTTCGTATGGAATTCGTGGTGTTGTTCTAGGTTGATTATGTTCGTACTTTAACCAACGGTCTCAGAGAGTAGAAATACCTTACTGGAATAATGAAACATTAGGTACACACTTTTCTGGTCGATTTTAGGTCCTATTCTCTTCCTACTATACGTAAACGATATGCCCTTGACGATTAGAAACGAAAGAACAGTTCTCTTTGCGGACGATACGAATATTCTTTGCATAAAAAAACGTGAAAAGTACAATATCAGATATTTCAAATTTGTTCCGTAATAACAAACTAATAGTTAATGAAAAGAAAACTGTTTCAATTCAGTTTTCCATTTCAAATAAACAGCTCTGCACTTCACTGAAAATGAACGGTATGCCATTGACTGATGTTAAGGTAACAAAATTTTAGTTCTTTTAATTCAGTCAAACCTTCAAAAGAACCTCCATTTAAATGAATTGAACGCTAAATTAAGTTCTTTATGCTACGCTTTCAGAATTCTTTCTAACTCAGTCAGCCTACACACTGCTCGTTGTGTTTATTTCGTGAATGTTCATTCCCTCCTGAGATGTGGCATAATATTCTGGGGAAATACATCTTATAGCTCCTAGACTTTTAGATTATAAAAAAGAATTGTACGGAAGCAAATCTTACCCACGTAATTCTTGTAAGCCTATTTTTATTAATCTAGGTATTTTATCATTACCTTGTCTCTTGATATATGAATCAGTGGTTTTTGTCAAAAATCACTGATTCAAGGGAGGGATTATTTTGAACTTTCAGCAAACGCCGCACTACAACACTCGACGGAGTAATAATCTTCATCAGGTGACAGTATACACAGCTCACTACAAAAAGTTAACATATAATGCATGTACATTATTTTACAACAGCTTATCAAATGACATTAAACGATTAAATCCGATACAAAAGTTTAAGTTCCAAGTAAAATATTTTCTGATGCACAATTGTTTCTATACAATTAGACTATACTGGGCATCCAAAAGGAAAGTAATATTAATTTTAACAATGACATTTAATGTATTATATATAATTTGGGTTGTATAATTGTAGAGAACCTGTAACAAGTGTTATACTTCAGCTTCTGGGTCAATGACCCCCATCTCCTTCAGGTTTTCGTCCTGTTTCCCCGATCTTTAAGCAAATGCTTCATTTCAAATCAGTTCAAACGTAATGTTCTTACACAATCTTACAACCAACCTTCCTACAACTCCCCATCGCAGCTAATGATGAGTTGTAGTAATTGTCCATCCATAAAGTATGGCCCTTATTTAGCAATGACTGTATTTAATTTAAGGCAATTTCTATCGTTTTATTAAAAGTATGTCTGACAGTTACAATAATTTAATACGATACGTAGTACATAGAAGGCGATGTATTGTAAACTAATTATTTCTATAAAAACATCCACAAAGAAATAAAAACACTTTGATATTAAAATATTTGTATCAAAAACCACACAAGAAGAAACCGAATCCTCTGCCAGCAACTGTGCACGGCACGGCCAAGCCAAGCCACTTTGAGCCACGTCAGTGCCATGGCGAACAGGGTGTAGTGTAGTGAAGTGCGAATGAATAGTTATGTACATAATGAAACAAGTATGAATGATGTGTGAATGTAGAGAAAAATAAAAAAAAATCTCACCTGTAAAATAATAATTTTTGTAGTAATTAACGAAACTGATTTTAGTGTAAGCCGGTCCGGGTGGCCGAGAGATCGCTAAGGCAGTAGTGCCGAAGCGATCTCGGATCGAAGGATCAAGTGTTCGAGTCCCACATCGGGCATGGTTGTGTTGTGTTCGTCCCCCCCCCCTTATCATCATATCGTGCCATCCTCATAGTTACCATACCGTTTCTCGCAATAGTGGTCGCAATTGAGGTCGTAGTTGATACGACAACAATTTACCAACTATATAAAATAATAATTACGTAGAATATATAAAATAGAACTAGAAAAATGATTTTAGTGTAAGTTAGTAATGCCAAAGTGCAATTAAGATAACTTTAGGTCTAGATTTAAGTTAGTTGTAAGAAAAAGCCCCGCCTGTAGCTGCTTAAGCCGCAAGGCAGCAGCGTATTAAAAAAAATCATAGAAAATAAATTCCCCTTCTTCACAGGGATACTGTGAAGGGGACAAAAGAAAGAAAAAAAAGTTGATACGACCTCAAATAACAAAAAAAGTGCAAGTAAGTTAACTTTAGGATTAGAATGTGAAACATAGCTGAAAGGGCCCCTTCCCACAGCGCGACCGCGGCGCGCTTGGCAGCAGCGCGGCGCGTAGCAGAGCATTGGTTTGAATGGAGGCCTTCCCACGTGCAGCGGGTGGCGGCTGCTGCGGCATCCAACGCCGAACTCCAGTCACGCGAAGCGGAGGAGGGGCCACGCGCCACGGCTAGCAGAACACAGCTTTAAATGGGAGCGTTCCCACTGCGCCGCGGCCGCAGCGTTCAACCTGCTCCGGTCCCTTTGCTCGTCGTCGCCGGAGGGTCGGCGAAACCTACCCCTCCAGACCCCACCCCCTTCCACGGCGGGCGGCGGTGCGGCCGTGGCTCCGGCGGTGGCTGCGTCGGAAGGGCTCTGCTCCTTGAACGAAGCGCGCCGGGCTGATGGAGGTCGCCCTAAGAAAATGCCCCTCCTCTAGCTGCTTAAGCCAGAGCAGACGCTGTGCAGGGGACAAAAGAAAGCACCGCCAAGCACCCAGCGTCTGCAGACCGCTCACCGCTAATGAGAGAAAAGACAGGCAGAGGTCCCTTCCGTCCTGAGACGGCTTACCGCGAGTAGAAAGGAAAATCCAACCCGTGCAGGTACGGCATACCGCGTCTAGAAAAGAAAGGAAATAGATGTCTCCAGGCCGCATACCACGCTCAAGGGTTATTTGTTGAATAAAAAAATTATTTAGAAGTATACTAACAGTATTATTGTTAATTCACGCAAGTGTATCGATATTAAACAACTGTGTATTTGTGAATGCACTCAGTCTTCAATTGAACACTTTACTATAATAACCACAATGCTCATTGGGATTAAATCTTTCCCTCAACACTCCTAGTACTAAAGAAAGAGCAATATAAAACAAGTAGCGTATGGTGGATTACGATAACTTCCATGGTTTTAGTGATGTGGCCAAATTCTTATAAATTATAATTGTAAAATAATGATGCAGCAGCACGTGTTTCTAATCAATATTTGTACAAGAGGAAATTTTGGCACGAACAGAAAAGCTAGTCTTTTCAGAAGGATTGTAATTTTGTCATTGAACTTTCTACCTGCAGCCAGCTCTCTCGCGCGTAATCCCTCAGCAGCACCAGCCGGACCCGAAGCGACCTCTTCTCCTCTGGGGGAATGTTGAATTACTGTACACGGGGAAAACTTGACTGTTCTGTGAAGAGGGCGTGTCCGGGGAAACCTTAAAGCGGTCTCTCCTCATCGTTTACTGGATGTTCGACTGGAAATTATAAAAATCTTCACGTGAAAAACTGTCTGTAATTTGCATTTTCGTCTTTCTGGCCTCCGCGAGATATTACAAATATTCTTTGATTACTTTATATTCACCGTGAAGTGTCTCTCAAATTATTTTATGGAAGGGAAATGGCTACGTTATTGCACTTTAAATGTAGAGAAGGACGTTTGTAATAGTCATGTTACTTCATAACATGCTATTGTGTTCGTATTAATTTTTTTTTCTTCGTTGGATAATAATGTCCGAGTTCGAAAAGTTATTTCAACATTTAATTTACATACTGTTTCTGATATACATGCCAACATTACGTTGATGTACCCAAGTTGTTGAACGCCTGAAAAATCTAGAAGTTGAACAACTGAAAGATATTCAATAAGTTAATGGCATGCTAACAGCCAGAAATGACATTATTGTTAATATCCCCAAAGTATAAGGAAATGTAGGCAATAATTAGATAACATATTCATTAACACAATGTGCGATTTTAACAGCAACCGGGCATAGTAATTAACTTAAACAAATTAATTAAAAAAATACAAGTGTAATAAAGACCTCTGATCAGAAATTTACGTTTCTCGAGAAATAGTCATCTTTTCGCCCTTTTAATTTGTATACACGCTTTTCTGATATCCATATGCATCGTAAACACTATTTATAAAGAATTTCCAACCGTAATGATTTCTGAAGCCATTTCATCAACATATATAAAGTATTTTAAAGAATCTGTTAGTCTGTTGTTCGTCGTTAAAAATACATTATAAGATCTTTTGAATTGTGTCGGTAATTTGCGTTTATAGTTCAAAACCTTTTGAGATTTTAGCAATATTTGAGCGAAGTAATTAACTTATTAATATTTTGAATAAAATAGATGTGTAATGTAGCAACTTGTGCACACAATTCTGTATTTCGCAAATTAACTCATTTGTGCAATTTTTATGTAGGATAATTGGATTGTCTCTGAAGAAGTCAAGGGCCCTGAATTACCAATTGCAAGCAGTAATTTATTCTAGAGATCTATGATAACTAAATATTAATTTATTTAAGAAATTAGTGAGAGAAGTTGTTTTCCGCCGCTAAGAATCATCTTAGGATTTTATGAACTTTGTCGTTAACTGTGTTATAGTTGGATTGTAAGTAAGGGGTGGGGCTAGGACAAGAAAGAGGAGGGAAAGATCGCAGTCAATTCACGACCAGCTTGCCCCGGCATTCGCCTGGGACTGATCGGAGAAGCCACGGGAAACTCCCAATCAGAGCAGCCAGCCGCTAGAAGCCTCCATACAGAAGTGAAAACGACGTAGCTATCTATCCTGCCACCGACGGCACTCGAACCTAGGACCTCCCCGTCAAAGCGACTGCAGTGACATCTGTTGATGCCCTGATCCACTTCCCCCGGTTACTTATTGGGTAGAACTAATTACCTCTTCAATAAGGTGAGAGTGGCGACAAGTGAATGTTTTGGGAGCTTTTGGCATTCTCAACATTGTAACAAATTTTAATTGTGTGGTGTGTGAAATGTACTTGACCAGCACATACACTGCCTACTGAAGACCCGGGATCGATTTACAGTGGGCTGACTAATTCTTGGCAATAACTGAACCATTAAAACCTGCTAATACAAAATTGAAGCGTTAAACGTACCTCCGAAAACGAATATGAAAATAAGCTTAATTGAAGCTGTGTAGTGAATATGAAACCAAGCTGTCTGAGGCACGTAGTATAAAATCGTATATACACAATAAAGAAGCCAATAAAAACGAATTCTTCGTCAGCAAGTTCCGTTGTTTTTTTTAAATTTTATATTTATTTTATTTATTGTTCATATTAAAGTTTTGAAACTTCAGGGAGATGGCAGCTTTCGGACTTATTATGTTTTTCGGACATATTAATTTTAATTAATATGTTTTCCTTCTCGCCTTGCTACGCACAGATTCATCGCGTTTGTAGTGGGCGGACATGGCGCCCGCCGGGGCCCTGCTCTCTAGGAGGCCTTGAAACATTGAACTCGGTAAACACGCTCTTCAGGAATTACATTATATAGTTTTACTTCCTCGCTACATTGTAAGTAATAAAGAGAAATTATTGTAATAGTGCGGTGGAAATCAAAGAAAAACTCACATTAATTCGGGCCCTGGTAAAACAAAATACGGAAAAATCGTATTGTAATAAATTACTTTCTTTAAAAGAATGTAATACTTCACTTCTGACATGTTTTGTCGATAGAATCCACAGTTTTGTGTTTTATGTATTGGCTAGGTATTGTGAATCCTCGATATCGATTTGTGGCAAAATAATAATAATAATAATAATAATAATAATAATAATAATAATAATAATAATAATAATAAAAATTTCAATCTGAAAGAAATTCAACATCCTGGGAGTTTGAAGCGTATATTTTGGTTTCTGGGGAGTACTTTACACGCAGCTTCAACCACCACATTTTCGATTTTTTTAAACGGGTTCAACTTTTATCAAACATTGTTCTCAGAAAGCAAATGCTTAAAGAACAGCGCCGGCCGCATTTTCATTGAAATTACCGTGTTTTCGAAAATTGCAAAAGTTCAACATTTTATCGGCTACGTGTATACTTACACCTACAATAATGAAAAGAAAAATGTTTTAAATGTTCAAAGACACTCTTGAAAAATGATCAAGTACAATTTTACGAAAATTTAAGTACTTTTCACGTAATATTGCGCGAATGTAAGCATTTTGTAATTCTAATTTTCTCTCTAGCCACTCCAAATTTTTCTTTGTATGTATCAAAGGTCTGTAAAAAATAATACTGGTCCCTTTCTTGGGTGCGCATTGCAAAATCGAACTCTGTTTTCGAGAATTGAAAGTCATTAATATTTCATCACATCACACATTAAAAACTCAAAAATTAGATATTTAAATAAGATCATGTAGAAGTTTTTTTTGAAAAAGTTGTTTTCGTGTAATTTCTGCGTGAAGTTACTGCAATTTATTTTTATATTTCAGAAACATTCTTTTGAAAATTTGTATCATGGCTTAAAATCTTTCTTAAAAGAGTAGTTGCATGAACCTCGCAATACCAGGGTTGAGTCATTCTACATGATGTTGTCGCAGAACAGAGACATTTTAAACCCTCACCCCCAATTTATCTTGGTGCACATCTTCTTTATCACACATAAATTCTCTCTGTAAGTTTCTAAGAGGTAATGTTGTTGGTTTGTATTTTACCTGTGCTGAAATGTCGAAGACATAAATAGAATTCGGTGCACAAACACTCATTAGAATCGCAATATTTTCCGTTCTATCAAATATAAGAGCAGAAATGTTTATCTTATTGGCTATTTGTTATGTTGTCCTACACAAAGACAAATGAAATAATAATTTATTTTATTACCGTGTTAAATACTGTACTGAGGAATTATTTTGCAAAGGTTTACAACAAATGTATTTTTAATTTAAAAAATAAAAGTTAATGCCCAATATGTATTACCCGAGCAGTTTAGCCAGTCCATCCGTCTGTCCGTCCTCCATCTGTGAACAAAGCTAGCTGCTGAACCGATCACTCGATTGTCTCCAAAACTGATATTCCCCAATCGATCTGGTGATCACTTGAATTTGAAGTCAATATTTTAATATCCGGAAATAAAAAAAGTTACATTCAGTAAACCAGAAGACGTAAAGAAGCAATCTGGTTCCCTCAGAACTCTTCCAAATTATTTCGATTTTCATCTGATTAAACTTCACAATTAAACGACAAAATCAATAACATTTTAATATTTGATACAACAGGATCAATAAAAACAAGTTTCATCGAGAGAATTGGTCTCAACGTGATAATATCCCGTGATATGTTCAGTCACTTCCTGCTAACAAGTCTGCCTAGTGCGGGTACAGTATAAAGACACTCAAAAATAGCAAAACAAATACATAGCTCGTCCCGGATGATATAAAATTTAAATATAGGAATATTAGAGCTCTTCCCGGCTGGGGCGGCGCTCCGCTGCAGGAGATCCGTGGGGAGGGAAACCCTCTGCATGTCGACGTGTAGGTCAGCGACGTAATTCAACTGTCCAGAATAAAATATTCTGATTCAGCTCTCTTCACAAGATGGACCAACTATCATCACCCTGTCCTATTAAACATTTTTATTTACATCTACTTATATGCTCGTATATGAAAATGGATGTTGGTATATACCATGGCGCCGGCAATTTAGAACCAAATAAGCAACGACAGCTGCGTAATTGGAGGGGGAGCATCTCCTGCGGCGGAGCGCCGCTCCATCTGGGGCGAGCTCCACCCCTCCGCCAGGTCTCCCACTCGAAGTGCGCAGGGCCACGAGGGCCGTCGGGCGGACGGAACACGAACGGCCTTGAGAGCGGTTTCGGATCACGAGGCACCCGGCGAGTGAAAGGAAAGTTCCCGCGAGTGAACCAACTTAACGTAAACATAGGAAATGGAATTTCAAAGGCATTTATTAAATTAAGCAAGCTTTGTAATGAAAATTTGAGGCTCAATGGAAAAATTACAAATTATATATTACACACCATAAAAAATAACGAAAGTCTAAACGAAAGTTACAATTAGAAGTAATGAATACAAAAATATTCAAATTAACTGTAAGTAAAGCATCTGGATATATTAACCATAAAATGTTAATGCTAATTTATTCACAAGAAATATTTTCCTTACATAATCCTGACGAACACGAAGAAAAATGTATTTTAATTGAAATTTTATCCTATTTCGTAAATTGACAT
>BOPP01000436.1:2725-19539 GCA_017312745.1 Gryllus bimaculatus
CCCCCCCCCCGCGGACTGCCAATGACGTGGCCGCCCGGTGGACCATCCTTTTTACGATATTTCCGCCGTTCCCTTCCACACAAATGCATCTTCCAGGTGTCAATCCTGTTCAGTGTTCTATTTTCTACCCTCCCGCCCCACTCCCCCTTCCCTATCTCAGCTGGTCACCCGCCATCGCCCCCCTTTCCTTCTCCGCCAATCACGGGACACCCGCCCTCCTCCTATTCGCCGCGGCTGCATCCAGTCTGCCCACGCGCCTTTCCTTAAACATGAGATACGCCATTCTCTTGGCAGCAGTATAGCTCTCAAGAAGTCCACAGCAAGATGGTCGAAACGTCAGTCCAATCAACTGAGTCGCGGCTCATCCCGGATAGCCAAGAATACATTGACTCCGGCCGCGGAAGCCTACGAACCCAAATATGTTTCCAAATTTGTCACGTAATGGGGGGGGGTAAATTTGATCAGTCGAGGGTCCGTTTTTTTTCTCGTGTATCTCCTGCACTATTCGTCTGATTGCAGTCACGTTTTTATCTTTCAATTTCTCGTAAAGTGTTCTACCTATAAACAGAATATCGAAAAAAAGCGCTAAGAGTAATATTTTTGCAAAATTTGTCACCTAATGGGGGGGGGTATTTAAAACTTGATCAGTCCAGAATTCGTTTTGTTTCTCGTCTATCTTATAAACTATTCGTCTGATTGCGGTCCCGTTTGTACCGTTCAATTTCGCGTTAAGTGTTCTATCCATAAACAGAATATCAGAAAAAAGCGCCAAAATTAATATTTTTCGGAATTTGTCATGTAATGGGGGTTCGCTAGCTTGTCAGCGATGCCGAATTCAATCGCTGTATGCAAGAGAAATCTAGCTGCCTGCTGCTCTGATCGATAGCTATTCGTGGTTTCTCCGATCAATAGCAGGCGAATGTAGGAGCAGTACCATAACAATCGTTCCACAGACTGTGCGCAATCTTGCCTTTATTTTTCTTGGCCTATGCTCACCCATTTCTTACACAAACGTGCACTAACATGCATTGCACCACCACACATGCCGGAAGATGGCCGGGATCTAAGAGCTGCCTCTCTCGCGCTGAAGAAAGTGCACTACGCTTACGAGTCCAATGAACTTTGCAGTTGACGCCCCACGGAATCCACGGCAACATCTACAAACGTTTAGAGAATTTTATGGCTCTCTCTAAGTAAAAATGTGAGGCAAAATAATATAAATTCGAATGCTACTGATATATTTTAATTTTGTCTTTTATCTTTACATATGACACATTCATACCACTAAGTTAAATTAAGAAATACTATTCTGAATGTTGTTTATTATTTCGGCAATTGATTTTACGATCGCAGGAAACATCTGAAACAGTAGAGAAAAAATAATAAATAAGATAAAATTCCAATGAATTCATTAGAAATAAATAAATATTGGATGATTAGAATCTAAAGAATGTGATTTTAAGTTCCTAAAATATTTCATTTACCTCTATCTTAACATTTTCGACGCACTGAAGCATTGACCAGGTTGCGGTACATTCGTCGTCCACAGGATACAGTGCTAGAACAGTAGGTAATTCTTTTTCAGTATATTCAATATATTGAATTTCAATATATTCCTCCTATTTGTCGTGTTATTGAGATTTTTATATATAAAATGCTCATATAAATATTCTTTATATAGTACAATTTCTTTAAGTATAATATTTGAATATGTATTATTTGAAACGTCTCGAATACATTCCATTAATGATACAGAGATTAGAAATTGGAGCTTTTTATAAGTTTAAATTCTTTATGTACATTTCGCAAGGTTTAATGAGTGTTTTTCATGCACCTTGTATACTTAGTGTTCATAATGTTATGTAATGCTGCAAACAATCAACCTTTCTAACCAAAATATTTTGATGGAATTATATGTTTTGGGAGACTCTGCTGCCTAAAACATGTTTTTATGTCTATCTATTTGAGAATGTCAATTTTATGTCTGAGAACAACGCTAGCACCTTTTTCCTCTTGGACCTTTTAATTTCTGGAGCTTCATTTTCGTTAAGCGCGTAGGACATTTTAGAAAATTTATAAAAGATAGGTCGAATCTTTAAATATATTTTAGTAATGGAAACGTAAATCGTAGGAATAGATTTTCATTAACCTCTTCAGTCACAAGAATAAGATTTTTTGTTCTCATACGTCTAACTTGTTTCCCAGCCAGTTCTTATCCACTGAATACACGAGCGACACTGGTGGCTACAATAGACAACTTAGAGGTTGACAAATCAAGTCTACGTTTCGAAATAAAAATGCATTATGTCACGCGAAATAAATTTCGAACAAAGGTGCACATATGTGTACTTCTGGACTAAACAGGTAAAAATCGAAGTTAATTTTGTCTCTATCACGCAAGTAAATATAAATATTTCTGTTTTTTTCATTACTAGAGGTGAGCTACTCCAAACTTTTCTTCAAACCGATTCATTTCAATTTTAGAAACTTGTTTAACTTTACGCTTACAGAGAATGGAGATTGTCCCGGATTGTATAAACCTCCTTCATTTCATTATCCTGGGAGAATAAGTACTGAATGACATAAAATAATATATTGAGTTTTTTGATTTACCTTGTAGAGCATGTTTTACTTTTCTAAGGTAACTTTTCTACGCTTCTTTCCTTCATCATAACTCTGCGAATGTATCTCATAAACGTTTTTTGACCTATATTTAAAACTCCAGCTAAAGCTTTAATAAAAACATATTTTACTCCGAATAAAAGAAGAAAGTGTTTGGCAGATCTTGGTTACGTGATAACCTAATCAACAACGAATCAGAGTCTATCTCAGTAGCTCAGTGTTGTCATCTCATATTACGGAAAGATTATTCGCATGCCTCATCAGTTAGAGGTAATAATATATAATAAGCTGAGCGGCATTACAAATAACGAGAGTGCGGTTAATTAAGTGTAACTATTCACAATAAATTCAACTTGGAATGCCCAAGATTTGAGCCACAAAACTTAATTTTGACTCTACAATTGAATATCTTTAACACGTATCCATGTAAAATATAGTGTGGTAACTCAAAATGCAAACTTCAAAGAAGACTGAAGTCTGAACTTACATGGATCCATACATTTCTGAACTCGCGATGACCAGTCAGTGGCTAAATCGTTGTCAAGCTTGCCAATAAGATTTGCATTTTGTTTAATAATGGTTTCTTCTAGCATACCAGACTCGGTGAGCTGTAGTGAAACAAAAGATTGACACATTTTTTTTAATATCAGAATCTGTTGTGGTTGACAAAGCAAACTCTAAAAAGTGTAAAAATAAAAAGGTACAAAATATCCTTTGTTTGAGTAAGAATGAAATAACTTTACAATTCAATTCATATAAAAGTATGCATTTTAATGTTCATATTTTACATGATATTTATAAGAACGTAATAGTGAATATTTTCATGCGATAGAGAATATATATGTAATGAAGTTTATCGTTCTTAGTCGTAATTATTTTATAATTTAGTTTTAAAATTCGTAAGAATAAAAGAGAACAAACTGCGTTGAATACGGAAAGTATCACCACATTCCCATGCATCGCAAATGAGAGATTTTTTAAAGTAGTGTGATGCTGAAAAGAATGTAGTGTGAATTGATCCCATCAGTATTTGAAAGAGAGTGAATGTCACGTAAATAAAACAGGAATAGATGTAGAGCTTGAATTTCTTAAAATGTCTGTATGTACTTACCATTTTTAGGGCCGTCAGAATGCACTTTAATCCGCACTAGAAATGAAAAAAATTAATTCAAAGGGTTTTTGTTTATGTAAAGTGTAAGTAAAGAAGAAAATGAAATATTAACTGCAAGCCCTAATACCTTGACTTCTTTCCCAGGGTTAACGGAAAGTCCATGAAATCCTTTCTCTGAAAAAGAACAGATTCTAATGAAACAAACTATTATGTGCAGTTAATTAAAATCAAGTCATATATTACAGTTTACAGCTGAAACAAGAACAATAAAACCTTTGACAATAAGCATTGCAAAACTATTGCAAATTCATAACTTTCGGACGTAACAGTGAAAATGGAATCTATGCAATCTTTCTAAGTGTTTTTCACTTTATTCTTACAATACATTTTTTTAAATTTAGTAATTTTTGATAAAATTATGAAAATGTCCGAGGGGCTTTATCCGAAGTGCACTCAAAATTCAAATAATTTTCAGTTTTGTGCTACTAGCCTGGATAGCTAGTAGGTCAGAGGTGGCAGGGCGGCCCAACCCAGGCATTGAATGGGGAGGTTGCCGTGAGTGCAAACTGCGTTCCGCCGGGATCCGGATAGCCTGTCGGCGCATTGGGGGCCCACCCTGGGGCCATGTGCTCCCTGGTAGAACAAATATTTGTGTGGAGTGGTAGCCCACGCACGGTCCACACCGTCCAGCAGAACAGTTCCCGACCGCACGTTTATCTCTTCCGTGGCCTGCACGTTCGCTTGACATAACGGCCATCAAACATGTCTGAAATATGATCGGTCTGCAACTTGTTCATAATGATCCTGCTGCAGCCATTGTCGATATTTTATGATCACATGGATCCGCATGGAAGTGTGTTCCTCAGCATCATATCCAGGCTCTCTTTGAATCCATGCCTTTGAAGTCTAGACGCTCTGATCGCAGCTCATGGCGACTTCAAATCGTACTACATTCTTAAGGACAAAATGCTGATACAGTTCGGTAATACTAATAATTTGTATATTGTGATATTCCGAATCTGTGGAATAAGTTTCATTTTAATTGTATGCCTCCTTCTTGGTGTTGCAATTTTCACAAATACCAGTGTATATCTCAACTTCGATCGATCAGCCTCTGGTAATTCATGGTTCAAAATAGTGAACGTTATAGTCTAATCATGCGAAACCTTTTGAAGAGTCAGTTTACTTTTACAAAGATTTCTAGCTTCTAATCAACTTTAACCACTCATAAATGCTAGTGTTGGGTATCCAGAAGAGTTATATCTTAAAAAATGAAAAACTTAATTTTCATAACTATACAACTGCTATCAGAAACATAACACTGGCTCTATTTGCGTGCCGCATATTTCCTTGCATGGTCCGCCACATATTTTTCACACGTTCTCCCCATGTTGCTTCTTACGTTTCACGCTATTTACTCACGTATTCCCCGAAAGTTCCTCGCATGTTTTCTCTCATTCTCCCAACGTGTTTCATACATGTTTCTTTAATGTTTTCTCATAAATGTCAGTTGTTTCCTGCACATATTCCAAATGTTTTCCGCAAGTTCTTCATTAGATCCTCATGTCAACTACATGTTCCATTGCATATTCTCTCTCATGTTCCATCCTAATGTTCTCATACTCCCCCCATGTTCCTTCTTCCCTCGTTTTCTCTCTTATACTACCCACAGGTTCACAGCATGTTCCTGCACATGTTAATCTGGAAATTAAAATCTGAAAGAAATATGTAATTTAAGTATTTAATTAAGAAATGCTGAAAGAAATATTACGGGGGCAGATAGTATAGGGGTTCTCCTGCCTGATGGAACGGAAAGTTCTGCTATAGTTTGTCTACCCATACAAGCAGAAAACGCCAAAAAGTTAGTAGAAGGGTCCAGAAAAAAATTAAATCTTGTAATTTCAAAATAATTGAATTATTGTTAATTGTTAAGTGAAAATACCTTCAAACAGTAAAATAACTTTCACTGTTTCTAGGAAACTGTGCTACGAGGTGACGGAACCATCAAAGAATATAACAGTACGCCCAAAAAAAGTTTCACTTTGTAAATTACGGTAAAGAAAGCCTCCTTTTGTCCTAGGGACAAAAAACTAGTTTTTGGGCTTTGGGGCGCTTCGTTTTCGAGTTAAGCACGTGATAAAGTGTTGCGGCAAATTTTTATAGCGCTTGCTAGTGTGCCTAATCATCCAAATATGCCTTGTCCTGCGAAATTATACGTTTCTTATTTTAAGAATCGTTGATGAACTCTTGAAGATAATTTCCTATCCAGCATTTACGGTGTTTTATGTCCACTTCTGTTTTAACAAAAAGGCGCAAATCAGTCATCTTTCCTTAGCGTATTATGTATAGTTATTTCTAGGCAACAGTGGATTCTAATCAAGTCATGAAATAGCCACATATACCTGTACATGTTCTGTATATTCCATACAAAATGTTGTGTTCTTTTAAGCATGACTTCACTGCCGTAATTTGTTCCTCCGGGAGACACTGCAACAAAAGAAATAGAAATACAGGTTTTATTAAATGACTTCAACTATTGGTGTTCCTCACTGTTTATGTTATTTACTGTCTCTCAGTTTGATGTCTCTTTCGGAAATATTTCATCCTAATAGCTATCTATTACAGTGATGTCCAAAATTATTATATCTGTAGGGACTATTTTCACTGAGGATTCAGTGAAATAGTAGTATTCAGTATCACACGAAGTCTCTGTTACCGAAGGTGAGTTACTTTTTATTCGGGCAATGGAACTGTAGTGTACAATTGTCATTTTGGTAATTTAATGTACAGGAGTATAAGTTGAGGATGGGTGCAGTTACAGCGTTAGTGATAAAGTTGGATTTGTGTGAAACGAGATTTTTTTAAATATATTTTTCTGCCTGTTCGGCATAATATGCTTTTCAGGGGTTTTAATTTACAATTTATTATTACACATAATTTTTGGCCTTTCGGCTGACAGTAATTTGAGGGGACCACACGGCTACACTCGCTAACAAAGTCTGCAGAGAAGTAATTCAAAAGAAATTATTTGAATTTTTTTTTTTAATTAATGCATCTATTTGTTGTTTTTTTTCAGCAGCGAATTATATTGGGAGGGGATGGAAATATATTCTAATTTAAGGTGGTTTACAGAGGTCTTTGGGTATCAGAGATAATCGGGTTGGGATGGGAACATTTTTGCCTAGACTCAAATATTGTCGCACCTTGGACCGACGGAAGTAAGGTGAAAATATGTTACTCATCGTTTTGAATATTTCGTTAATGAAGGGAATGTTTAGCTCTCTGTGAATTTCATATTGTGGAATAAACCAAGGGACTTGTTTCGGCTTTTCTTAGATTACTTGTTTCGAAATGATTTGTAAGTTTCTTTAGATGTTGTTGCTATATTGTTAAACTGACAGGCGATGTTAATGAGGACGTATTATCGTTTTAAATATTGATAATGCGCAGTCCAGACAGCGATGACTTGTTATTATTATGTGGGTAAAGAGTTTGTTCATTTTGCGTATGTTTTGTTTCCGTTATTTCTGAAATGTGGTTTTTCCATGTTTAATGTTTGATCAGTAATACACCAGATATTTTACGGCGTTTCATTAATTAAGCCAAGGAAATCTGCAGTATTATATAATTTTAATTGTCGTGGTTGATGTATTTTCTAAGTGAGAATATTTTAGCTGTGTGATTTGGGTAGGGTTTAGGCCGTATTCTCATTTCATTGGTCCATTCGACAAATTCATTTAAGTACGACTAAGATCTTTGCAAGCGTTGGAATGTTTGAATTTGCATTAATAATACTGTATCATCTGCATAAAGTGCTATTTCTGAGGTAAGTCATTGTGGATAGTCAGCTATATATATGTTGAACAATAGGGAAGAAAGTGGGGAACCTTGCCGGCACGCCGGCTTGATGCATATTGTGCTCTTGATTTATTGTTGTTGTATACTAAACTTTGAGATTCCTCTCGACAGATAGCTTTTAAGTGATATTTTGGTGAGAGTCGGGTTCCTAGTTTGCAACTTGTAAAGCTAGCCCAAGTGCACACTTTATCAAAGGCATGTGCGATTGTCGAGAAAAATTGCAGCTTGTACATTCGTTTGAAATGCTTCAGCAATGTACTCTGTTACTCTTAAATAGTTGAGAGACTTGGATTGTGCTTGGACGAAATCGAACTGCGTATTTTGTGTGCATGGTTTCCCGGTGCAAAAATTTGAATAGTCGGGATTTTATATAAGTTTTTCAAACATTTGCCAAAGGTCGGAACAAACTAATTGTCTATAGCTAAAGGATCTTGTGGATTTTTGTTCGGCTTACAACTGGTCGTTATAGTACGTTTTCAGGTCTTTGGTAATATCCTAATCTAAAACAAGCATTATAGAGAAGCTGTTAATGTTGGCAATTGCATTGTGAGGTTAATTCTTTCATTATTTTATTAATTTAATAAGTTCATGGCCTGCTGATTTTCTCGGTTTTAAAGCCTTGATTATTTGATATGTCTTAGACGGGGCTATAAATTTAGTTTTTGTTGGGACGGAATATCGCGGTATTGACAATTTTGCTTCCACTTTTAATTGGAAATCAAAGTCGGTTACCGGGTTAGTTGTAAATATTTTCTCAAAAATTTTCCGCTAAAGTTTCAGCTTTTTCGAAATCCGTCGTTGCTAGTGGAGGCAAGACGCCTCAAAGATGGAGACTGGGAAGATCGAAAGAGGAGGAAACTGAGAAGCGAGAAGCGGCGACGACCGTAAAAAACGAGACATCGTAGGGTTCGAGTCGTGGCGGTGACGGATTTTCGTCTACTCAGGTAGGTCGGACTCTGCCGCTGTCTGAAGAATTCTAGCGGCTGGTTGCTGTGATCGGTAGTGCTCGTTGTTCCTCTGATCAACGCCAGATGAATGTCGGAGCAATACCCTAACAAACGGCCAAGACCGCACGCGATTTTTTCTTCCTTTTCTTTGTTCTAACTCCACTTATGCTCACATACACACAATCACTACACTGTCGCACGTAACTGGAACCCGATCTGGAGCATAGAGAGTGCCGTGGCTGTCCCCGCTGAGGATATTCCTTGAAAAGCTCACGAGAAACTGTAAATGAATCTTAATGAAACTATTTTGCAATACAAAAAGAAAAAGTATTGTGCTACATGTGCTAGTGATAGCTATACAAACTTGCCACATATTCTTCCCAGCTGCCAATGCCCTCCTCCCCCCCCCCGACTACATTTTTTCACATTTTCTTAATTTTTCATAGTAACAGAAATATTATTTTATGAATATTAAAGAACAGTAAAACTTTGTCCTAAATGGCAATTTCCTTTCCAAAGTTCCTCCAAAGTTTGGAGCCTTTTGAAATTTTCTAAAATTCTTAGTTAACCCTGAAAATCTGACCTATGCCACTTTTATTAGTGTACGTTAATCCATTCTTTAAAAAAATTAAATGGAAAAGTTCAGAGCCGTTTGTAAGAAGAAATTGAAATTGCTCGGAGGGTTTCATGGGAAGGTCCCGACAAATTTTAAAGGATGGTTTTCAAAATCTCAAAGCTTCGACTTGAACCAGGAGGACAGAAGTTTCTTCAATTTGGAAGAAATCCTATGGATGGTTTATGCGCTAGTAGTGTTAGCAGACGGACGTTTTGAATATAACTTCTTCTTCGGTTTCTGGGGACACCAAAACTTGTATTTCCGTTAAAATCTCAAAATCGATTTTCCGCATCATTACATAACTTTCCCTATACTACGTAGTATATTACTTTGTATATACGTACGTTTACGGGAAAGTAAAAATATTTAAAGCTTCTTTTCGAATTTTGTATGCCTGTTAATAATTTTTTATATAACACTTAAACCACGAAAAGTGTAGTGTGCAATTCTTGCTTTGAGTAAATGTATGGTATTTCTTCTAATTCTGAAGTATTTAAATTAAACTTACTCAGCTTACAGAAGAATCACGGTAAAAATTGAGATGAATTTACAAGAATTTCGATGGATTATCTTGCGATAGTAGGCGTGGATTGTATCTCCCGTACACAAATGAATTCATAAATACCTCAAATTTTACACTTGACTACTTGTGGTATTAGTGAAGAAAACGACTGTACGAACTATAAATGTAACTAACCATAATGTTAATGAAACCTGCATATTTTTCAATTCTCAAAAATGGCTTCAAATTGTGAGATTTAACTTAATTCTTAAAAACGCCTAAAATGGCACAGGCATCATTTTCCTTAAAGTCTATAAATTTTCAAACTTTTTTCGGCGTCTGCCTCCAACTACAATATTCAAGATACAGATAATTTTCGTTATAAAATCTGCTCTTCAAAGACCATTAAAGGAGGTCACTTACAATTTTTCGAAAATATCACTTGTTTTCACGTAATTATCCTTGAAATATGCGCAGTTTTTAAACAAAGGTTCTCTCAAAAACTGTACCAAATATCTTCATTAATTTAACAGAATGGAACAGAGTTTCCCGTATTAGTTTTCTATTTCCTTTGATTTGGACTAGCTATTTGGACTTGCCACATACTCTTGCCGGTGCCATCTATCGCCGCCCAAAATACATTTTTTTGAAATTTTCTTAATTTTTCGGTTAACATTAGTTCAATAATTATTATTAAATAAAACCGAAATATTATTTAAAGAATATTAAAGAACAGTAAAACCACGTCCTAAAAGTCATTTTTCTTTAAAAAATTTGGAGCCGCTTTTAAGGAAATGGCGCTTAAGCGCTACAATGTATTCAACATTTGAAGCACTTTTTATCAGAAAAGTTTTGAGTTTGCGAAAACTTCTCTAGAAGTCATTTGAAACGCATTAAATCAAAAATATAGTATTGCGTACAAATTGCTGGAAAGTGCATTTTAACATCTTGAGAGATATTTCAAAAAAATTACATTCGAGTAATTTTTGAAAAACAAAAATACACCCCGAAATGAACTTTACCTCATTCTAAATACTGCGGTTAGCACTATCCTTTCAAAAAGTTTGAAGGAAAAATTTGGAGTGGTTTGGAGAAAGTGGAACTTGGGTGTTTCTGAAAACGTGACATTTTGACCTAGTTTTGACAGAAAATGGTTGAGTTTTCGAGAAGTTTTATACGTCATTCACTCATAAAAGCATGTACATAAGCACATGTACTCATAAAAAATCATAAAAAATGAATATGAAGGACATGAGAAACACATCAAAAAACTACATTTTTGTAATTTTTGAAAAAACAAAAGAATAGAGCTATATAGCGTTGATGTAATTTTATAGAGTGCATTTATTACTATCCCTACCAAGAGTGGAACCGTTATTGAGAAAATCTGGTACTTTTTTTTAAAAAATGCACAGATTGCGCGAAAACTACTAAAATTTTCAAAAAAAATGTACACGACCTTAATGAAAGAACTAAGTATTGAGAACAAATTTAAATTGAAGGAAAAAGTCTTTATCTTCAATGTTGTAGTTAAGGGATGACGCCGAAAAAAATTAGTCTTTTGCAATTTGTGAAAATTCGTGTTATCAGAGAAAATCGTATTAATTCTGCCTTCATAAGAGTATTTTACTCTATTCCTACAAGAAATTAAGGAAAAAAGGTTGGTTCCGTTTTTGAGAACGAACTAAACATCAACGCACTTGCGGGCTCCTCTGGTCTGTGGTCAGCTGAACGCGAGGCCCTCCTCGACAACACATTCACGAGAAACAAGGGACAAACAACCTTGCTCAAGGCGAGAATCGAACTCGCAACCCTGCGGGCCGAAGCGCTTAGACAGATCGGCAGCATTAGTTCTTCAATCTAAAATAATCTCCACCAGCTAAAAAATCATCTTGGGTCTGCCGTTCACAGCTATCTGGAGTTCTCCGAGTGTCGGAATGACGGTGGTATGTGGCTATTAACACCTTTTGCACATCTTGCTGCTAGGCAAGAGCAGCCTTTACTTACGACTACACCCGACGCAAAGACGACCACGAGAGCGAAGGCGAGGACTTGCATGTTGGCTCTTCTGCACTCAGACAATCCAGGCAATTTCAGCCGCCGTTGCGGCATTTATACGGAGAGGGAGAGCTTTACAGAACTGACGTCAGGACAAATAGCTATGAAATCATTGGAATTACGCGAGGTTCGGGTTGGCAGTCCGGGAAATAACCTCGGCGTGCCGATTTTCCTGTCGAAAACGAAAAAGTTTCTGAAGTATGATCGGATGCCGCGTACGTTTTTGTCCATATTTTTTTAAACATTTACCAATACCTAGCGTGGAGCACAATGTTCGGGAGGAAATGCATATAAGAACGTTCATTTTGCTTCCTGTGCCGCAACGGCTGATCTGACGGAAAATGTCTCTTGTCTCAAGCGTGGAGAATTAGTTGGTATTTTGGTCATTGCTCGTACAATGCCGATTTTTGGTTGGTTTGAATGGGAAATAGATGGGATTGACATGTGCCATGGAAGGGTTTTGGTTCATTATAAGATTGTTTCACTCATTTATTAACTAAAATGTAAATACATGATTGATTTTTAGGATGCCACAGATACCGATACTTTTCCTTCAGAGTGTAACTATTCAACTCTCTATAAGGGAAATATTTCGAGAATATCACAGGAGCCTAATGTAAAGTATCCCCAAAATTAAAATGTCTTAATTGATCCGAACAGGTCAATTTGACCTTCCTCATGACATATTTACCAATATTTTCAGTACAAAACCTTGTAATCTGACAGAGTTAAGCGTGGCACGTACATTCGTTATCCATCCGTACAAACACATACATACAGAGGTTTAATAAAAGGTAATGAGAATAAAGCCGATGAGTCCGCGTGCTTCCATCTGTCATGACAAAACGAATGACTATAAGACACGTGCGTGTAACGAGCGAGAACAGTACACTGTCAGTCTACTGCAGTATGTATATCGTTGAACTTCATAGCAAGAGTGTGAGCGCCCTAACGTCATGTTTACAAAGGTACAGCGATGTTCGTTGGCTCAAAATTGAAGTGGCACGAGTACGTTTTACGAGCACGAAGACTGTTTTCATGGACTGCATGTAGCATATTCTGATGCAGAGCTGACATACTACACAGTCGCTCAATGTGCACTTGCAGTGGTATCCTCGGTCTCCCTATTCTTCTTTCAGCAGGTGTCCATTCCATGATTTTTATTGCCCACCTTCCCTCATCGCACGTGCCCATACCATCGCAGGCATTTTGCCTCTACGGTGTCTAAAATTATGTTCTCTGAGTTTAGTCTTGCTTACACATCTTCGTTATTCTGTTCTGAATTGTGAGCTGACATCAACGTCGCTAATCTTTTCGGATGCTCTTAATTTTTTATTTAGTATTATGTTTATTGGCCGTCGGATACTTTTGCCTTCTAGTACAATTAAAGGAGAGTACTTTCACTGCTCACACACACACGCACGCACGCACGCACGCGCACGCACACACACACACACACACACACACATATATATATATATATATATATATATATATATATATATATATATATATTGTGTGTGTGATACTTGTACATTTATATATTTCAAGAATGGTTGAGCGATGTAACGTCAATAGTGTAAAAAATGTAGTGACCAGTGGCGAGGCGTAGCATTTTTGCGTAGTCATTGCAAGATTCGTCGAATGTCCCACTCTATGTTTCTGTGGCGACTGCGAGGGGGGAGTTTGATTTTTACGTGGGCGTTCTGTCGTTTTACAGACCCAAAACTACTCTCATCATCCCTTTAAAAATATTCGGGCTATTTATAGTTTAATTTATTAAACTATTGATTCATCTCGTTGTGACCTCAAAATGGACGTTGTTGTGCTAGAAAGCATCCGCATATCATGTTTGAGTTGAAGAACGATATATTATTCAACTTACCCCATTGTGTGTGATAACTAATGAACAATATTATCATAAACAAAAACTCAGTTAAAGTGCTCAACAATAATGACCAACGCGTACCATTTCCCTCATAATGCTCGTTGCCTCCATTTCGAATTACCAGTTGCAAAAATTGCCTCTTGTTTGGAATTTCACACACGGACCGAGTGGTGCGACCGGGAAGTACGCATAAAAAAATTGACAACATTGATCTGAGTGTTAGAGGCTCTAAGACCAAGTTAGAATGACTCGGTTTTTCACATCTATTTCTTTCTAAATGTAAACCACTATCCCCTAATAGGCGCACCATGGTACAATCTATTCAAGCTTAAATACATCATCATTCATTCATTCGTGTATTACGTTGTAAGCGTGTTCTAGACATTGAACTATCTCCCGGACAACCATTAACTAATTTTGTCCTGTTGGTTTCATAGTATCAAATACTATTCGACAGATGCCAGCCTGAAACCAGCCGGGCCACTCACTCTAGGAAAATTATTTTTATACATTTGCTCTCAGAGAGCTTGTAGACACGAGGTTCTTTTACGTGTCGAATATGTATGGCATGGAACACACTGATTTACTTCTCTTAGAAAGGTGTGAAAATTAACGATATATTTTTCTATAAATGTTGTTACATCAACCGAATCTGCGCAATAATAATAATAATAATAATAATAATAATAATAATAACGACGATGATGATGAAGAGAGCATAATCGTTCGTTCTAATAACACTTCGTGTATATTAATATTCCTGTTCTTTTTGAGATCAGTATGTTATCCATGCATATCGTGTTCTTCTTTACTAGGTTGTGTTGTAGTTTGAAGTACCTTGTAAGTTGTTCTAATTGAATGTAAAATAGATCAGCTTTGTATTAGTGTAAATTAGCTAATAATAACCAGGGTTGGGCAGTATTTAAATACTTATATGTGGAATAGTATTTTAAATACATTTTGCATATGAAAAACTGAATTTTTGAGTTTTGGAGAATTTATTTTAGATTATTATATTTAATTCATAAATTAGGTGTATTTAAAAAAGATATAATTTAAATACAGACGAAGACGATACTTTAGAACGATGATAGTTTCCTTTTGTATGATTCCGCTAGTGAATGCGCCTCACTGAAACAAAAATAAAAGCTCCTTTCAGCTGTTGAATTTGGATTCTCTTCCTTTTTAAATGATAAATCTAAATCATTAAAGGTGCTGGACAATTATCCAGCAATAAACAAAGCATTTATTCCTTATAACACTAGTTTATGTTCATCCAGGTCAGTTTAATGACTGTTTTTCTTTGTAGGATTTATACGTTTGCCAACTAGGCGTTTATTGTCTGATCATTTGTTTAAAAAATTAGTCGTTTTTAAAGGATATTCCATTTATGTTAAACATATTTTTGATATTTTATATTTGAAACTGTTTATACATATGGTTACAATACATTACAATAGTTATTGTTCAGAAATGTGTATGTCTGTCAATTACATACTAATTTACTGTAATTGACGACTACAATATATTGTAACAATACGATATGATACAAAATTATTACGTATTTTCTGTTTGAGTATTCCAAATGTTTTAAATACTTATGTATTTAGAACATCAAGTCATAATTAATCTACTTATTTGTAAAGTATTTTAGCGAAGTACTTAAGTACTAAATTAAAAATATTTTGCCCAATCCTGGTAATAACTTTGAATTAGTCAGAAAAATGTATCATTTGCCATAACAGTTTATATATGGCACTGACGATGTAGTTTCATTGTGCTTGTGGGTGGATGTTTTCACTTTGTTCTGTGCCATGATAGGCGTACTACGAGTACAGAGCGTTCAGTCATGTGACCGGTTTTTTTGACAGCCACTGATGCCATACCACATGGATCATGTGGGGCGTGCCCAAGTGATTTTAACATTTGGCAGAAATGATTCTATTTCATTTCACGAACGTTGGCTAAACGTGTTAGTGGCGCGTGGCGCATACATAACTGTGTTGGTCATTCCGAAAAGGAGAAAGTTAATGAAAAATATTTTATTATAGTGCATAAGACATCATCGAAAGAATCTGAACTATATTCAAGGTTTACTATTTTTAAAAGTGAATCTTTACGCACATGTGTTCAGTACAATTTGGGAGAGTTCACTGCAGAAGAGAGGTGCAGCTAACATGGCTTCTCGTACTGTTGGCGGGCCCCGAGCGGGGCTTTTTGCCCGAGTTTTCAAGGACAGTTTTTGCGTGTTTATGACTGTTTTGTGTATTTGACCTGCACCCCGGAGAGGGGCGCTCTCCGAGCCCTTCCACAGCCTGTTGAACCTTTGTGAGAATCGTCGACACAGGGGAGAGAAGACTTGATTGATTTCACTCCACATGTTTCGTGAGCATTCCATTATTTATTTAATATTTATTTTATGTTATATTCAATTGAAATATTAGAGTAACATTAATTTTACTATTAAGTTGTAAATAATATTTATGTAGTCCAATAGCTTTTAAGCAACTTTAAGCATGAGTCCATCGCAGAAGGGAGAAGTTGACAAGCATCGTGCCAAGGAGACATCTTTTTTATTGCAAGATTTGTGTAAGAGCTGATGCGAATGCAATATAGAAACTTCTTAGATATTGACACAAACTTGCCTAGGAATTGAAGCTGAAATCACCATTGTTCAAAAGTAAGTAAAATCATAATAAAGTGTCATATGAAAGTCAATAAAGGTCAGGTTGAAAATTGTTTTGGATAATGTTGAACTTAATTTTTACGTATTGGAAGCAGACACTGATACTGCTCAGACTCTAGGAAGAGTGTCAGGAATAGATGGGACAAAACATGTGTAGTGGATGATTTTTGGCACAGGGCTTGATTAAGCCATTATTTATCATGTACAAGAATGGTAAGTAATTTATTTTACATTTGCATGGAAAGAAATGATAATAGTTTTATTTAAATATCTGACTTTTTGATGGATATATGACTGAACGCTGAAGTTATAATTAGTAGTTTTTTGGATGAACTTGGTCTTATTCAAAAGGCAAGCAAAAAATCTACTATTTTGTCGTGTTGAAAATTAAATGAAATTCTAGATATAAGGGAATGGAAAAAGGTATGATTTGCATGTAATGAAATGCATCTTTTGAGAAATATCAATGTGTGTAATGATTATTGTGTGATAATATCGTCTGTCCAGTTTGAAGCCTACATAGTGG
>BOPP01000436.1:26627-47595 GCA_017312745.1 Gryllus bimaculatus
ATGCCGCCAACCCCAAGGGCCTAACTGTACTGGTCCCTACAAAGTAGACGGCGCACGACCTATGAAACGCGTGCTCCTTGCGGGCTCTGTCGCTCTGGGCACGTGAATCGCGTAGCGGTGCATTAGCGTACATCAATCTTATTTCTATCATCAGAATCAGTTAATTCAATCGTTTGATTTAAAGCTATGAAAATGTATTTATTGTTTAATAGTATTTTTTTAATATTTACGTTTTTGTTATAAATCTTGTTTTTTTAACCATGTTTCTTAATGATTAGGAATTGGAGTGGTCATCGAACACGACGAAATGTGTTTTACATACCAACGGTACAACCCAACCTATGAATATATGCACTTTCTTCTCGTCTAGAATAGTTCATATTAACGCTAATAGTTTATTAAAATTCATTTATTGTTACAAATACGAGGTATTTATACGTCAGTATTATAGAACATGAAATTTTGATTACGTGCAATTTGAATATTAGTCTTTCATACCGAATTTCAAATAAAATTATATCAATTTTTCTTCGTATTAAAAAAAGTTTGAAGATGGTTTTTAAAATTATAAATTGTCAAATTTCACTTTTATTTTTTATGAACATTCTAAGATACACAAGATATTTATTTAAAATGTTCAGTTTCAGTTTTTATTGTATGTCTGGCGATACTAAGCAGTTATAGTATGTAGATGCCAAATAAAAAGAACGTATTTGAATGCCATGAAGACTGAAACAATTTATTAAAGATATAGTAGTACGTGATATTTTTAATATACATTCTGGGAATATCATAAAGAAGCTGCAACAAGGAGAAGGTAAGATGCTCAGAGATTGGCGTCTGTTCCGGGTGGGGGGGGGGCGGGGTCACTGCCTATCTCTACTGTCTATAACTCTGGTCTTCGTCCGTAATCTAATAAGTATTTCAAGGCTTGCCTTTAGAAACAGTTCTCTAAGCTCAAAGCTAATAAATTGGGTTAGTTTTTAAATATTCTTCACGCTACCAAAACATTGCAAAGATTTGCAATTTGCAAAGATGACTTCAACCAATTACAAACACGTTATAAAAGATATCCGGAAAGGAATGGACCGCAGTCGTAGGAGAAGTCTAATTATGTGTCGTAGCGAGTGAGTTTGTCGTTTCCTATAATTAAATATTAATAATTACCTGTGTGTACTGTGACATGGTTAAATTGATCCGAAAAATATTAGGCTAAAAATGAAAGTATGCATTCCACAGACTCAAGGGGGTTTTACGTTAATCGCATAGACCTCGCCCTCAACTAGGAAATGACGCGAGAAATGCGAGTGCCATTAGTCATATATTAATTACACAATAATACATTATATTACTAAGAGTGTAATAGATTTGTTTATATGTATAAACCATTTTGTTCATTCTGGTTGTGCCGGCATTCTAGCACATAGGTGGCCAAACTAATTGAAATTTGGTCCCGCGCTTGGAGCTCATTGAGTTTGACTTCTCTTCGAAGGTGTTTAACAAGCAAAGATGATGCATTTAAAACTTGACGCCTAAGAAAGGTTCAATTTTGGCCAAAAAAACGCGAAATATTGCGTACCACTTTCAGCGCCATTTGTAGACCTAACTTGTTGAGCTTGAAGTGATTTGCGATCAGCTGACCATTGTTATTTTTTTGTAAAAAAAAATTAGGAAGTAATTGATCTTTTTTAAACGTTTATTTAAATTCGATTACGGATACATTATTTGCATTGTTCGTGCTGTATTGAATATAAACATTTTTACATTAAACATACTTCAGGCTTGCACTAACGTCCTTTTAAGGATCGTCATTCGCTTCAGATGACTGCGCAACCTTCTCTATACTGGGATTTAAATGTAGAAGGAACACTGTCATCCAATCGGGAGCTATGTTACGACTTGTATATTTGGTATTGGAGTTCCCGTTTGGAAGACAGTGCCTTCCTCTCCTATAAGCTCGTAACCTTGAAGAAGCACTACATTTAAATTGGAGAATAGGTCTAGGTCAAATGGCTGTTACTTGGGATTTACTCGGTTGAATATAGTGTTTCTTCAAGTTCGAGCGGCCAGGAGAATGGTTTGTATTGAAGGTCCCGTTTGATAATAGATTTTTTCAGCTTGTGACCTAGAAAGGACACTCTCTTTTAATCAAAGTATAGTTGTGAGTGCATCGCACGCGGCTGCAGTCGCCGTCTTCCGGTGAGCGCAGGTTAACGTATACTTAAGTTTTTATTTCTTGGCTCGTGGGGAACTGTCTTCACGATGGAATATGGCGTTTTGCGTCTTTCTCGGCCGTGCCGCTAGATATCGCATGATCGCCAGCATGTTCGATGTTCGCATGTTCGATGCGGTCGCGATCATGCGACATCTAGCGGCACGACCGAGAAAGATGCTAATTGCCTTGAGAGATTCCATCGTGAAGAGAGGCCCTCAGGCGCCAAGATATAAAACCCCAAGTCTAGCGGAGCTTCCCGCCCACGCACGGAAGGACGCGCGCGCGGCCGGGCGGGGGGCGTGCGGGTGGCGTGCTGGGGCGTGCTTGGGCGTGCGGGGGGCGTGCCCGGCGCCGTCCGTGCGGCCCCGCCTTCCGGATTCCGCGCGTCCGCCCGCCGCTGCAATAATTGGCTGCTCGTAGCGCAAGCACGCGTGCGCTTTCGGTGTCGTGCGCTCCCGCAGCGGCCGCCGCACGCGACGCGGGTTGACGCGGACGGCGCGCGACCTCCGCAGACGTTCCCGCGCCCTCCGACGCGTTCGGAACGGGGAAGGCGGCGCGCGCGGAACTCGGGGGGACGGAAGCGATTTCAGCGACTCTCCAGGAAGGAGACGATCCACTCGCGGAGAGCGGAAGGGGGGAAGGAAGTCGAATTCGAAATGCAGCGTAGCTCGACCAACCCTTTAGCCTTTCAGCCTTCTCCTCAGCAATGGCAGTCGCTATATGTTGCGTAATATTTCGTGGCCATTAACCATTGCAAATTATACACATATTTATTAAAACGTTCTATTAATTTTAAGGAAAAAGCATCGTTCGTAATGAATATAAATTGTATCAATTTACTAATTGCGGGAATTCTGATGTACTATGAATTTTAATGACCCATTATTTCTTCATCAATTTACTAATCCGAAAATATACTAGTGATGCACTTCTTCGGAACGATCGGATGATAGTTGAGTAATAAGATACATAATTTTGGTGGTAAAATATTTCATTGTACTTTCCATACGTCTTGGCGATGTAATTGGATACGTTTGGGACACTCATAATGTTCTTCATTCAAATAACTCTTCCAAATAAAAGGAAAGCTCTCTAAAATATATTCAGAAACTACTTAAGAATTTGTGTATTTTTATCACTTCCTCGTACAATAAATTATTATACCATACAGATATATACTTTTCTCACTTTATGTCAAAATGATTAGGAATAATTGGAAACATTTTCCATAAGATTTTTTCGATTCTGATATAAAGAACCGTATATATACGGACACGGTGAACTTCGGCTTAGTGAACAGCGGTCTGATAGCTTTGCTCCATTTCCATCAAACAATGAGTCAGAAATCTATGCTGTGTAGAGATCGCCCTCCGCCGTTTGAAAGGGGAGTAGCGTAGCAAGCGACTCTTCTGTGCGGCGGAAGCAGCTCATCCTTCGTTGTGCGGAAGGAACTTGCAATCTCTGCGCGGAAAATGAGCTCTTTGTGAGAATTGGATTAAGTGAATTTTGCAGTGTTTTCCATTGCATCAATATCTACCAGTATTTCTTGTGTAGTTCCAGTTATTTAATTTTGAAAATATTGCACGAGTAAAAATAGGTGACAGGTTCTCCTTTGAAACTACAATCTGGAAAAATTAAGAACGACTCTCGTCATGGAGTGCATTGAGATGCGACGCGATTTGCTTTTCTATTTCCCCATAAGTAGCAATCTGAAGTTGCTCATATCATACACCAGAAGAGGTAGCTCTGGGAATCAACTTCAGTGCCTCTCACCAGGAAACCCTAGGTTCAGGTCCCGACGGTAGCAGGATTTTCGACACTAGCTTGTTAACTAGGTTGCATTCAGTCTGTCGGGAGAAGAGTTCTATCTGTCGGCTGCTATGATCGGTCATTTTTCGTGGTTTCCCCGATCAACATTAGGCGAATGCCGGCGCAGTACCCTAGCAAACGGGCCACTGCCTGCGCGCGATCTTTCTTTCCTTTTCCTTGCCCTATTATCACCCCTTACACACACTTACACTAACAAGCAGTGCACTACCGGACATGCCGCGAGACTGCTCGGTAGCATAGTAGGAGGCTCTGGAGGCTGGGGCGGTGCCCAGCTGGAGGGAGATACCTGGTAAAACCCCGTTTGCCGTCGGTAAGTCGGCGCCGATCTCGCCATCCAGCGGGGGTAGACCACCGCCATTTCTCCGAGGGTGTAACATGCACGACACTTTTGGGTCTATTGACATCCATTGTCGCGCCCAGAATCGCCAACAACCAATCAATCATCTCATCTCGTACGTGTACGTATTACTGCAGACCCTTGTTGCGCCACGAGCCCGCTGGCAGAGGACCTGAAGGCCGAAAACAGCTGCCCAGGAAACGAGGCCCTGGGGTCGGGGGCAACGCCCCTTACGCGCCCCCCTGCAGCTCCGCCCCCGTCGCCGCCTCCGCCGTCGCCTCCGCATTCGTCTCTCCACGCGACACGCGACGCAAAGACATGCAACGCTCCTTCGTCCGACCGTTCTCTGAGTAGTAGCGGTCACGACCCTCAACGACGCAACCGTTGGAGGATTTCATTGTGGAAGTTTCGTGAATATTTCGCTTCATTTACGGTATTTAACTATTTTTAATACATATTCGTCGTTTTCGTCGTTTTATCAGATTAAATTATAAGGTAGCTCCACAAATCGCAACTTAACTCCTTCTTCGTCTCCACTGTTTTATAAAAAAGAAAATGGAAGAGCGTTTTCTGTTGATTTGCAAAGTTTAAATCAATCACATTATTTTTATAGATACATATTTTTATAGATATAGATATAAATATATATATATATATATATATATATATATATATATATATATAGACATTTATATAGATATAGAAATCAATGACTTTCATTGCGAAAATTTCAGAGCAAGAGTTTTTCCTCCGTTGAGTGAGTGTTTACAAAATTATATTTCATTTTCATTTAATAATTGTACAATATTTCAATTTTAAATGATGTAAGGAGTAGTTGAAAGTATTATTTCGAGAAGACTCGAAGATAAAAATTAAATGGCGCTGATCGAAAACTCTTCTCCTGTCTATGTAGACTTACCCACGAAAACGAAAATCGCTGTAGGTAACTTCAGGATGTTAGACGCAGGTCTAGGTGTGAATGTGAGATCTGAGCACTTTCACTGGGTCGTGTAAAATACATGAGATTACTCATGTGAGCAGAAGTCATATTAGAGAAGTGGCATCGCAATTTACCCAGTTTTATGGATTTGAGAACTCGCAGCATTGACTTCACATTTTTAAAAATGTTTTAAATGGTCGGATCTATTTGTGTTTAAAAAAAGTGAATTGGTCATTCATTCTGGAAATATTCTTAGATCATTAGCCTTAAGTCGTTGGTCATCGGGCACGTTGTATCCTGAAAGATGGTGTTCCTTTCCCTCTGGAACGTGAGATTCGGTGCCGACCTTCAGGCTGGCTTGGGGAGTTATTCCACTCCAGGGTAAGCTCCAACCTCCCGACATACGCGTCTGTAAAGTGCATGTAAGTGTATGTGTGTAAACGAGGAGGGGACGAGAATGAGAAAGGAAAGATTGTGCACGGTTCTTTGCCAATTTACTGATGTACTCCTATGGCATTCGCCTGGTATTGATCGAAAACTACGGAAATAGTCTCTTCTTCAGTGACTGGTTCAAATCCACCCACTTATAATATAAAAAGTTTCGAAAATTCGCAATCATCGTGACTCGATTGACTGGTTAGTGATTCTCCATGCGTCAACTGATAAGGTCATTGGTCCCGTATGTATAGTGCTTGTTTTGCTCGGGAGGTGGCGGTGATCTTCCCTAGTGGGTGACGAAATCCGGCGCAGACCTACCGTCGGCAAGCGGGGTTTTACCATGGATCTCCCCCCAGTAGGGCACCGCTCCAGCCTCCAAACATCCACAATGCGTCTGAGCGGTCTCCTGTTATGTACAGTAGAGTAGTGCATGAAAGTGTAAGGTTACGGTAGTGTTCCGGCTTTAACCTGGTGTTGATCGAAGAAACGCCAAATCTACCAATCAGAGCAGCAAGGTGGTAGAATTCTCCTCCAGACAGCGACTAATTCGACCCAGCTACCTTACTAGTGTCGAAAATTCAGCCATCGTCGGAACAAGAACCCCACAGTCAAAGGCACTGCAGTGGCATTTGTTGTTTCCCTGAGCCACCTCTCCCGGCTCGGGACTCCAACCGGAGCACTTTCTAGGCAACGATGCTGCAGATCCAACGGTATGGCCACTGAGCCATTACAGCCGGTGTCATATAAAACAAGAAATTCAACACTTGCATCCGTTCTTTCTACGTATTTTGCGATGCTGACGCTCTATCAACCATTAATAGCATTTAAAAACGTTTCTAACCGTATTCTCTGCGGACTCTTCTGTTAAGGAAATTTGTCGGCAAGTATTCCTCAACGTGATCGGTTTTTTTTCCATTTAACGGCCATTAATTTCCGCTCTCGTCGTCTGGCGAACCATCAGCGACCTGTGGCTCGAGAAGTCTTCCCAGCTGTCTCTTTAACGACTCCCATCCCTACAGAACTCATGTCCTCTGTACTCGTGTGCTGTCGTTCCTTTTAATTGCTGCCTAATGACAGTCAAGTTCTTTCTCGCGGGCAGCACCGCTGTGTCGCTTACAATTACCGCGTGTTTTTGGCGAAAATTCTTGCCAAACTACCCGAACTAATTAAAGTTACTTAGCATGACGCAGGCTGTTGTTTGTTTACCGTCTCTATATGCTGGGTAAACAAGTTAAAGTGTCGGGCACCGTTGTACTTCAGGTTTTACCACAAACGCCGTGACTGCAATCAGATACTCGTTCTCAGGTCGTGTCGATTTTTCGTTACGGCCCTCGTTTAATCTTAATTTATTACTGTATTTTTTTGTTGCCGGTTTTCTTGCATCGCGAGTTGATCCTGGCGATATGCGCGCCGTGCTGGTGTAGATCGATCGGCCGTTTGCAACAGGCAAGAGCGAGACACGAATTAGCCGATCGTATTTTTCGCTGAGGTTCCTCTAGCGGGACATGCTCATGACCACAGGGTGTTCTGTTGGAATCCCTTCGACTCGGGAGTATTGATACAGTGGCTGGCGTCGAACAGAAGTCTTTTACGCGAAGGCTTTCACAACAAGAGAGGTGGTTCAGGTCATCAACTCATGTCACTGCATTATCTGTCAGTGTCCTACGTTCGAATCCGATGATGCCGGATTTTCGACACTAGCTATATAGCTTGGTCAAATTCAGTCGCTGTCTGGAGGAGAATTCTAGCGACCGTCTGCTCTGATAGACAGTTTTGTGCGTTATCTCCGATCAACACAAGGTGAATTCCGGAGCAGTACCTTAACAAACGGGCAATGGACGCATTTCATATTTCCTTCCTGTTCCTTGTCATATCCTCATTCCTTACTTACAAACACTTACGCTTACTACCATACATACGACACCGGTCGGGAACTTAATGCTTGTCCTGTTGGGGCAGTGCCCCGCTGGTGGGAGATACCTGTTTGGGAAAATCTCGTTAGCCATCGGGGAGGTCGGCGCCGTATCACACCATCCTGCGGAAAGGTCATTGCCGTCTCCCAAGAAAAAAATACCCGATACTTACGGGTCTAAAAACCAAAGCAGTTGAAGCAACCAGAATCACTAATGAATGAATTAATCAATCAGTCGAGTCTTTCACCCACGTGTGAGTCAATGTTTGACTTCTATCCATGGACATATAATTTTTTACATGCGGGTTCGCCATTGAAACTCGCTATGTCAGTGCGAGTTACCAGTTGCCAGATTTTGTGCCAGAAAGGGTCAATCATTTTTAGAGGGGATGCATATAATTATCAAGTTTTAACAGTATTTACAGTACTTTAAAAGTTATAGAGAAGACTGGAGCTGGTTGACACACGGGACTGGTTGGTATTCAGATTTCTACATTGACCTCGTAGCCATAAGCGTTAGTATTGTTTCACATGTGCTTCGCGACCTAAAGGAATTCCCACAGAGGTCTCTGATGACTAGAGTGACGATGGTGGAACCGTAATCTCCAATGCTCTTTAGGGAATGGATATTATTATTTTTGTTTTGTATTAATTTCTTCTGTTTTATTGGGAAGGAAAAAAATGCATCTCTATTTCAGCGTCCAGACCTTCAACCTTGCTCTTGACTTTTGTGTCACAGTTTTAAGTTCGTTTGTCAACCCTGCAGCCATCTTCAACCAAACGTCCCGTCACTGTTCACTTGAGGTTCGTTGGCACAGTGTCAACCAACCGCATCCTGTGTCTTCCAAACATCTCCACGAAATAAAACCATTTTGTTGATATTTTTTAAATCCACGCCTAAGGTAAGACATCAGTAGTGGCCACAGTTAACAATATGTCCGTAGTAGTCTCACAATAGTCACAATAAAGTACAGAGTAATTCGGAATTAGAATATCTGTATAAAATCCGTTCTTAAATATGACCAATTTTTAATTCAATATATTTTTTATTAATTTTGTTCAAGTTCATTCATGCACTTCCAAAAGTCTCCCTTATTTTATTAACTCTCTCTCTCTCTCTGTCTCTCTCTCTTTCTCTCTCTTTCTCTCTCTTTCTCTCTCTCTTTCTCTCTATTTCTCTCTCTCTTTCTCTTTCTCTTTCTCTCTCTCTCTTTCTCTTTCTCTCTCTCTCTTTCTCTCTCTTTCTTTTTCTCTCTCTCTCTTTTTCTCTCTCTCTCTCTTTCTCTCTCTCTTTCTATCTCTCTCTTTCTCTCTCTCTTTCTCTCTCTCTCTTTTTCTCTCTCTCTCTCTTTCTCTCTCTCTCTCTTTTTCTCTCTCTTTTTCTCTCTCTCTCCTTTTCTCTCTCTCTTTCTCTCTCTCTTTCTCTTCTTGCATTTTAGAACTCCATATCAGCCTGTGAATAGAAAATATCCTGCAGTAAAAATGCACACGCTTTGCCAGAATAAGTCTCAAATTAGAATAACGGCATTTGGTACCCTAGTAAGCCAAATCGTCCAGCTTTGAATCTGCATGTGGCTTTGTACTAAACGGGTGCGATATTTCATTAACATCAGCTTATCATTTTAGCATTGTATTTACTATCGCCCATCTGGTGTGAAATAACTTGCTGCATTTCCGATTCCGGCATCGACAGCTACGGTGGCGACATGAGGCTGCTGCAATGCAGTTATCGCTTTCGTCATCGCTCGTGACTTTTGCGTCTCCAATGCAGTTCGGAGAATTCAATCTCTCTTGAGACAAAACGCTATCTTATTCTTTCACTCCTTGGTCTTGCTTGACAAACATGGAGAGGAAACGAAAGCGGCTGGCGATATACATTAAAGATTTTAAGTTGTTCTTTGGTGCGAAAATACGGTAAAGACAGCTTCAATGAAGAATGTACGTATTTTGTTGTTCGTTTAATCTTGTTCTGAATTCGAAATATATTCTTACCATTATACATTTTTGTTTTGCCGAATTTTAGGAAAAATGTGACATGATTTATGAGCTAGGTAATGCGTGATGCATTACCCACTTGTGTAGAAATATATAAAAGATGAACTTTAAGCATTGTTGTCTGAATTATTTTACTTTCTGCATCCTGTATTGAATGACAAGAATGTAAATAGCAATGTAATTTTCTACAAACCTACTGTTCATCAATATCTCCTTTCCTGTTGAAATATAAATTAATAAAACAAATACTCAAGAACTTTTAGAACTATTTTGTTTATCTTTGTCTGAAGTCAAAGTATGAACCGATTAGTATGGTAAAGAGTTATTAAGATACAAGTGTTTTTTTTTTAATTCATGACCCATTATTAACAACAATAAATAGTTTCGTAATGTAAGTAATTTTAATTAGAACGAATCCACCGTTATAAACTATTACCAATATTAGAATGTTATTTCTGCAAAATCAATAGTCAAATGTAGAGAAAATTATTTGGCTCTTTTTTACAAACTTTGTAAGATTTTCGTATCGCAACATCTTATTACAATACTCAACATGTTACTGAACTCCACCTAACGACCTCGATTTCAGAATTATCCAATCACGTGTTGCAACAAAATGTATTGCAATACTTATGCCTTTAATAATGTTTGGTTAATTTAACCTTTCGTATAACATTGATTTCATTAATATTTGTTGTTTTTTTCGTTTATAACATAAATTTCATAAATATTTCATTCAATAATATATTTAAATGAGATGAAAAATTATATATTAAATTAATTCTGAAACACGTCTACTTTTACGATTGGTCATTCCAATGTTTTATTTGAAGATTACTCAATCATACGCTACATATGTATGAGAAACATATACTCGTACTTTAGGAAAGATTCGACAATGGGTTCATCCCAGCACTCCTTTATTTTACTCGTTTTAGAACAAATATGAAGAAAACACAATCTAACAATTAATTCGCGTAAACGCGAAATAAGTGTTATTTCTGCGCCCTGCAATCAGAAGGAAAGTTAAAGTCTCCACCACGATCCTCCCGCGAGATAGCGCTCACACACGTTGCCTGGGGTTTGCCATACTACACACATGTCACGCCATGCGAACATTCTCGACATGTCGGCCGAGCGCGCTGTGCGCCGCCTGGCGGGCGGAGCAGGGCGCGGAGGGGCAGCCAGCGCAGACAATGGCGGAGGGAGAGGGACTTTTTTTGCCGCCGTTGTCGCCGTCTTGTTTGCCGCCTGCCCATTTTAAGCGCGAATGCGCGCATTTGAAGTTGGCGTGATGTCATCGCGTCGGCGATGCGCGCGGCCGCACGACAGGGTTTGCAGTGGCAGTCGCCCGCGGTTCGAAGGAGCACTTGTTCGGACATCAGGGCCTGTGGGCGAGAATCCGTGTACTCCGGTTCTGTATCTTGAAGGAAAATGTGGTCCAGCCAATTAAGAAATTAAAATAGGTGAAGAGGCAAATTAACCATTTTCTGAGCTCGAGGAAGTTAATTTATTTTTTAAAGAAGCAAAGTTTTCAAAAAATATTAAATGTTCAAAGGGTATTTTCATTTTTGATATGTTAATGTTTGATTTACATTTAGATTGATACGAATAACACACACTTTCTAGGCTAAACATGCATTTCTAGTGGTTATTAAATAGGTATGTAATATTAGGAGATAATACAAAATAGAATCATTGGAATCTGTGGGATTACAACTCTGATACACAATACACAGGCAATAATAATATGATCTGTTCATAAAGTTATGGTTTTTCATAAAGTTCCGAGATATGGATTTCACTTCAAATAGTTCAGTAAATAATGAGGTTTGTGAGATGTTGGTCGGAGTGAAAAGTCATTTCCATCTATGCCAGATATGCCCATGACTTGTATGCAGGTATTTCGTATACCAGTGGTTCTCAAACTCTTTCCCTCCGTCCTCCCCCATGACGCGGGAGTATATTATGACCACTCAGCCTATTCCATTAAATATAAAAGCAATTTTTATTTTTATACAATCGTTACATTATTCTATGTTACCAAATTCAGAACAAAAATTCAGCATGACCAAAAAGGATGCATTATATTGTATATTAAAAATACATGTAAATTATTCTTCATATTCAAAAATTTCAACGATTTTACGTTTCCAGGAAAATATGCCACCACCCTTTTAAGGCCTTCGCGCCCCCCCTCCCCCCGAGGGTCACGCACCACTGTTAGAAAACCGCTGCCGTATGCCGTTTTAGGTTGTAAAGTGGTCTGTAAATTGCTTATTCGCAGCCAAAGTTGTGTAATTCGTATTCGTAATTGTGTTTTGAATTTAATAAGTTCCAAAGCATTACATTTTGCCCGTTTCTGCAAATTTATGTTTTTAAATACGGTACTAAGGGTGAATACAAAATGAAATGGTCTACATCATGATTCACTTGTTGCACGTAGAGATGGGAACAATCAGTATTGTGATCCCCGCGAAAGAAGATTATGGCGTTGTGAAGCGAAACTTGCCTTAGAATACCGGGGTTTAATCAACTTCACCTACTTAGATACATTCATTTCGGGCTGGTTAAAATCAACATCTATCCACTAAGATTGCAGCGTCAAAACGCAAAAACATGTTATTGAAAATTTCTTAGAATTTTCAGGTCGGATTCGAACAAAATACCAATTTCCCTCTAGGACCCGGCGACACCTCGTATGTCTCGATTGGTGCAAGGGAAGTAGTCTAACCGCGTGTGACCGACCGACTCACGGCAGAACAAAAGCACGGACACTCGTAGTCACTCAAATTCTTCGTAGGGATAAAAACAAACCACACGATTTGTAAGCTTTGACTATTTCAAATTTTTCTTTATTCCCTTGTCTATTTTTTAATCATATTTGGTTTTATTAACTCAGTTGTATTTTCACATCCCTGCCAAGCAAAGTTTATCATGAATGATTCTTTATGTACAGAGGCAGCGGCCATGCAAGTGCAATCAGGAGACGGCAAAGCGGGGAAGCAGTGATTGCGCAGGCACACCAGGAAGACAGAAGGTAAGCCGATCTAGTGATACGCGTGCAGGCTGCGTAGATAACAGAAAAAAATGTGTATTAATTTTTTTTGGAATTATACTGAATGAGTTGCTTATATATTGGGTACGTTGTCCTTAAGATAGTTCAAGGCGCCAAGTTTTGGATATTTAGAATCACAATAAATATTTTATCTACAATCGAGTACAACTTTGTGCCGATGGTGTACAAAATAAATTAAGAATATCAGTATGATGATAATAATAACCACAAAATAATGATAATATAATAATAATAATAATAATAATAATAATAATAATAATAATAATAATAATAATAATACCTGATGTACATAAGAGACAGGACCGGCTTAGAAGGCTCAGGGCATCAATGTTGATGTCAGTGAAATGACTGGGAGGTCTTAGAGTTCGCGTCCAGACGGTGGCATGATTTTCTACATTAGCTCCAGAACTAGGGAAGAATTCAGCCGCAATTCTCGAGAAGAATTGTAGCGGCCTGATGCTAGAATTTTTGCGTATGGCTTTGTAGTTTTCCTGGTATCTCCATTAACACCAGGCGAGTTCCGGAGGAGTATCGTAACAAAGGGCAAAAGACCACGCGTGATTTTCTTTCCTCTTCCTTGATTCTCACCCCTTAGACACACACTTACATGCAAAACACTACCACACATGTCGTGAGACTAATCGGGAGCTTAGAGCTTCTCTCAAGTGAGGCGGTGCCCCGCTGGTGGGAAATATCTGGTTGGGAAAAAAATTACAAGCCGACAGGTAGGTTGGCCCCGGATCTCGTCACACAGCGAGACAAGACTAATACAACTTCCGGCAATAGAACATACACACTAACGGAACTAATGGTTTTAGCGGTTGACGCGCCCGAAATCTCTAATCGATCAATCAACTATGGAGGTCACTTAAGAGACGTAAGTCTTCCCCCTCAGATGCCAATTATACATATTAAAAGTATAGCACTTACTAATTTTCTGTACTATTGAATGTCACTAAATATAGCAGTTATTTGTATTATGAAAATTAATTATTACTATAATTGAATTCAGAAAAATGCATTTTTATTCGGAATGAAGTCTTCACAAGATAAGATCAAGTGGGCTGGACATTAGAACTGTTGTCCCTCTCTCAGGAAAAATTCTAAGTGCCCTTCCAATAATATAATAATAATAATAATAATAATAATAATAATAATAATAATAATATTAATAATAAAAATAATAATAATAATAATAATAAATTATTAATATTAATAATACGAATCCCATTATATTCTCCATAATTTTCTATAAAAATTACTCTTCACGTTTTGTGTTACCTGCCAATACCTTCTCTTGTTCTCTTATTAAAATGAGAATGAGAATAATACGGAATGGCGATGTCGAGAACTGAAGTTCCCGGTCGGTGGCCCCATCAATCTGTCCTCCTCTCGTTTTCTTCGCAGCGTCCGCTTACGGGCGGAGCGAGCGCCGGGTCTGCACGTGTGGGCCTGCCGAGCCCACCGCGCGGCATCCGAAGCTCTTGCGTTGAAAGCGACGCGCCTCTGCGAGACCGCGCCGCGGTCGCCTCGCCGCCGCTCGTGGGAAAGCTGCAGGACTCGTCTTTTCCTACGCATCGGCCGCCAGGCGCGCGTGGTTGATTATTTTCGTGGTTCAGGGCGCTTCGATTAGTAGGGGGCGGAATTTGAAGGAATGTCATTTTCTTTCTTATTTCACATTAGAACAATGCCTTTTAGAATAGTCATTAATTTTATGTTGTGACAAAAGCAAATGAATAATTTCTATATGGCATTTTTTACTTTCTCGCGCTTATGAGGGAACTTTTTAAGAAAAAAAAGTTACTTAATGCTGCACAAGAAACCGCGAATTGTGGTCAGAAAGACGCGTTTTACAGGGTATCGAAAAAAGTACCCCTAGTATCGAAAAAATGGAAAAATCCAGTTGCTAAATTTTGAAAAAAAATTACTATCTCGTGGTGTAGGCAGTAATCTCTTTTTTCTGGGACCTTGATCCCGAGAAATCGGGCGTGGCGTTGGTGTAACGGTTAGCGTACCGGACTGCTGTACCCAAGTTGGCGGGTTCGATCGAAGCCGTGGATTTTTAAGGGCGAAAAAACCCTTTGTACGCCTTCCTTCGGAGGGGAAGTAAAGCCGGCTGTCCCATGTTAGTAGATTTACTTGCATGTAGAAGATCCTCAAGCCTAAATGACACCTCTCAGCTAAATTCAAATCGCCTGTTTCTCGCCCAAAAATACCTCCTTTCTCTGCTAGTTGTTGAAAGGAGCGTGGCGAAATCGATTGACGAGTATTCTGATTGTGAACAACGCTAGCGGCTAAACTCACTGCTTTTCTCCAAAATTCATATTTCGTTCCGTAATAAATTTGGCTTCTGTCGCGGCCCCTTGCATTTAAAACCGATATTTTAGTTTTGCTGGATACTTTACATGAACACCGGGACATTTTCAAAATTTTCAGAAAAATAGATTCATTGTTTCTAATTAAATTTTGTTGTTAAATATTTTATAGAACGTTTAAGAGAAGGGGTAGGTCTCATGTTAGTTAAAAACTAAGTTCCGAAAATTGCAAAGATTCAAATTTTTCTTAATTTCATTAATTTTTATTTTTTTGGCATGTTTCTACAACTAAAATATTAAAGAAAGACTTTTTTCTCTTAATAAAATATGTTCCTTAATGATATATTTTGAAATGAGGTCATGTATAGTTTTTAGAAAATTTGACTTTTTTTCGAGTAATTTTGCGTGAAATATAGGCAACGTTTTTCGAAAATTGATAAAAATTAAAATTTGAGTATTTTTAGTAAATATGAATATTCAAAAACAATCGCCCGCTCTGATAATCTTCGTGATCGTAATTTTAAAGCTCTTTTGAGGCAGTTGGATGCTACGTAAGTTAGAATGTGTTTATTATTTATTTCTTTGTTCGTTTCTTGTATTGCAGCTCTTATCATACATTTACAAATTAATGTTTTAGAAATTAATTACAACCTGTTTGAAATAAATATGAAATAAAGATTGCTAGCGTTCAGTAGCAATTGACACAGTTGAATGCTACGTAAGTTAGAATTTGTATGTTATTTCATATATCATTTTTTTAAAATTATTATTACAATTATTATTATTTTTATTATATTTGTTATTTTATTTTAAATTGTATCCCTTAATTGTGTTAATATGAAAACGAATAGCTGAGCAGTCTTTGTTTTCTTTATAACTCATTGTTGTAACGCCGTACTTATAACAGAAGCGATGACGGCTTGCTTTTGGTTCGCAATAATAAAAACGAATACTTACAAAACCATAGTGTTTAATAATTAGTATTTTATATTTTTCGACCTATTTACATTTGTTTGACAAATATATCAGCATCGTATTATTTATTAAGTTTTAATTATTTTACTTTCTCGCATACTTCTTATTTTTTGCGCCAAATGTTCTACGATTTCAAATGAGTATTACAAAAAATAATTCGGAGAGAAATGGTGGTATAAATTATCCCAGTATTACATGATCATTAGTAATGGCGAGAAAGTACGTGCTGTTTTAGCACCAGTAGTTTGCATTTTTCGTCTAATAAGTAATTTTTAACTTTTCTCCGTCATTTTTCGCAAATTTAATGGATTTTAATTATCATTTTAAAGATACTTGCTACAAACCTGAAGAAAAGATCGCAGGCGGCCCATGCCTGTTTGTTGGGGTACTGCTCGGGTCTTCTCATGCTGCTGATCGCAGAAACCAGTATAAAATACCGAATAGAATAGCCGGTCCCTAGAAGTCTCCTCCACACGGCGCGGCTGAATTCGGCCTAACTACCAAGCTAAAAATTCCTGCCACAGAATTAGGAATATTATTGGAGATAGTCCAACTAGATATATCTTAACTATATTATTTATAATTAATAATACATTATTAAGAATAGTCTAAATACAATAATCTACACATAATTCCAACGCACCTCCTCTCAAGTGACGAGAACTCCCTACCATTGTGTATTTCCCAACAATTAGTATATGTGATTGTGTAGAAAACAGCTTCCAATGCGCAGGCGCTAAATTTGTGATTGATTTTCTACTCTGATCAATCGCCACTTAATTTTGATTGACACAAATAAAATGCGCTGTAGCATCCCTGCTGTCGTTCAGTGGGATACGAGTTCGGGATAGGTGACAGTGGATATTATTCGAGCATGGTTACGTCATGTGCATAGAGCGCATGGTATCAACTGAGCGTTACCCTCAATACGTCTCGCTCCTTTACTAGCCTGAACACGTATGGAGATCTTCCCGTCTTGAAGAGCCCTGACAGAGGACCAGTACCACTACACCTGAGACTCAATCCCCGCACTCAAATTCAATTTCTATGTTGAAACATCCGACACCCACAAATTTGTTTTCTTAATCAGAGACATCTAAAACTCTTGCATACAAAGTTTTAAACAAATCAAGCCAGAACTTCATATTTCGACTCGACTCTCGGTAATTGGGACCATTGTGAAGAGCAGCGTGAAGAACTTAGCTAGTCCTGATTCTCTGTGTGTAACGTGGCAATTAGGGAACGCTTCTAATAGTGGATAGAGATAGCATTATTGGCACATTCATATAGGTATGCGGGAACGCAGGTACGCGAAATAAATAGTATGCGGGCAATAAATACGTCACGTTGTCGTCTAGGGGGTGACGAAAGTCCGGGCCAGTAGCACAAGTCATGAGATAGCTTCCAAGAGGTGTGGGGACTGCGTGATACCCAGAGAGCTAGCAAACACGTGCTAACATTGGTGACAGTGACGAGACTCCTCGGGTAGATAAGGAGACTACATGTGTAACGCCACGGGATTCATGTAGACTGGTACCTCCATGACTAAACACAATATTCGCGAAGGATGGTGCGAATCCGTGTGTTTCGTAGGCAGCGACCGGTACCCTGCCCGCGTAGCTTTTATCGCCAAGTAATAAGACGCTTCTTGCGCACGAATGAAGATGATTTTGGTTCGTTGACCGTTCTTACTCGGGAGTGGTCATGCTTCAGAGGTGATCTGCGGCAAAGAGCTCGGGACAAGTTCCTTCCGGAAGTAATATATTTTAATTTTTGTGGAAATAATGGATTACGGAAATTAATTATTATATTCTCTCACGGGTCTGTAGTCTCTGGATCGAACACTGAGTTTGAAATTGAATTTGCATTCATCTATTGATGTTGTGTGGTGCAGATGTGAGAGGGTAGAAACGTTGAGGGCGAGGAAGGGTCTCTCTCTCCGCTCAAGCAGTGTCCAAGTTCTCTGTCAGAATAATAATAATTTTAATTCCGTTCTTAATTAAGTTATTTGTCATTCATCACCCGCCTGTGTGATATATGGGGCAAATAGTGAGGGTAGGTGAATAAAAGGCAGCTTGAAGGCTGTAAGTGTAGAATAAATATACGAGATAGTAAGGCTAAATAAATGACCGAAACGTCGGCACTGTAAAAAAACCAGGCTTTTATTCGTAGTTCACACGAAATTCGACACTTACCTCAAGTGTAAGGTTGTCATTGGCCTCCATTGTATTGATAATTTACATAAATGCTCGCTAGGGATCGTACGTCCCCAGGCTACATTATAAATCTATGACGTTGCAAACTACTACAATTACGAGATTGCAATAAAGCAATATGTGTGTCTTGTAGCTTAATTAAAAAATATATAAACTTGTTTACGTTAACACCATTTCAGAGAAGTAGAAAAGTAGTTCATAGGGTATTAAAATACTTTGCCCGAGTACTATGTGGTGGTAATTTTTGTTGTATTTATTACCTAGTAGCAAATTGTCTGTTTCTATTTAAAAAATTGAAAATAATGAAAATTGGTTATTATGTAATATAAATAATTAAAGATATTTTATTAAGTTGTACGTTTTATTTTCAAATGTTGAATTTTAATAATATTCAATCACTGTAAAGAGACTATATTATGTTCTTATTTTTCCCGAACAAAATTGTATTATTTCTTGTTTTATTCAGAAATTGACATGTCAAGAAAAATGGAACCATATTCCTTAAAATTATATTTTCTTATAAAAACGCTACGTCACAGATTGTCTTATTGGATTCTTTTGAACAAGGCTAGTGTTGATTAGTAGATATTTTTTGTCTGTCGTAAATTCTTAATTTTTGTTTTGTGTTGTTAATGACTTGCATCACGTCACAGTATATTACGAAACTCTCTGATTATAGGCCAAGCCACGTACAGAAGCTATATTTAATGTTTCTTTAACTATTTTCACTATTTGGAACATATAATTACGTCAGCACTTTCAAGAAAAAGGAAAGAAGCAGGAGAGAATGATGATACGGTGAGCATATCCGCGCGCTTGAGAAAATTGTGTAATTGCCCTTTGATAACGTCGCAGATGCACATCGCCCGTGATGGGCGTAATGTCTCGGAGGTTCTCCAAATTTTCCCCGTACCTCGTCACCCAGCTACTGTTTCGCACAGTTAATCTAGAAGGACGTTATGTGGGGAAGAAGGTTGATGCTCTTTGTGCCACGAGGCCAAATTCCTCCTGGTAGATCGTTTTCTAATTCTTTCTTGTGTGTATTAACAGAATGGTTATCTTTTACGATGTTTATCTTCAATCGAACGTGTCTTTGACGCACGTGTTTTCGCTTATTACTCCGCGTAATTTTTGCGCGTAGTTACTCTTACTACTAGGTAATAAATACAAGCAGAAGCGTTTTAACAAAGAGCTAACAAAATGCGAATGACGAAATGCAAATTAGTGTTTTAACTGATTATATATTCCTGCCTAATTTCTACCAGTCGCAAATCGTCAATCTCGGAAAGAAATGAAAATCGATAAAATTAACAATTCAGGCGAATTCTGAGTCACCGTTACGTTCACCGTAGCAGAAGTATTCGCTCTAAGTTGATATATTCTCCACTACATGAGATTGCATAACTCAAAAACACAATTGCTTTTACATCAGATAATAAAATAGATTTTAATGGTAAGATGTATCCAGTGTTCGACCACTTTCGAAGTTAAATTTACCCCAAATCGTATCTCATAAAATAATGTAGACTATTCCGCGCGTGAAATTGAAACCAATAGTGTTTCATTATACATATAAAATGGGCCTCCAATCAAGTATGTCTAATGGTATACTAAAAAATTGTATAGTTTTTTAGCTTATATTTCTTTCCGCTCCTTCCTATTGGACAATAATAAGCAGCGATTCATCTATCTTAGGACGTAAGTATAGATTGCTGTGTTGATGTGTAATAAACCGAGTATCGACTATTATATAACCTCTTAATGCATGTTAATTCAAGCATGTTAATGCTTGCTGTTATTTTCAATATTTGGTGCACTTTGGAACTCTTTTGGACTTAATTGCGTTGGTGTAATATTCCTATTGAATACCATTCTTGCTTTGGAATTTATCAGATATATCCCCTCCTCTCTTCGCGAGTCAGGGATTTATCGACAATTTCCAAAGCACTCGTGGTATGACCTACGACTCTTGCACTCGTGAACTTAAAACCAATAGTGTTTAACTATACATACAAAAAGCCCCAACCAGGGTGGTGTATCTCAAAAACTTTATCGCTTTTTTAACCGATTTCTCTTCCTGCTTCTACCTACTGGCCAATCATAAACTGTGACCCATCTATCTAAGGAGGCATTATACATTGATCACTATGTCGAAGTTCAATAAACAGCGTATGCATTATAACATAACCTCTGATTTTAACCTCTTTGATTTTAACATGCTTTCAGTTATTTTCAATATTTGGCGCATTTTGGAATACTGTTGGACATAATTTCACTCGTGGAATAGTCCTATTAAATACCACTCGTGCTTTGGAAATTCTTGGATACATCCCCTCCTCTCTTCGCAAGTCGGGAATTTATCGACTATTTCCAAAACATTTGTGGTATTTACCTGTGATAATTTAGCATTCTATATGAGTCGTGGTCGTGCATCCGCGGGATTATTCCATCGCGTCCCGTGTCGAGGCCGTGCAGCGGGTAGCAGCCGCCGACTTGCGCTGCACCAGATTCACACGCGAGACGCGTATTACGCCGCTTCGCCGGAGCCCCGGCCTCCGAGGCGTGAAATTGGCGCAGATTGGGATCTGTCGCGACTGCGCCCCGGGCCGGCCGTGTTGCGCAACCAGGCGCCCTGACGCCGCCAGCCTCCTCGCTGCCCGTGCCCGCCCACTCGTGTGCTACTTCACTCCCGCCCCTCATTCCGGCCTCGCCCCCG
>BOPP01000436.1:47605-89139 GCA_017312745.1 Gryllus bimaculatus
CGCCCCCGCCCTCCGCCGCAGCCTCCGATTGCGACTGTCGTCTCTCCCTATCCGGGCACCCTTCCCTCGCTCTTACCCTCCCGTTTCCGACCGTCAGAGTGATTGATTAGTGATTCCGGGCGCGTCAACTGCTAAGGTCATTAAATCCCTTACGTGCAGTGCATGTTGTTATAGCGGGAGGTGATATTCCGCCTCTGGATGATGAGATCCGGCTCCGACCTACCGTCGGTTAGAGGGGTTTTTCACAACCAGTTATCTTCCACCAGCAGGGCAAGCTCTAAAGTGCGGCAGGTGTGGAGTTGTAGTGCACGTATGTGTAAGAGTGTGTATTTAAGGGGTGGGGTAGGACAAGGAATAGGAAGGAATGATCGCGCGAGGCCCGTGGCCCGTTTGTTAGGATACTGCATTCACCTGGCATTGATCGTAGAAAGTACGCAAAACTACCGATCGGAGCACTGACGGCTGGAATTCTCCTCCAGTCAGCAACAGAACTCGGTCAGTTCGAAAACCCTACCTCCGCTGGGGCTCAAAACTAACACCACCCAGTCAGAGGCACTGAAGTGACATCAATAAATGCCCTGAGCCACCTCTCGCGGACTTCATCCAAAACACCATCTCCCGATGTCGATCTTGATCTTTATTGCAATACTGATCTTGCTGGTGCTCCTTCGACGCCCGTACATTCCTTCCTTCGCCTCTCCGGCACTTGACTTCGGGCCTCTTACCACCTACCTTTCCTGCTGCGCTCTACTTCTCACAACGACGCCCTGCTCCGACCCCCTCCTCCGTGGGGACTACCGAACCTCGTTCTGGCCAGCTATCTACCGGTACAGCCTCTCTCCTAAGCCCAGTAGTTTTCCGTGGTTTCCCCGATCAAAACCAGGCGAATTTCGGAGCAGTGTTCTATCAGTCAACGGACCGCGCGCTATTTTGACTTGTTCTTCTTTGTCCTATCCTCACCGCTTACTTGCTCACACTTTTAATAACTTGAACTACACTACCACACATACTGGTAGATCGCTCAGAAGCATAGTGCTTGTGTGGAGGCTGAATAAACATCGTTGGAAACGTAGTTTGTCCCGGCTGGGGCGGTGTCCCGCTGTTTGGAGATACCTGGTTCGGGGAGGAGCGTTATTCGTCGGTAGGTTGGCGCCGGATCTTACCATCCAGCGGGGATGGCGCCTCCTGCGGTGAAACATACACTACACTTGCGGGACTAACCACCTTAGTCGTTGACGCGCCCGAAATCACTAATAACCAACCAACCAATCCTAAGCCCACTTGTACCTCCTTTCCCCTTCTCCTGCCCTTCGAGCAACAACTTTTCCAGTTCCGTGGGATGCGTGAGCTGACCTCGAAGTATTCCGTTCGGGCAGCCCAGGAGCTGCTCGCGCTGACGCAGAGGTTGGCGCGATCGCGATTTCCCGGCGCGGTCATTCCGCGTCGCTGCGTGCGCCTCGCCCCCCCCCCAACCCCTTGGCACATTTTAACTTCTCCGCCGCAGATGGGAGATCTGCCGGCGTGAACTTCTGCCTGGGAAATGTCTCGTGTGTCCAGACGACGTTTTAGACGTTGGGTCAACCATGGGACTCTTATTCAGGCTTTTAAGACTATGCAGACAGAGTTTTTTTTATTCAGCCCATTTTCGCCTTTTTGTTTAATGATGTTTCAGTTGATTTCGACTTCAAGTCTATCTGTATGCCTTCATGCTTTGCCTGTCTGTCTATGAACAATACTAGAGTTTGAACCGTTAAGCATTTTTAAAATATTGATATTTTAAAGTCGACGAAGTCGAGATTCTGCGAACCTGAAACGGACATTTCGATTTTGGACTGTATTTTACTTGAATTTTGGATTTTTTGAAAAAATGGCTCCATTGTTATACTGTATTTTCTTGAACAGACAAAAGTACGTTTTGTCAGTGCTACTAGCAACTTATTTCTTTGAAATGCTACAATTTTGAAATGTGTTTTGGCAATATTTAGGTACTGATATAATTCCGAGATAATTTCCACTTGCGTCGATATGGGTTTTACGAAAGAAATCTGCGCAACTTTTTTCACTTGTTGCTGAATACGTGATGCATACATTTGTATTTCGATTGTGTCCCCCAGTTTCAAATAGGGTAATTTTCGGCGTTGAAATGTAGATAATTCTTCCGAGTAATGTAATTATTGTTACAAAACGTGAACCCTTTGTGTATATTTATATTATTTCTTCATGATTTGACGAAATTCTGACAGTTGTTGTAACAAAGACTTGTGGATTGCGAAGGTCAGGTTTCAGCATTTTTACTTTCTCACTCCCACTACCGCGACCCAGTACAGAGACAGTAAATGTAATAGCCATTAACAGTATCGCGAGAATGTACGTGCTTTTGTGGCACCGTTAGTTTATCGCATTCAACCTCGTATTATTACATATAACTAATTTTTAAAAGCTTCACAACACAATAAGTGATGTGTGTGCGAAAATTATTTAAGTTGTAATCATGTATTTATAGGAACAATCGTATTGCATTGATATATTTGAATAATCAACAAAGAAAGTTGTGAGTAATGCACAAATGAATACATGGGGAAAATATCCTGGAGGAGTTAATACATCCTCATTTTGACGTGAAACGCTTCTAAAAATGTTTACGTATCTAGGGGCATGCGTTTCTTAAAACCACGAGTGACGAAAAAGTGTGTAAATCGTGTAATCATGTCTAATTAATATTGTTTTTTATTTGCAACCGTAGTGCTTGTAGGCATTTACGAGAATCATTTTGTAAAGGAAATTAGCCATTTTTCAATCACAAATGGGCCACGACGGTGCATTACGCCATTGACGCTCCACGCGTGACGTGAGGTCATGGCTAAATTTACTCTTCATATGTCTTATATCGATCGTTCTTATGTCGATCCGGGTGGAAGTGGTCTTATTGATCACAACTCAGTCGGCCCATCTCGGTTGCCGAGTGATTAGCTTAAGGGCCTCTGAACAACCCAGCACGCGGTTTCGATCCCGGCTGAAGCGCGTGAATATTTGAAGCAACATCAAATCCACATTTGCAACGACATGTGCCAATAACCCAGAATATTACGTATACATTATTGGGAATTTTAGGACTGAATGTTAGAATGTTAGCAGGGTATCGCTGAGGATTATATAATTTCTTGTGATGAGTGGGTTGATAGGCTGAAAAAACTCATGCATTTAAATGTGTAAAATAGGCATTTAAAAAGTCGTTTTTTAAACATTTTTAAAATCTTATTGTGTAGAGATTTTCTAAAGTAACGTAATACAGTTGTTCTGACAAATCCTCGTAGAAATCCTTTATTTCATTGTGGGGTAATGTGGAAATAAATGGCTGAATCACAGTACCTATCTATTTGATTTTCATTCAATGCAAGCTGATTCTCTAATGCTGCATAATATAATATTTTTTCTCACATTTGATTTATACATAGGTGAAAATATACGATTTATTTTAATTGACATGCACAACACAAAATCTGCAACAAGTGGTATTACAACAGCGCATACTTTATCTCATTGCATTTAAAAATATATTTCAAAATTTGCTATTTTCAAATATTCAGGGACTTTAACGAAAATGAGACCTGAGCCATTCTTTTAAGTGCCTCTTCTTCTATCTTCGAAAAACAGAATAATAGCCTTTTTTTAAGATCTGATTTTTTAGATTATATTTCATTGAAGACAAACTCTGTATTCAGTTATCTACTTTTGCAATGTTAATTTGTTTTTAAAGTACAGGGATTATACACGGTTGATACATAGGAGAAACGTTTAAGAAAAAAATGGAGCTGTTTTTGAGTTAAAAATTGTTTAAAAATTCGAAGTAAAAATTACTGCCAGGGATTTTGCACATGTTTAATAATGCGAAATACACGCACTGTGGAGGCAGTAAAACGAAACATGGGTTAAACAATTGTTGTTCAATTTTTTTTGTAATCGACGGGATAAAGACCAAAAACGTATAAATAAAAAATGATTAAGGTTAATTGCATGTTGATCAATAAATATGAGAATAGGCCACATTTATGCATTTAAACACAAAATAGTCATTTATTAGTGAAATAGGCATTTATAGGGACTATAAAATCTCATATAATACTTTCAATGCCCCAAATGAACTTAAAATATTCCGTTTTCCATTGCAAGAAAAAAAATAGGCAAATAGGCAAAAATCCGCAGCTTAATAATTGCTATGATTTGAAGGATTAATATAACGTTATTTGATACAGATCAACATAGCGTCAGAATATATCGTAAAAGTGTATGATGATGTAATCTCGTGTTAGAAATGGATAGCATTATTTGACCATATCATTTGACTGAAAAGTCTCAGCAGGCGGCTTAATTATGCCTCTATTCCTCTATTTAAAATAAATAAGTGAATTAGAAAATGGGAAGACAATGAGTCGGTGTCCAAAATGCCCAGATATTTTGAGCACTAGACAAATATATTCCTTACTATTTTTGTTACAATTGTCTCTTGAATTTTCAGTCATTAAGTTATTTTTTTTTCGAAAACTTATAAAATCGAGAACTTGACGTTTTTGCAACATCCACATTTTTACCTAAAATTATCTCAAATTCGTATAGTTTATAAAAGTACAATGTATGAAATAAGCTTTTAAGAACAGTAAAAAGTGAAAGATGAGAAAAGTACGTAAACGTATAGGCAAGACGTGGCAAGCGTTCTTCTCGTCGTCGGTAGCAAATGGCGGCGGCGGCGGGCGGGAGAGCGGGTTTCTTGCAGGCGGCCTTCCTTAACGGAAACCGCCGCAGCCGCAGCCGGCGTCGCCTTTGTCGGCGGCCACGTTGCGAACGCCTCGCGCCGCGGAATGCGTGCGGTGCTCAGCCGGGGCTGCGAACACTCGGAGAGCTTCGTTCTTGAAACTCGGGTTTCCGACTGCCCGAGATAGTGCCTGGTTCCTGTGTTTTTGGATAGAAATATAAACACAAGTTCGGAAATGTGGGAGTTGATTGACATTATTGTTGTTGGATTAATGACTAGACTTCGGATTTTTAGGCACTAAAACCTCCCAAAATAGGTTCTTGAAAGGCAACGATAAGCGTTATAATTTCTTAAATATGCAGTATCATTTGATCATAATTATCAAAAATAACTTTTGACAACCAATCATATTGTGCTTCAATTTATTAACACTTTTGTTAGCACTATTATTTCAAAGGCACACGAAACTTAGAAACAATGAAAAACGAATTATACATTAATATTACAGTGCTTTTCCAATTTCTACATATTGCTAAATTTAATGCAAATAGTTCCTGCGTACCTGCTAGGAGCATCATTGGCAGAAAGTGACTTGCCCATGCTTAAAAAAAACAATCGAATTCGTTTATCCAAATTATCTAGGTAAATAGATACAATTCAGCCGCTGTCTGAAGAAACATTCTAGCGGACGGCTGCTCTGATTGGTAGTTTTCCGTGGTTTCTCCGATCAATACCAGGCGAATGTTGGAGTAGTACCCTACAAACGAGCCTCCGAACTAACCTCTCTCCTTACACACTCTTACTCTTGCATGCACTACGCTTCTAGGCATGTTAAGAGACCAGTTTGGAGCTTAGAGCTTGTCCCATTAGCTCCGTATGAGTAGTGCATGTATTTTTTATCGGGAGGTGGCAATGATCTTCTCTCGCTGAATGGTGAGATCCGACGCCGACCTACCGTCGGCTTACGGGTTTCACCCAACCAGGGATTTCCCTCCGCCTCAGCCAAGGCAAGCGCTAAGCTCCCGACCGGTGTCCGACCATATGCGGAAGTGCAGTGCATCTAAGAGTGAGTGTAGATTGGTAAGGAGTAGGATAGAGCAAGGAACAGGGAGGCAAAATCGCGCGCGATCCGCCTAAGATATTGCTAGGGTATTCACATGGTATTAATAGGAAAAAGTCATAGAAAACTACCGAACAGAGCAGCCGATCGCTAGGATTTTCCTCCAGGCAGCGCAGCAGGTGAATTCGACCTATCTGTCTAGGCAGTGTCTACAATCCTGCCACAACGGGGACTCAACTAGAAACTCCCCGTCAAAGGTATCATAGATACTGAAATAAGTCGTATTTATAAAGTTTAAAGCTCCCTCTTCCAGGGAGCCTTGCTACCGCATGATATATGGTGAATCCTAAGAAAAGAGGCACTGAGTCTGAGAATCCACACTATTTGCGGTGCCATGTGAATATAGGGAATAGCAGAATCAAATATTTTCATTTTTTTTTTCAAAACCCGAATTAGAAAGTGTTTCATTGTTGTTGGATTTTCTTTATTTCCCGGGAATCTAACGAAACCATACACACCTCTCATACGGCCGCAGGCTGCATAATATTCTTTCAGTTACTGCGCGCATGAAAAATTAGTAATATAGATGACTGGTATCTTCTTTCTATACCAATGTGGCCTCTTCATTTGTATTATATAAACGTTTAATTTACCGATAAACGGATACTATAAACAGGTCATTTCTCACTTTGTATTCTTATGAAGCTTAGTAACCTATGAAAACTAGTCATTTTTGAGTTTGTATTCCTAAATCAACTTCGTCTGATCAACTCTGCTACGAAACAATTCACTACCACGTAGTGCTTCTCCAGTCGGCCGCCAGATTTCAGTGCGGAACAGCAAGTGGTGAGAAAACCTTGAAGCCCCTGCATGTAGGCTACTCCTACAGACACATCCGTGCGGCGGGTAGCCTAATTGCAACGCATTTCGAAACACTTGTTCGCCACCGACCGCCAAGGAATTGTAAAGAATGGACACATCCTGGTCCAATCAAATGGTATCCGGACTTTATTTTCGAAACATTATTATTACATATGGATAATATAGAACTTTCTACCCTTTACTAGCTAGCTCTTCCACTTATCAACAATAGTGTTTTAGAAGGTCCAGTATATTTTGGAGCGAATATACACGCTGTAGATTTCTGAATTAGGAGCACTTAATATTCCAGGGGAAGTCGCTATCTTTCGGGGTAATTGAGAAGACATCACTTGAATTAAGAGGTATATAATTAGACTGAATAATTATTCCACAGTGAATTAGTTAAATGAACTATTTTTAATATGTTTTATAAACTGACTATTTTTCAAATATTGCTTATCTTGCGATTCTTAATATTTATTTTTAGTTACTTATGTTAAACTTATATTCATCTTTCAACTATTTATAGTTAAAATGAGGAGAAGGGATTCTGGAACTCAAGAAAAAGTGCGCAGATAACCTTCTCCCCCTACCTACATACAGTTTTTACTGTTTTTTGAATAAATAAATGCAAAAAATAACTTAAATACCTTGAGAAAACACCGTAGATGTTTTAAAATTGAAAACATTTCAGAATAAATGACAATTAACTTGACGTTGCCAAAGGAAATTTACGACACAATACATTGAACATAATAGATACTAATAAGAAGAAAGAGAAGACAACCATGTTTGAGATATAGCACATATAATTAACTGTATGGGAAAATGGGACGGACATCCTAACTCCATAGGCTGCATAGCACGCGACATGTGGCTTGTTACGGTGCGCAACATACGTAATACCCGTAATAAACAGAGCACAGGCGCACATATTCAGCGTTTATAAAATTGAATCATGTGAGTTTATCAAATGCCTTTCACACGAAATTTACTGTGGACAACAAACCGTCTATGCGTTCGAGTGGACAGCAGCATGGTAAAGGAGACGTGAATGCTATGCACATACAATTTTACAGTAAACCAGATAAAAGACAGCTGTATGTGTGCCCAGCACATCGTATGAGCCCTACAGGCGTACAATAGACATTAATGCAGTGATTATAGCTTAATAAAGAAGAGTAGCAGGAGCGTGTCCGACTCGCGTGCGCGCTCGAGGGCTGCTAATGGAGATTTCGTTAGTGTGACATGGTGGAGGGGGCGGGAGCAGTTTGCGCGCTTCTGAGTGCCTCAGCCAATGAGGGTTGACATCGGATTGTTCCATTTAAAACGTTTTGAGCTGTGCGTAAGTTTTCATTGAAAAGAACAACAGATTGAAATTTAGGAATTTTGACGAGTGTGATGATGCTAATATAGCAAGTTGATTGTATGGAATTTCCAAGCCGTTGTCTGGCGTTGGGCAGCTGTGATCTTCGTGGGTGGTTTCCAGGAATTCCCGAACGGGCGACGACCTGCAGCGATTGTGCAATCTGATGTATGCGAGGCGTTGGATCTTGAGATGATGAAAACGTAAAATACAGAAAATACAAACAACTAGAATATAATACAATTGGCATTATGCTTATACAATTGCTGTTTATATGGAAGAGCGTGCATGTTAGAGTAAATATAATATGTTCATAAATTAAATTTAAGCTTGTTCCGACACAGGTGTTGTCTTCCAGCTTAATGGTATCTGAGGTTGGGATATATAAATACCCCGCGGGACTAAAGGTGTACCTACTGGTTCCGCGAGTAGCGTTTTATTATTAATATCTAATTCATTCATAAATGTCGTTTTCGAGGGTATTGTGATGAAACTAGTCACCGCCGTGGGGTAATTGAGTGGCTGAGAGTTTTTCCCTCGTTTTAGTCTGATAGTAAAAAATAGCACATTTTAACGCGCTCTAGCACCTAAACCTATTGTTTCAAACAATATCCGTCATTTTTCGTTTTTTTTGTTGAAGCGTTGGTTAAGAGCAAAGCAAATTCTTTAACAATTTATATTTTTAAACTGGAGAATGGGAATAGTATCAATTTACTGAAGTAATTTTTATGTAATCATTGAAGCAGGGCAAATTGTGAACTTGGATTTTAAAAAAACGGAACAATTAAGAAGAATTCATATTACGATCCACAAATTTCAACACTAACTTTTTATTAGAAAAACGTACAATCTCTCATTTTTATCCTTCCAATTTATCATTTCTCATATGTAGAAAATAGTGCAACACACACGAAGCAAAATTGGCATCCGATGACGTCGAAAAACATACGCAAATTGACTGTTCACTTATACTTCGAGCCAAAACTTTAATATTAATAGAGTTCATTCCATCGTATTTCCGTTTTTACTTACGAACGTAAGAAGAGAAAATATTGTAATTGTGCGCCGGAAATTTTGACACAAAGCTCTTATTAACGGGCCCTGGCAGAAAGAAATGGATAAATCTAGTTGCAAAATATGGAAAGAAAATTCATCTCTCACGTTGTTCTGTGAATTCTTCACATCCAAAAATCGATTGACGACAAAACGTTTGTCCGTCCGTTTGTGCACAACCCTAGCGCATTAACCAGTCAGCCGATTTTCTCCAAAATTGGTATTCCCTCATCGTTCTAGCTGATGTCACAGACCCTGGAATTTGAAACAGATTTTTTTGGAGGGGGTTCTTTATATTAAGTCCCTAGGACATTTTCAAAATTTTCGAAAAATGGCTCTTAATTGATTAAATTCTGTTGTTGAATAGAGCAAAGGGAGTTTAAGAGATTGGTGTAGGATTCATTTGTGTTTACATCCGCTACTTTTCGAAAATTGCAAAAAATATTTAAAACTTGGAGATAGAGATTTTTATCTCCGTCTTTTGTACAAAATTAGTTTTCATAATTTTGTGAAAAATGCCTCGAAATATTTCTTTCATTTTCTTGGTAGAATAATGGAATCTGCTCTTATAAAAACATGCATTCTCCATTCACTCTTAACTCTAAATTTTACATAATGGCAGAACTTTTCAAATTTGTGGGCACTCTCGTACAACTAACTACATTACTGAGCATTGAGTTTTGTGTCATCAAATGAAATTTGTTCTCCACAATTAAGTCTTTAAGTTCATGAACATGTTTTACAAAAATATTGTTTTTGTGAAATTTTGGTGAAATATTGGCAGCTTTGAAACTTTTTTGTTTTTGATTGGAAATCAGAAGTTTTCTATTTTCTAGATTTTCTGGATTTTCTCTATTTTCTGTGCTTCAAGAAACCTATTATTTCTAATGGAAGAAAATATGTGGTGAGAGTGGAGAAAAATGAGCAGTCAGATTATGCATGCTTGTTTAAAAGTAAATGATACCGTACGGCCTAATTTTTATTTTAAAATGTTTGGTTTTCGCATGGGGCCAAGATTTTCCTTAATACGAGTACAAGATTTACCTCTAAGCGCGCTCTGTTGGTGTTCGAACAGGTTACACGTAGTTCGTATTTTCTCCGTTGGATTGCGCTTCGTACGCTTGGTGTCGCTCGACCGAATTCTGACACACTGACCGTCAGGGCAGGCATTCAGGAAAACACCTTCTGGCGAATTTCTGTTCAATAAATTCAGAATTACCCAGTTTCGTTTTTTTAATGAAAATAAATATTTGGGACCAACCATGGTTAATAATGACATTAAATATTTGTGATTCAGAAAAACACGGTTCATTCGAAGTTAATTCGTGTTTTCAAACTATAATGTATCCTTGGGACGCTTTACAATTAAATCTGCCCTATTTTTTGGAATAATGTTGCAAGTCGAGCGTTTATTAATCTTCTTTAATTTTCCCGTAGCTGCACAATTAAGTACGCTAAATAATGAAATATTTTGTGTTATATTTAAGCACTTATTTTGTTCTGCAGAAAGAGTATCTTACACACGTACCGCCTTGGGGCTTGGCCAAACGGTGATACCTCACCTTTCCTTCCCGTCCGTTTGCCCGCAATGATTAGAGGCAGCATAGTAGGAATTGGTAGTCTGGCTGGGAAAGAGAAGTGATGCTCTGTGGGGTCTGCGGACTACGACTTACGTGCCACCTCTCCGCCACCAGTCCTCCCCTAAGGCTGCTAAGACCCCGTGAGTAAGACGGTTATGAAGGTTCTAGCCGCAATGAAGAGGTGGAGGCTGATGCAGGTGCATGGAAGGGAAAAGGAGCAGTTTAAAACTGAAGATGGGGAACAAAGGTGAATTCCTAAAGGGAATGTCAATATTAGTGCCCAGTGGCAATTATGATTATCATAATTAGTACAAGCAATATAGTCAGTACATACAGTATATTTATACCTGTCCTTTGATCCTGTAAATTTTCCAGAAAGAAAACACAGTTCAACAAAGTTTTTGCTTAACTCCCAATGACCGTAGGCCCATTTAGGACAATAAATTTATTATTTATATTTTTTATTATTTTTATTTTTATTTTTAAAGTAATTATTTTGCTGAGGAGATAAATATTTGAAAACATAAATACAATTACAATTAATTCTTAGGACGTGCCTTCAAGTTCCATGTACTAATCACTTACCAACATAATCACCAAGTTGGTGAAAACATTCTGCTTGTGAACACGTTTTGCGTGACGCATGTCGAAATCGAAGATGTACTCCGGCTGAACTTAATGGTTGTATGCTTTTTATGATCACTTCCTTGCGAATTCCGGAACAGCATCCTAAATAGCAGCCAACCCATTTGGCCCATGACGCAAATTTGTGGAATGTAAAAATCTCAAACAAAATAGTTTCATTAACACTATGATGAGCAACAAATTGTGTTCAGTCAAAAAAATGAAAAGGTTAGTTATGAACTATTTTGTAAATACCGCCCCGAGTTGTGGCTCGCCTAAGTTCTATGTATCTAGATGGCCGGAAATTCGTACGCCCACACCTTAACAAAAGGTAAACACATTCTAAGTATACTGGAGATTCAGAAATTTTATAATTTCGATTCTTTGGTCTTTGGTTACATAGGGAACATCCCAAAACTGGCTCTAGCGAATGGATCTAGCAGTCCACGTGGACGCTACTGTCAAGCGAGGAATGAGTTCGTATCTTTTCTCTTCCTGTAGTTCTGCTTCGCCTTCATTACGGATCTCCTTATAACAAAATACAAAGAAACTCATAGAAATGCAAATTTGAGTAGGAAGTGAAACAGTGTCATTGCATATTGTATTGCAAGAAGAATTCGTCAACACAAATTCATTTTTAAATCACTAAAATATATTATCTTAACTATGTTTCAAAGGTGGAATTTAAATTATTCCTATAGAAACAGTCTTTAGAACTATTTATTTTAAAATTTGGTTGAATATTTATTTTGCCCCAACCATGATGTTTTTCTACTAAATCAGTAAAAATGTGTAGTTCACTTTGTTTGTATTATTATGTATTATATTGTTGTATTATAATGTTGTGTACAAATTCTGTTGGTTACTCAATCACTACTATACATAAGTACGGAAGATCTGGCTAGGTTGCGCCATCAAAAATGTCCCAAAATTGTCCTTACACTTCCCTGACACAAGAAGGTAAGTATGATATATTCATACAGGAACTCAGAAATTTATAAATTATGTATTAGTAATATTCATTCAGTTAACTGTGATCTTGCAAAAATATTAAATTTTTCATCTCTCTTAAAAACTGGACGTCAAGTTACATAAAGAGCAGGTCTCAGAATGAAAATTATAAATTACTTGGGAATACCTTGATAATGATCATGCGACGGGGAATTTCACAAAACAAATTACACATGTGACTCTTGCCTCTGATTGTTAGGCCACTCTTCGTGTACCGATCTTGGACAGGTATACGAAATTTATTTGCATCAGAACTCGACCTGCCGAACACCAGTGCATAAGGAGCTTAAGAATGGCAACTTATCGTATACACACATAATCAATTTGTAATTGTATTGATATGTCTCGTAAAGGACAATTGGTCTCAGCGCTGTTCGATCCCGGGGTTCCTAGTCTGTCACCCACCCAGGAACCCGCGACGCCTCGCATTCGCTTAACTGTCGTGAATTCACGTGGCCAACTAATTCGACTAACAAAGCCGGTTTCGCGATCGTGGTCTTTCAGTAGAACCATCCCAGCATTTGCTTGGATGACCGAGGAAAACCATGAAAACACTGCTCAGGATAGGCGGCACTCGATTGAACCCGGGCCTCCGGAAAGCGAAATGAAGCCACTTCGCTCGGTACATAATAGAGTAAATGCGAAAATTTATTCTGAGATACTTGTGAATTCTCTTTTTCTGTCCATTATAAAAACTTTCACCACACTAATTATGCAATACCTTTGTGCGTCACTAAATTGGGAAAGGAATGGGACTGAGAAAGACTTGCTTTGTATCATACGTCATTAGTACAATGAAAGGAGGGTTAACGTAAAGGCTGAAATGAAGGTAGCTAGATCTCCAGAAGTGAATGACTGAGGACTGCAATAGACAAAACCGAAACACGCAAACGAGAAGTGTGCAACAAGAAATGTAGAAAATCGAAACGAGGAAAACTCTTAAACCCTAAAAAGAGATTCGCATTCCTCCTCGGAGGTAAACGACCCAGTTTATTCTCAAAGTCAGTCAGCGGAATAGCCAACTAGTTATAAAAATTGTCTTTCAATAGAAATGGACTAGAAAAAGTGGTGGAAATTATACTTACTAGGACGAAACCAGTTCCTAATAAATATAAAAAATAAAAATTGATAAGTACAAAACTGAAGAGATATTGAAAGAATTTATTAAATTATAATTGACGTTTCTTTATTATGAATGAATTTATTTGAATTTGATTATGAGTTATTTTAACAGTTACTATTCCAACAATTCAACTAGTAACAAAGGTAGAGATTCTGGAGCTCACGAAAGCTTGTACAGATTGTCATTCTCCCCCTTATGTCATATACAGTGTTTAAATGTGTTTGGAAAAATGATTAAACGGCGATTTAAACACAACGCAATATTGTATTTGTCTGTAGGCAAATCGAATTCGTTTTGCAAAGGAATTATTTGTACTATTATGGTGACCAAACAAAGAATTCAGGTTACAATTGAGGCACTCAGAATAATAAGGCCGATCGCAACCGAAGATCGTTTCGAGAAAAAAAAATTCTGGTTTCGTTCCCGTTCACTTTCATTACGAACAAATTTTTGAAGATGGAATTTGAGGGTTTTGTCATATTCCAATGCTTCAACATATGATAGGTACATGACAGGAATTTATCGACATACTTCTAACTGAAAAAGCGACGTTGGTTGGGATCCACCATTATTATCCTGAGTGCCTCAATTACACAAGAGCATTCAATAAAACTACAAACTGGTCTTGCAGCTGATTTCTTAGCTCACTCTGCAGTCAATGCCCACGATTGTAGCAAGTAAAGACATTTAGTGACATCGAATGCCACCCTTCTAGGATGTGGACGCAGCCTCCCTGCTACCTTTCCACGTTTCGCGAGTCCAATTCTCACAACGCATCTCTCGATGCAGTCTGTTGCAGGCGTATTGGTCTGGAGAGATACCTCTGCACAACACAAAGAGACACTTCAAACAATTTGTTTATTTTGTACGATATTTTTCTTCGGTATTCTTCTTGGAATTCTTTTTTTCGTGATCGACCCGAAATAAAACCATTTTTTGTATACGAACATTATAAACAACCTATCAAATAGCGGAGTTTCAAGCTATTTGTGATCCGAGAACACCTCAAACTTTCTTCCAATCAACCAATGTTGCTAATATTTTACTGCTTTTTTGATTGCCAGACATTCTAGATATATTGACTTTTCTTTTTTGAGCTTCATTCAACTTCTTTGATAAATATGTTACTGGTTTTTCTTGTCCATCTATTTATACTTGCTTTAATATGGCCCCAATTCCTTCTAGCGATGCATCCGTGTAAATTTTTTATTGTAGATCTTTATCGAATATTTCTAAAACTGGTTGAGAACATAATCATTTTGTTTATATCCATAAAAGACTTCTCACATTCTTCTGACCATATGAATGTGGCTTCTTTTCTCAATAGTCTATGTAATGAGTCTAATATTATTGGGCTACTTGGTATATAATCATGGTAAAAGTTGATCTTTCCCAAAAATGGTCTGATTTTTTTTGTGTTTTGGGAATTGGAAAATTCTGAAGTGAGATTAGATTATCTTCTATTGGTATTACTGTGTTTTTTATAATGTGCCCTAAGTATTTTACTGAGTCCGCAGCGAATGAGCATTTTTTGAATTTCAATCTAAATCCTTCTTGTATGATTGCTTCTAATACTTGCTCTACATATCTGATATGGTTGGTGAATAAATCAATATATCGTCAATATAATTTTCTGAAAATTCTGTTAATTTATGTTTCTTTAATATGCTAGTCAGTATCCTTTGGAATATTGTTGGAGACGTCAGACCAAATTGTAAACACATCCATTGATAGTGTCCTTCTTGCGTTACGAAACTAGTTTTGGTTTTGTCCCCTTGACCAAAAAGCAGAGTTGATATCGTGTTGTAAAATATTTGCATTTTCTAGTTTTGATTATCTGGTCATCTATAAGGGGAAATAGTTGAGCTTGTGGTACAATAATCTTGTTTAGGTCTCTAAAGTCAATGCAGAGATGATTTTTCTTTCCTTCTATTATATGCCAATGTCTCTGGTGCTGCAAAGGAGCTGTAAGATTCTTTAATCAAATTGTTTTCTAATGACTTTGCCACTTGCGTTTCTCTCTCTCTGTCTCTCTCTTTGTCTGTCTGTCTCTCTGTTTGTCTCTCTCTCTGTCTCTCTCTCTGTCTCTCTCTCTCTCTCTGTCTCTCTCTCTCGGCCTCTCTCTCTGTCTCTCTCTCTTTCCTTTTTATCTTCTATTGAGCACCTGTATGGTCGTTTACTACAATATTTGTCTACTATCAAGTCCATTCTTGCTTCATAATTCTTTACTGTACCAATATCGTATTTGCCTTTTAGAAATACAGTCTTATATTTTTCAATTATTTTTTCTATCTTCGGTTTCTTTACTATAGAGATGTTCCAGCTTCATCTGAAATTCATCCTCCTCTATGTGTTCATTACAATTTACTAAACACTGGCTAATTTTATCTTCATGATCTATAATTTTCTTTTGTAATGTTTGTTAATTCTCATCTTGAACTAATTAATTTTTTTCATTATGTCTAATCCTATGAGAAAATCTTCAAAATCATATTTTTCTATAATGAATATATCCATGTATTCCTCCATGTCAAAGATTTTTATTTTCATAGTTACCAAACCTTTTGTATGTGTCACACCATTGACTGTTTTTAAAAATATTTTATTTACATCTTGTGTCTTGTTCTTTATCTTAACTAATTTTGGATTTATTAGAGAGAATTGGGAACCTGGATCATGTGTTCCGTTGACTTCTGTTTGCCTTCTAATAATATTTTGACTTCAATCAATGGTGTGATTACTCGTTTTTTTTCTTCTCTATTTAAATTTACTTCTAAGACTGAATTGCTTCCTATCGGGCTACCCTGGAGGGGCGGGAATTTATTTACCTTTGGGATACATATTTCCTGCAGCCGGTGAGGCTTTTGCAGATTTCAAGGGCGGTAACGTAAATAAACTAACTTAAAACTAATTACATTTTCTCTTTGGCATTGTTTGTTTTGTTTAATCATATTGATGTTTAGATTAGTTCTTAGTATTGTTCTTGTTTCGTCTTTTCTTTTGTTCATTTTCACACGCATTCATTCTTAGGCTATATTTACAACGCAAGAAGGATGGGTATGCGAGACCCTTTCTGACGCGCTGAGCACATGCCATTGTGGATTAAGCATAGGCACCGAGTCTATTGCGCCAACGGATTGGATTCTAGTACGGATTAATGAAATTAGAGATTAGTTTTGAATATTTTCTTGGTGATGTAAATGGTTCAATCAATAAATTTATCATTGATCAAAAATATTTTATTATATTGTAGAAATTTACAGAATATAACTACTTTCACTTTTCTTATAGCTTTAATGTAATTTGTTAATACAGTAGTGTTTTAGTATAAGACTGAATAAAATGAATTATTTAAGCAAATGTTGAAAGATTTTAAAAATAAATATCAGCATCACGTACCACTAAACTCTGACCCCCTACCCCTATTTAACGCAGCGTAACGCTGTCTCAACCCCAGCGTTACGTATGGTATGAACAACCCCAAATGGGATCCCTATCTGCAATGAACGTGAAATTAGAAGTGTTAAATGTAATTATTATACGTTAATAATATGGCTAGTGTATTGCAGAAAAGAAGCATGTGGTACAATTTATTTTAATATTTGCCGATATCCGTCAGCGGGACTCCACACAAAGGGTCCCTTACTTCGGCGGACCGGTGCGGTGCACCGGTTACACCAGCGTCACTGCGCCCTCATAACGGAAGTAAATTATCAATTTTATTATTATTATATATTATTATTATTTATATATTTATTTAATTCAATGAAATCGTAATTACACGTATTAATTGCTGTATCATATTGGGTCGCTCGTATAAACCCCCCACTCGACTCCTTTCTCATCAGTGACCCTTCATAATTCCATTGGACCTTCAACAGCATTGACCATTCATAATTCCGACTCCTGGTTTACTCATATTTCTTCGATGCATTACAAAATTATTAAATTTTCTATTTGTGACTTTTTTTCCCGACGATTTAACTACTTGCGTCAATTCACTAACAATGCATGGACGTGGTGGTGTCGGGTTACATCGAGATGCAGAATATTTCCACCCAGTTTTCCTCTTTGGCAATTGAGAGGGAGGGGCATTGACCAGACTCACACGGGCTCGTGGCCGTGACCACCTGCGCGAGCGGCGGAGTCGGCGAGCGCACGCAATGGGAGCTGTGCAACCGGCCGCCAGGAGCGCTCGCGGCGGCGGGGCGCCCGTGAAGCCCCAGTGACGGCAGAAGGACCGTGGCTCGGGCGTTGCACGGTGGAACGAGCTGCCAAGCCGCCGCGCCGGGCTCGTTAATGGCCGGCGACCTCCACCGGGCGCACTGGCCGCCAGGCTGACGACTTCTAGGTCGCTCTTGTGTAAGGAATCGTTCGGAGGAGGGTTTACTCAGTTTCCTCTTAAACATGTTTGAATAATAACTGGGGAGGTGGCTCAGGGTAGTAATTGATGTTACTACAGTGGCTCTCACCGGGAGGTCCTAGGTTAAGACCCGATGGTAGCAGCATTTGCGACTCATTTGCGCTGCCTGGAGGGAAGTTCTCCTAGTACCGATCGGTAATTTTCTTTGGATTGTCCGGTCAACACCAGGCAAAAGCCGAGCAGTACCCTAACACACTGGCCCCGGACCGAGCAAACTTTGCTTCTTATTCCTTGTCCTATCCTCACTTCTTACTTAACCACGCATATGCCCACATGCATTATGCAATCACACTAGTCGGAAGCTTAGAGCTTCTCCCGCCTGGCGCGGCACCGCGCTGGGGAAAGATACCTGCTTGAGGAAAATCCCCGCCACCCGTCGTAGGTCGGCGCCGGATCTCGCCATCCAGCTGGAAAAGACCGCGATCTCCCACCGGGACTAATGATCATAGCCATTGACGCTCCCGTAATCACTAATCAATTAAGTTCGTGTCCCCACAAATATGTTATATAATGAATGTATGTTATGGTTGAAATAATAAAATAATCCAAAATCTCACGAACACCTCCCACCTCCCACTACCTCATCTACCAACTCCCATTACCATCTCTGTCCTTTAACCCATCATCATCATTCTATCATTTCAATTCTAATCCTAATAATAATAATAATAATAATAATAATAATAATAATAATAATAATAATAATAATAATAAGTCACCTGGTACTGATAATATAAACATGGAATTTATCAGATATTCATCAAATCAATTTACGCAGAGACTTCTTAACCTTATTAATAGCTGCTGGTCTATTGGATATGTGCCAGAAGAATGGAATGATGCCCTAATTTACCCACTATATAAAAAAGGCGACAAATCTGAATGTTCTAATTATAGAGGTATAAGTCTTCTAAATTCCTGTTATAAAATCTATGCAAAAATTATCAATCAAAGATTAGTGCCTAGTGCTGAAACTCAAATATCTAAAAAAAATGGTTTCAGAAAAGAAATAGATCATGCTCAGACTGTAAAGACATGACTATGTCTTTATTGACTACGTAAAAGCATTTGATAGCCTTAAAAAGAAGATTATGGGAAAACAACTGAAAAATATTGACTCCTCCATCTTATTACAACATTCACTCATTATACAGAAATAATAAAATCATCCCGAATTGCTAAAAATGGAACAGAAATCAGCATTATAAACCCAGGAGAAGACAGGATGCCCCTCTCACCAACGATATTATATTTAATTTATAAATCTTTTTAATATATATTATATTATAGGACTGATCATTAAAAATGGTTGAAGACTTAAATGATGTTTAAGACTAATAATTGTCGAGATCCAAACATTACATTTTGCCGACGACCAGCTTATCATAGGAAAATCTGAATATGAAATTCAAATAGCAGTCCACAAGTTAAACCAGGTTGCTAATGAGTATGGTATGAAAATCTCATCACGTAAAACAATAGTGATGGCATTTAAGGACAAGAAGGACTTGAACCTTTAAGAGCAAAGATAGTCACATATGATCAAATAATTGAACAAGTTAATGAATTTAAATATCTTGGATATCATTTTAATTATATAAAATCACGGGATATGGAAATACAGCTGAACAACTTCACATATTTCTGCGGAATGTTACAGCAAACTCTACATCATAATGCGCAAAAGGAAACTCTTCTCAGATTTTACAAAGTCATTGCTTTGCCATTACTACTTTATGGAAGTGAGAGCTGGACATTAACATCAGATCAGCTGCGCCGAATTGAATCTGCAGAAATGAGATTTCTTCGTTTTGTGGCAGGATATTCACTATTAGACCACTAAAAAGTGTACATATCAGAGAAGAACTAAATATTGAGCCTGTTATAGATACCATATCTCGAGAAAACTGGAAAGGTCATGTCCTGAGAATGCCAGAACATAGAATAAATAAAACTATTCTTCAATATGTACCTAAAGGAAAAAGAAGTGTAGGACGTCCCTTGAAGAGATGGCATGAACAATTCTGAGATGGAGCAGACCAAGAGGTCTAATTCTTGCTGTCGATTTATAATGATGATAATAATAATAATAATAATAATAATAATAATAATAATAATAATAATAATAATAGTGAAAGTGTGTGTCTTTGTATGTTTATGGAATCAGCATTAATTGCTGATAACAAAATTAAAAATTTATATTACATTAAAACACGTGCATCAGGGCAGGTAAGAGATGTCTTTAACGGTCATTGCATTTGCTCGTATAATAGGATTAATCGTTTAGAATATGATTCGTTAATATGCGGAACAATTTTGAACAATTTGAGTAACATTTTAAAATAATGTAAAATTAATTGAAAGTGTGATAATTGTAATCTGATTAGCATTTTCTAAGTAACATCAAAATATCTGTAAATTTTCGCTTTCTTTTTAAATTCTGATTGATGATTTGCGTTGAAACGGGATATGATTGCAGAATATCATTATCCATTCTCTTTTCAGTTACATTTTGTTTTGTTTTTCGATTTATATTTTACCTCAAATAGGTTGCTTACCTTTTATTTTCTGTTGTTTAGAAATGTTACAAAGCAAAAAATGCCTACACATAAAAGAAGAGCATTACGGGTCGTGAGCAATTATTAAATACAAACTGTAATTATAATTGAAATAACATCCGCAGTCTAGGGAATTTTCGGAGCTCTTATCTGATCCATGCATGTAGTTTCCTTTTAACCTTTTTTCTGCAAAATAATTATGCGAAAACACGTTATTGAGTGGAATGCGGGTTGACTCTAAAAGTATGTATTTCATTTATGTCCCTTACAGAATGTTACAAACATTCTGTTTTTTCTCCTGCTTCTCATTGATCTTCAGATATGCATATTATGTACGTGGGACTGAGACTTTAACGACGTCATATTTTTTTCTGTGTATTTATCTTAATTATTTTAAAAATACATCGTTCATGTTTATTCGAAACTTTCTTCCACAATTTGCAAGTCATGCAAATTAATATTTCCATTGAATTTCTGTCTGAAATCATATTGATATTATTTGAAGTGATGAAAGACAAGAACAGAGTATTCATATTTTAATCTTTGGGAATTGATGATGGAAAACTCACCATCTTTAAGTGTTAAGGTGTCCGTCAAGTGCATACTTTTTTTTTTAAAAAAGATGACGTGCAAGTATTGAGGAAGATGTATTTGAGATGCAATATTCTGATTGTAATTCCACTTTGAAAAGAAATAGTTATGGGAATCCTACGGTATGTAAAAGAACATCTAAATAAGGAATGAACTTGTCGATTTTGAAGTAAAATCGAAAGCTAAGATCCGAATAAAATTAGAACGTAGTTGACATTTCGTGGTCAAGTGATGACGCCAGCGTTGTAACCTAGGGAACAACGAATCAGAAGCTTCAGCATTTGCACATTGTTGTGGTCTAAAGTTAAGGCACAAATGTTTCGAGCAAACAAATGAAACAAATATTACGAACAAGCTTTCTACGATTTTCTCAACATTGCTTTCTTCTGTTCGCCTTGTTAGTGTTGAGAGCACGCGGTAGAGCGCGCAGTATGCGGCAACGCCCCCCCCCTCCACACCGAAATGTCAACTACATTCTCATTTTATTCGTACTGTAGTATCCTAAGCCTGTATATTCAATTCAATTTCAATTATAATAGCCATTAATTTGAAAGTTAAAGTGCATATTACAATTTATGAAATCCGAAAATCTAGTGGCGTTTCAACTCAATCGCATCCGCCATTTACTTTGCCTGCATTTTTCTACACTCCACGCTGCATCATGGCATTCACCAGGAACGACAGCCAGGGCGACTTGGCCTGTGCCCACGCAACCACCTCCGCATCCACCTCTCGATCCCGAAGGAAAGACGGAGCTAGTGTATTTTTATATAAGATTTGTTTATCAATAAATATCTCCTAGGATCAGTACTTCTTACATGCAATTTTTTTGCAGCGATGGCCTATTGAAACCTACTGCAGGAAGTTCGTCAAAAGACATTAAATTCTTGAATCCTTCCCCTGACTTCGATTTCATTTCCCCTCTAAAACCAGAAAGTAATGAACACGACAAATAATTGGGAATTCATATGAAAATATGTTTACCAGCTGTTTTCTGTCAAACAACCGAGATTTCAGTTTTGTTCATATTCGAGTACTTCACCGCATGTTACTATATTTCATGTTTACTTTATATTTTAATTCGTCCTTGACAACCATGAGGCAGAAATATATTTAAATGAAAAATTCTTTGCTTCTTTCCACTTTGTTCTGTTTTAATAAATTATGTTATTTCTTGTGTATAGCAATAATGCGAACAAATGTTAAAGTTTTTCTAATGGGGGACAGTTCTCTCAACACACAAGAATCTTTGCTACAACTACAAACCAGAACGCAACAAGTAAATGCAATTACTGCAGTCCAGAGTAAACGCGGTTACGAAAACAAGATGTTATCGATTCAAAATATTTGATTTGTCTCTCAATTCACATTTTCAAAAACAACTAATGTATTTAATTTTAATGTATGATTTCTACTATTTGGCTAATTATTTACAAATATGCGTAAATTCTGTAAAATAAAACATTTTATGACGAACTGAAAACTTTAAATTTCAATAATATTCTGTTTTATTTGAATACACTATTGTCTTTGAAGATGTAAATATTTAAAAGCAATAAAATTATAAAGGATTACTTTTAATGGATGGTTTCTTTGCTGCAGTAGAGGAAATAGGAATTAATGTTGCTTTTGAACCCACAATTGTCAACTTAATTTTCCAAATATTTCTCCAAAAGGCTGTATGGAGCAGGTACCCCCAACTCGGATCACATTGCGCAACCCTAACTTTAAAACCTCGCGCCTGTTGCTATGGAGTCTGCTTTACGTTATATTAAGAGTATGGTATCCTAAATTAAACCTATAATATATTCCAATCAAGTTAAAATTCTATGATTGACTTGGTAAAATTTGCAATGTTCTGAATATGCAATGTCATAAAATATATAGTGCCCAATAAGCCACAATTTTCAAACATAAGGCAAAATGATACACCAAAAATTTATAATTGTCATAATTTATGTGGCATCACAAGAATGTTCGATTGTAAGCTGCTCAAAAACTATCACGGACTTGAAATAAGTGAAGAAAGTTGGAGAAATAGCTAATATCTTTGCGTTTAGGGACCTCTAGATCCTATTTTTCTATCTTCGTAGAAAAACGTGTTAAAAACAACTTTTGAGATAATACAAGTAAAAGAGTTAGTAACACTATTGAACAGGCTTCTGTTAATTGTAGGTTATCTGTAGGAAAGAAGTATACACCTTGAATTAACTACATTCTATTCTAATAAGTGTAGGTGAATTTTCATAAAGTAATTATGTTCTCGATAGAAATTTATTTAATTGTGTGAAATAAAATAATTTTGAATTTATCAAGTTACGACGTAAATAATTTGATGAAATCGATTTAAAGAAACGTAAAATGATTTGAGTCTCTGTCATTGGATGTAATATAAAGAGAATTGCTGGAACTTTCATTTTGTAAACTTGGTGAAGTAGTTTTCTCTCTCATTATCCATGATTTTCGGTTTCTCTTTTTCTAGAGCCTGTTTTCCTACCGTGGCGTAGATAGCAGCTACTTCAGGGAGACCGGGCCGTCGACACCCATAGGATCTCTCGGTTGTGATGTAATGAGTTTGCGGCCAGTTTACGGCCACATTCGGAACAAGGGATTTGCTTTCGGTCGTAAATAGCTTTTCGCCCACTTCTGTGAACTGTCGTATCATCTAATGGATCTCAGGGAGGCGAAAAGCAGTTCACTTCCGGGTTCTCTCCCGATATTGTGTGTATCGGTTTCTAATTGTCCACAAATATCCAATGAATGCCTTCTTAGAACTTAATCGTAATGGCAAGTAGTGTTAACGAGAATGCTTAATGCAGTGGAATCACTTGAAGACGGATTACTATCGGGTTAGGTTTTTAAAGGATGAGCCTGATATAGAGCGGTGATAATGCACAGAGGTGTCCAGTAATAGGGAAAACATGATTCCTTTCCAGAAAATGATGTTCGTTGTGTACAAAGTGAGAAGTTTTGATGGATTATGCTCACATCAGAGATACTTGATAAAAATTACCTAGTTGGTTCTTGATAAGCAATCAAAAAATATTTGCAAATTAATAAAATATTGTTGCATACACAAAATTTGTTTTTCAGATCTGATGTTAAAAAATACGTGTTATGGTGAATCCAAAAAATCATATTCATATTTTTCTTTGGGCATATTAATGTGAATGGAAATTCTACTGAATATCATGGACTGACAAAACGGTATGTGAAAATGAGCATAGTTCAAGGTCTTCGTTTCATGCTTCTTGATTGCTTTACCAGTTTGCTACAACAACTGTTAAGAAACATCGCAAATATGCATGTGCAAGTGTCATGTACGAGGAAAACCGTGCATGATCACACCTTAGGGTTCTATTAGATACAGAGTAAAGCAAAGAAAAACCGCTATCTGAAAAATTAACAGTTATACAAAAAATTTTGTTTTCCTGTGTATCAAGAAGACAAATCATAAGAAAAGACATAAACGGAAAGTAAAACTGATATTATATTTCCATGCAGTAACCATAATGAACCATTTGTGTTTTTCATGAATAATAGATTCTATTATTCTACAACATGAGTTATGTTATGGGATACCGCAGTGATAATGAGATACACGGGATACAACAGTGATATTCTGCGTTAACTTTGCATTATCATTTTAAATCATATATATCAAACAATAAAACAAACATTTTATCTACTACTTGTAATTATTATACAGAATCATCATCAACGTGCATATCTGGTTGTTGTAACGCTTTCTGTTGCTCAACGAGAACACATTTGCATCTGCAACGTTTACCGAAGGTCGTCGGGTTCGAATCCCGACGGTGGTGAAGTTTAGATGAGAGCTAGGAAGCTGAGTCTAATTCACCCACTCTCTGAAGGAGCCTCGTAGCGATAGGTTGCTCTGACCGGTAGCTTTCCCTGTTGTCTCCGATCAGTAAGTACAGTGTGTCCCGTAAGCGCCGCAAACGTCCTCCCAATCTGGTTGCCAATGTCAATCAAGCTGGTTGTCCTCCCAATCAAACTGGTTGTCCCATGTTGTAGATTTACTGCCTGCCTGCCTGTTCGTCTAGCCTAAAAGAAAACTCTGAGCTAATTTCAAAATTACCTGTTTCGTCGTCCGTGTAGTACCTTCTTTCTCAGCTAGATGGTGAAAGGAGTATAGAGAAATTAGCGTAGTCAGACAAAGAGCGGACCTGATGGCCAGCCTCTCGCCAGGTAAAATAAGGCATTAACTAACTAACTACCCTTCACACCCACCTGCGTCTGAAAAGGTATATACTTCGCTTTGGCCCTTCATGCCGTGTGGCTGATGAATTAAATGCGAGGATTCTGAACAGCTACTATTCACCGTGAGGCGCGCATCATTTAAAACGACCTCGATGTAGTCAATTTTCATGTTTCTCTCTCCTTCTATTTGCCTCTAGGCATTTGTATAAATATTCAGATTCATACTCGATTTTCGTTTGTAACTTCTGTAATAATAGTTTACTAAGTAAATATTATGATTATTGTTATTATTATTATTATTATTATTATGCATTATAATTACACCGTGTTCCCTTCAGTGAGAATTGTGTTTCCTTCAACCAGCGCCATCCCCCTCCCCGGGCAACTCTCCGCCCTTCGCGGCGCCGCTCGGCGTTCATCCTTTGTGCAGAGAGGATTCCTTCGCACAGTCCGCTGCTGCAACACCTCCCTTCTAAGGTCTTTCTAAGGCCACTTTCTTTACAGGGGCATGGGCCTCGCGCTATCATTCCTTCTTCATCCTTGTCCCTTCCTTTCCTCTTAGACGTATAGTAGGAGAAAGCCCACATGTCTTACATTGCCACACGTATCGATTGACCAATCGAGAGGCAAGGCATTTCCCGGCTGGAGGGGAATGTCTCTCTAGAGAAATGCCTAGACGCCGCCGAGTTGGTCGCCGCCGGCTCTCAGTTTCAGTGGCGGAAGCGCACTTCCATCTCACTGGATATAACATGCACTCCACCTTCGAGAATACTGTATTGATTAGTTTCGGTGCATGTCTGCTAAGGTCATTATTCCCGTAAGAGTAGTGTATGTAAGTAGGCGGTGAGAATAGGGCAAAAAAAGGGAAGAAATAGTTTGCGCCGTCCGTGACCCGCGTGTTTCGTTAGTTTGTTAGGAAGTTAGGTGTCTGTTAAATAAAAAATCTACTCCAGAGTGCAACACATTTTCTAAGGAACAGATCTAGGAGCTATGAGTACTCTACATTACTTTGCTGAACTTACTGGTTGTTGCCAATAACGTAGTGTCTTGCTTGAACCTGGGAGTTGTTCAAGCTATTACAAACGTTCAGCCGAACTCTTTCTAGAGCTCCAATGACCCTTGGTACGACCTGAGTTTTTACGCCCCACATCTGACTCATCTCGATTTCCAAACTCAACATTTTCTCTGCTTCCTCAATTACGGAAACTTCCTCGATTGGAGAAAAAGTGGCATACTACTGATAATAATTAATTCTGATAATAATATTATTTTTTGTTTTTCTCATTAGAAATTTGATCATACCCTAGCAGAATGTTGTGATGGATGAATGATTAGCGTCAATGAGCGGATTTAAATAATAGTTAGTCAGTGGTGGAAAGAGAGGCAGAGTAGATAAGAGAACCCCGAGAAAACTTTCGAAAACTGGTTTGTTAATCACAAATTCCACCTGGATTGAGCACGATATAAACGCTGGTATATACAGGTTGAATGTGTGGTTAGTTCCATCAGTTATCCTAAAAGTCGCTATGTAGTCGCCATCGTGTTGTTAAACATCAAAGATTTAAAGGTTCGTTCATTCGGGCGCAACAAAATGTAATTTTTAATGACCGTTTGTATTCATTTATAATTAAGATTTAACAGAAAACAAAATTGTAATATAATTTAAAAAATGGGAGCCCGTATAAATTGCGTTCGTGTGGTTCCAATACATAAACTGGCATTGCTTTCTTTAGTTGGCATTTCAAATTTTATCTTTTACACATAAGTTATTTTGGAAATTCTTCATTCACAAACTAAACATCAAAAACACCGTACATGAAACATTGATGTGAAAAACATCAGATTCAATATATAGATGTTTAAAATATTGCGGTTTCTATAAACTCATCGATGTTTTGAAATTATGGGCCTCAATGTGCATCCCTATAAACCACTAAATTACACGTCCTACAAACCGTATCGTTAGTAGGAAGTTTTAGCGCCACGCGTAAGGATTTTTGTCAGCAGTCACGCGTGGGACCTTGAAGTCATAAGGTCTTACATTAGGTCTAAGGCACGGCCTAATACATAGTCATAAATAGTCCACGCCTGCAGGAGTTCCCATGGTCACCTTCCAAGGAGCAAAATGTCCGCTTAAAAACAAGAAATTTCCAGATTTTTCCAACTCTGGTGAACAGATTCTCGTACGTTGTATGTATTACAAATAATCCTTACAAACTCCACAACTCTGGCAAGAATTAATGTGTAATATTGGAAAGGTGACAGGTAAGACATTCACAAAAAGTTAAAATTTTATCTTCGTGTTAGGTTCTGTCTTATTCTCATAACAAAGGACGTTATCGGATAATCCCTTCATTCTCAAGAAATCCAAATCTCAGGCTGCATACTTATCGGGGAAGGCCAGAAAATCTAAAACTCCTTGCATAAAAGAGATTTGTTTACTCTTGACTTGTACCGTGGTTCAAATGCCTCACCAATTGCCTACTCTTTAATATTATATCTAACTTCTATGTTTAACGCTTAAAATACTTCTTTTGTTTTAATGCATAACGCAATGTCGCAATTGCTCAAGCTCATCTGAACGTTGTTCCTAGCGATCGTATAACGTCGTTAGTCATGTGATCAATAGAGGTTAAGGATGCCTCCTTGCCCCTGGCGCTAAAACTGCCTAATTGCTGTGCGCGCCGCTGGCGGCGCGTCGCGCCTTCTCTCTTCTCCTTGGGGTCTGTCGCCCGCCGCTGCGCCGCCTCGCGGCAAACGGCCTCGCTCGTTTCCGTGCGCCGAGTGGCGAGATGGCGAGGGGGCGAGGGGACGGGGCTCATCGGGCGGAAGAGCGCTGCCTCCTCTCTCGTTAGCACAGCGCGCCGCGCCACGGAGCGCCTGGCAGCTCCCGCTTCGGTCCACACACACACTCACGAGCGAGTGACGCCTTTGTCCGGGGGCTTAATGGCGAGGAAAAGCAACGCACGAGATGGGTATGGCGCCGCACGTATCCCAGCGGTAAAGCCAGTCACAACTCGGACCACACACGATAGGTTGGACAGAAGAAACACTTCGTACAGTCACGCACAGACTTCGATTATGTTCTTAGAGTAACTTCGATGTGTTGGGACACTATTTTAAAAAGCTTTTCCATGTGTACTCCTCGTAAAGGGGACATAATTATGAATATTGATGTTATTTCATCGCAATTTTTCTAACACCGACGACCTTTTAGGCCCTGGTTACGGACCTAGTGAAAATTGCTCATTGGATTAGAATACCATTCTGTATTAAATTTTGGTTTGTATCAAATGTCTGTTCTTTTTATTGGGAGGTTGTGTGACGTGTGAAATAATTAAATGAAAAGTGTTGCAAAAAGTGAATATGTATAGGGAAACTAAATTAAAATACGTTGCTCCGTTTATTGGGCTACAATTCTGCACTTCGAACTTGTTTCATCAGAATTTTACTCACATGGCTGTCGAATCTGGTGGCATTTCTGGTGCAAACTATTGGTGTTAAACAGCGCCTACATTCACGCCTGTACTTTTACGCAAAATGACGCACAAGGTACGCAAATTTTCGAAAAAGTGTACATATCCTGATTTCGAAATCTATCTTTAAGGAACAAATTTTACTAAGGAAAAAAATTCTATCTTCATAATTGTAGTTGCAGGAAGATGCCGAAAAAATTTTGAAATTTTGCAATTATAAAAAAATCTGTTTTCAACGACCATAAGACCTACACCACTTTCTTCGCAGTTAATTATATCCAAACTTTAATCAAAAACGATAGAGCCATTTTTTTGAAAACATGTCCTATGGGCGTCATGTAAAGTAGTTTACAAAATTAAGATATCAATTTAGAAAATCTGCTGAACGGTTTAGCTGCTAGCATTGTTCACAGACGGACAGGTATTTTTTATCAGGGATCCACAATACATGGATTGTGGCCACCCGATGCGTTGAAGATTTGTTTTATAAATTTAACAAATGGATTTATCCACTTTTTAGTTTCCAGGGACCTGTAATAAGAGTTTTTCTAACGAAAATTCTGAAGGCTCTGCATATTTAGGTTTTTAAAAATCTCAATTCCTCATTCTCAGGTAGTTTGTGTGTAGTGAACTTAACTGTGTAGAAACTAATTTCTTGATTTAAGGTTTACTTGTTCATAATTATACAATATTTCTATTTGACAAATTTAATCCATCTCATTTCTAGCCAGTTACAGACATCATTTTGTTCATTTTTCTTCATTCTTGTTAAAGAATTTTGAAGATCTTTTGACACACGAATCATTAACTTTAATTTTTGTGTTAAAGAAAAAAATATGCGATATAATTATGTTACTTTTGTTGTTCCTATTACCAAATCTGGATCAATCTCTTTATAATCATATCACTGCAGACGCTATAAATATCTCGAAAATCATGCATCACTTGTAGAAATCGACGTAGCCGTACCACTGAAGTTGTGCCAGTATGTAAATAAATAGATTGTCACATTCTGATTCATTTTCATTGTGATGCACTATGTCGTTCACAGAAAGAACTTGGAGTTCTGTGACTTTCAGAATAAATGTATAACACCTGCACGGACTTGAAAATGGGGTTAACTCAATTCCTCAAAAATAGGAGTTGTACCACTATTAAAATAACACCTCCACATAACTTTGACTCTACAACATAAGCAATATAAATACAGCAAAAATACAGCATCCTTCTCCTCATTATATTACAAATAAATAACTTCTTTATCATTTGTGTTTCAGAAGCATAGATTCCCCACAGAAAGTGTGTTTTGTACTTTTTTGATTTTCTTGCGGTCTGTGGATCAACTGACACTTCACTTGCATTTGTAAGGCTCGAGACGACATTGGCGTCATTTTTGAACAGTGACTGCACTTCATTTCTGATGGCCGACTGGCGGGCCGTCAGATAAAGTTCATTCGTTTTTCTTCTTCTGTTTAAGAAAGTTGTGTTTTCTTCAACAATACTTACATTCCTTTCACTACAGTTGAAAAACGTATGAATTGGAAATCACCAGCTTAGATGAGATTAAGAAAAAAAGGTTTGTTATAAAAGACTGACATGTATACTTGGAAATTTGAGTCAACTTATTAACGATGCGGGTTAGATGACTAATTTTCTCTCTCATGGTACCACTTCCTTGTTGCCTAAAGATACTTTGAAGACAAGAAGAGCTGTGAAGACCGAAGTATCGATCAATTAAATTTTTGTCTGCTATGCAAAAATTAAACGTAATGTTTATCTAAAAAAAATTATTGCCATTACAAAGAAAATAACAACATTGCTTTCCAGCAAAAGCTGCAGCAGAGGAACAAAGGCTGTGAAGAACAATTGCTTCAGTTGCGAGCGACCACGACATGATTCTCCGCACGCACCAACAGAGCCAAAAGTGAACAATTGGTGCGATTCAGCGGGATAGACATCCGGCTCTGACAAATAAATTCGTTGGAGGCAGTTACATGCCCTGCGGCTCTCCGCACGATGACCTTTATGACACATGCCATTCTCACACTAACAACGTCGCTGCAGACACGCCTGGTGCCTGCTATCAAAGACGATTCCGCTTGTGTTGGTGGCGACGACGACAAACGGATCGTATCTGGAAGAGCAATGGGGATCGTCACAAGCCCCCATTTATGGTAGCACACGTCCCATCATCCTAGTGTGATGGTGTGAGGCGGGTGAACCTGGATACCCGTTCACCTATTGTGTTCCACACGTCCACCACGAGAGCCGCAGGGTTCCGCATGATTCACGAGGTTCTACAACGGTTTGCTTTATTGATCATAAACATCCACGACTTGCTCTATTAGAACAATACCAAGCTTATCCTTAAACCGCAATCTACAAGAAGCAAGCTGCTCAGGATGTGCCGTTGCAGAACTGCACTTGAGACATGTTCAACTCCGTTCCGCGAAGTCAGACCGCTTGTGTTTGCCAAAATGGCTTCCAGACGCCAGTAACATCCATCTCCTGTGGCCTTGTACCGCAATAAATATTGGACCGACAAATGTGAAAAAGTAATAATATCGTATGTGTGATATCACCTGCTGTCAGCATTGGTTTGCAATCAACTTTGTCCTTCTAGGTGCAGCGTTTTTTTATGGCTATGAGTATATAACGCACGCTGACCATGAGCCAGCTGTAAGCTCTCTATATGTGTGGCGCTTCAAAATGATCGAGATCGACACAAACATCACTTCACAATCATTTCATAAAGATACAATTCAAACAGTATACGGAATAAAACATTTTATCTTTGTCCACAAAATTTTGGTTACGACCAAAGAGCGGAATTTTGATAAAGGTCGTTTTTCTTTTCTCTCTCTTCCTCTCTCTCTCTCTCTCTCTCTCTCTCTCTCTCGCACTCTCTCACTCTCTCACTCTCCCTTTCTCTCTTTCTTTCTTTCTCTCTTTCTTTCTCTCCCTCATCGATCGAGAATTGAGACGAAATTAAAAAGAACACAACGTCGCTGACAGAGTTTAATTTTTTAATGTTTACTTTATACATATTTTCTATTAATCATTTGTTAATTCGTTCAGATTTACTTTGAAAAGTGAGTAATGTTAGATTTTAGACCTCTACTGTAGGGTTTATTCTAAAAGTCATTACGTCTTTGTCGTGCTTAAGGTGAGTATAATAATATATGACACTGGCAGTACTTGCAGTGCATTTTGGAAGCATATTGTCACTGCCAGTATTTTTCGTTCAGCCATAACGAATAAACATACATATGTAAGAATTTCTGTGGTAATCTTTTTAAGCCCGTATATTTAAGAGGAGGAAGGATAGTAAAAATGTGACGAAAATCTTGAGGACGTCAAGTTACTTGCAGAGGTGGACACTACCAACGAATCTTGCGTTTAAGTTTTCCTACAATCATCAATAACACATTTCACTGCGATATGATAATATGTTAAATAAAATGATATCATATGAATGGAATTATTTTATCCCTTACAGTATTCCTCCCATCTGCTGTAGTCATGAGAATACTCAAATTTTAAATAACAAGTTATAATTTATTGTTACAAAGAGACGTTTGTGCCTAAATTATTATTTACAATGTTTACATACAAAAACATACACCTAATCAGCATTTCATTCGGTCACTACCTACAAACAACCTTCAAATAGAATTATTTTAATGGAAATTCAAAAATCTCGCTGGGCAATTTAAATTTTTCTTATTGGGCGGATTTACAGCCATTTAACGGCGGAGGGGTGTTCGAAGCGTCTGGCAACCCTGGCCAGATCAACGCGATTTAAACGATAGAGGAAAAACAGTTGGGAATCACATTGTTTGGGTCATGTGCCTGCCTACAAAATATTTGGTAAATCATGAAACAAACTACAAAATATGAAAATGTGATGCGGGATTGACCGGGAGAAATTTTTCACAAAATCCGAGCGGGGTCCTTTCTATTGCCGATACCCATTACTCTCAACCAACCATATCAGCAATCGACCCCGCTCAAGGCCTTTCTTCTGACAGCAGCGCTTGTCGGAGCTTTGTGGAGTTGGTGGCAGTCTCCAGCGCTTTGTTGTGAAGCTAGACGCTGTTCCGGCCGCAGCGAACGAGAGGCGAACGTGCATGAGTAGCGATTGGAACGTCCGATCGCTATTGTCGCTCGAAAATGACGTTCTAGAGACGAACAGACCTTCGCACACGAAGTGCGAATGTGGCATCTTTCCATTCAGTGTTGCTGTGGAGAGTTTTCAAACTGAAGTAATTCATTGCTTTTAAATCGTTTGTGTATGATGGGGCGTTTCTGAAAAGAATATGCGTCGTATAGTTCCTTTGGCTTTACAGAAAAAAAATTCAGTATTAAATACGAATAAGTAAATATTTGAATATAATAGTAATTGATATTGTGGGTAAATTTCTCGAATTAAATTTCTTTCCCATTTTTTCATGACAGCGTTACATTCCCACACACACTCAAATATAATTATGCTTGAAATCTTGCTTGAATACAGACCTCACACCGATGTCTCATTGACCTGCGATCCCGATACCAAATTCCAGGAGTATTGCATATGTCCTCGCAAAATGCCATAATTCTATTCCGAAGGAATTCCAAATCAAACACCGGAGAAGATTACACCAATGATTAGACCAACAAGTAGAAATCGAGATGGTTCAAATCAGGTGAGTTTGGAGGCTAAGCAATTGGGCCACCTCTACTTATCCGTCGATCAGGAAACCTTCGATCCACGTGCCGTCGAGCCGCACGACGGTCGAGACTGTCGACGGTACGAGACGTCGAGTCTGTTGACGACTGATCAGTGGAGTGTCTTCATAAACACGAGGAATGGTGTTTTCCTGGAAGTTTGTGTACACCTGCCCCGTACGTTTATATATATAACTACAGGGGGTCGAACTACCGATAATCAGTGATACCGACCCTCATACCTGATATGTGACGGAACAGTTGCAAGTGGGTTTTATATGCCCCTAAATGCTGGTTGTGGAAATTTGTAATGCCATCTCGTGTGAACTGTGCTTCAACAGTAAATAATACTAAGGCAGAAAAGTTCGTATTTGCATCACACTGCTGCAAGAATCACTGACAAAGCCTAACTCGAGCTGGATATTCTGCCTGTAAACGTTGCAAATGATAAGGACACAACTGATATTCTTGCAACCGCCTCCAAGCAGTCGTATGAGGAACATTCACTAACAACACTGACCTTCGAGTCTTGATAGGAGATGATTCCACAGCGTCCCGAATCTCCTACTCTACAGATGGAGTCGTAGATCTTGGTCGTCCCCTCCCCAAATCAGGAGCGTTAAATTTTCCATGCGCGCATAGACGGTGATGGAAACATACAAATGTCTTCCGATCTGGACATTGTCTCTGTGGGTACCTCTCCTGGTAGAAACGACGAGCCAGATCAGCATTGCCGTCCGCCTTCTTGTACATGAAGTGCATGTCCGCCAGCTCCCGATTTGAGTACATGAAACACTGACGAACACCAAATACAGCACTGAATGTAACCTTCACCTCAGAATGAACACTCAGAGTGTCCTGTTGATGTGTCCTTTCACGGCAACGACCTGCAGAAGAAAAAGCGTTTCGGTGAATTTCAGTGTTGGAAGACTCGGAAATGAAGCATATCCGAACAAATGCTCTAATGAACTATTTTGATTGTCTACATATGGAAAATGCATACCTAAAATTATGCTTCCTATTTTTTAACATTTTTCATCACATGCATACACGTTTTTCACATTTTTCATCACTCCATATTATTGATGTTAGTGTTTTTTGTGTCTTTCTACCTTATAGTACGCGAATTATCCGGTATATGTTTTCCATATCTTCCTCGTATAAGGCCAAATTGTATGGCGTAAGCTTTAAATACCTCACGGAGATACAAAAAATTGAAACAATACTCTGATAATATGTGGCGGAAAATGGGTAGAAATATATAACTATATGGACTTACTTCATTGATGTCATTTATGTGTAAACGGCCTCTACAATTGCGTATTTGTTCGGTTGTTTTCCTGTTGTGTTTGAAGGAAAAAATATGTGAATACTATTCTTGCTTTCTTTATTATCATTTTGAAGGAATTTCATTTCATTATCGCATAATGACTGGGTTTTTATTACTTCGATCTTTGACAATTTTCTATTAATGTTCCATTAGTATAATGCGATTATTTTAAAGAGTTGTATCAAATGAATTATAGGTATTTTTATGCTGCATTTTCCACATTTCAATTTTCCACATTTCCTAATTAAGAGGGTAGGAAGTGCTTCGGAAGACGAGATAACAAGCGTTTTCAAGCTGCATTTTCTCCAAAATGTATATCCTCCCACCAATGTGGCTGATGTTGGCTCTTGAATTTGAAATTGATGTTTTAATTTTTAGGGGAACTTAACATTGAACCTCTAGAACATTCTCAAATTTCTCTCGAACAAGTGTACAAATGTTTGAATTTTTGAAGGAATAGAGGAAAGTAAGCTCCTAAAATGGCCAGGATTTGATTTTCATTCAATTATATGAATTTACGAAAATTGACACAATTAAAAAAAGTGGTATCTTTCCATTACAATATCTTAATAATTAGAAATTGTAATAAAGTGTAAAATGTTTTCAAAATATTAGGGTTTTCGCGTAATTTTGCTTAAAAAAGGCAATTTTAAAAACATGAATATCTGAAAAATGCTCTACATTTTTCTTTGAATTTTGTATTCGAATAGTGCACAATGCACGAAATAAAATGGCAAACGCAATTTTGATGCAGGCTTTTGATTTTTGAAAAGATAACGAATGTAACTTTTTTACACATCTCTCATGTTAATATTTGCACTTCTGGTGTTTTAATACACTATTGCGTTTGTGAGTACATGTGCTTAAAATGATTTTTTATGAAGTTTCTCGAAATTTCAATTTTTTTTGTAAAAACGAGCCCAAAGTTGCGCCTCAGAAACTCTTAAACGACGTTTTCTTCAAAACTTCTCCAAGTTCTTCAGTGAAAAGGAAGAAGCAGGTCCAGGTTTTACCCTTCTACGAAACGTTTTTAAAGTCATATTTCAATTCTACTATTAGGGGACCAAACGCCTGAGAAAATATGAAAAAATATCTTTTTTCAGATTTAGCATGGGAATGAATTGAAAGTGCACTATATAATGAGGTGGTATTATACACTTAGCGAGGACACAAAGGGCGCCTTCCCTCGCCGCCACGGCAGCGCTCGTCCGTCAATCGGCAGGGCTCTTCGCCGATCCTCCGGCGACATCGAACAACGGGACCGCAGCAGGGAGAACGCAGCACCGGCGGCCGCAGTGGGAAGGCTACCATTTAAAGCTGTGCTCTGCCAGCGGTAGCGGGCACGCCCTCCTCCGCTTCGCGTGGCGAGAGTCTTGACGGAAGCGCGCTGCCGTCGCGACGTGGGAAGGCGCCCTAAGGTAGCTCAGTCACGGTAGTATTTTTATGGGATGTGGACGCGGAGTCCGTACATAATCACTCGCATGGCCATTGAACAAGTAACATTTATTCATTGCAAATGCACCAGCATCTGTGAAATACTGAGACACAAACACTTAACACAATAGTAAAATGAAGTATTGATTCTGAGGACTATCAGGCACGAACAGTTCACCCGCGCAAAGAGGGCGAAGATTTCTGGTAACAGGCCATCATTAAGCGCACTTCAAGTGGTTAGAACTAGACATTCACTCGTGTATAGCAAGTCCATGTAAGACGGAGAGACAGTCCATGAGAGATATTTACGAGTAACAAGAGAGTCAATGTATAAAAAAAACATTTATGTAAATACCGCGCGAAAGATATTTTTTAAATTACGGATTTTTGAAGAAGTTAATAATATGAAAATTGCATTTAAGTCATGTTAGTGCATTCAACACAACTATACAAATAGTTTCAAGAACAAAAGTTCCAAGTTTTTTTAATAATCATTTTAAAGTTGGCTATATTTCGGTAAATATTTCGCCTGACAATAGTACAAGACCTATTTTGAAAAATATTTTCTTAAAAAAATCTCCATTTTTTGTGTAATTTTGAATGAAATGAAAAACATTTTCTCAAAGACTTCTCTAATTTTTTCAATGAAAATTTGCATATAGAGACCTCTCCTAACACATTCTTAAATTCGTAATTCAATTCTACCATTAATGGACAGAAAAATTGAGAAAATATGAACAAATGTTTGTTTTTTCATACACTTCCGTACTTTCCGTAGAGTAATTTTTACATAAAAGTAAACCATTGTGTTAACTGAACCGTACTGTAAATATTTTTTTATAATACTTTATGTACAGTTGGTCAATTTTGTGAATACTGAGGATCTCGAAAGGCTCTGGTATTCTTTTGACGCCGAAAAGAACAGTAAACTGATATGCGAATGTGTATTTCATTCAATAGAATCAATAAATCTTCGACGTTTTTTTAGATAATGGCGGATCCATGGGGCTAAAAGTTAAAATGGAAAAAGTCGGGAAAAATAAAAATAAGAAACAGAAGAAAAATTGTAGAAACGTCTAAAATATAAATAATATAAAATAGAACAACGAATATGTTTATTATTTAACAAATATCTATTATCTCCTCAAAATAATCGGCTGGATACGCCGCGTATTTATGGAAGTATGATATGAGTGTTCTACGCGTTTTTCACTGCACTTTACACTTTACTATTAAGTTAACAGTAAACTCCTACTTTATATTACAGAACGTCATCTATACCTGTACATTACTATTATGTCTTTCTGAATCTGTTGTGTCTGAGCGTAAGACACAGTAAAGTAACTTCGGGGGAGTTGAGTTTGTTTCCGAGGGCTCCCTCCCGTCGTATGCCCAGCGAAACGGCCCTCGCCCACGCACGCCGTCTTGGCCGCACTTTATTAGCGGCAATGTAGTGAAAGCGCCAAGTGACTCAGGGCTCCAGCCGACGAAACACACCCGCTCGTCTCGCGAGGGCTTTGGCCCACGAGCAGAGGCGCACCGCGAATACATCTCGCCCTGCGATCTTTATTGCTTCCTTTCCATTTTTATGGTCAATGTCCTGGTGAGGAAACAGGAGTCTCGCGAAAATATTAGGCCATGATGCAACGTCTTACACATCGTTCACACAGAATTTAGAAATGTCTCGTTACTCAATATCAGTGTGGGTATTTCACGTAAAATTAGCCAATGGAAAGCAAGTCTTCATGATGAAATTTTGTATTTATTTTAGTTAATTTATACTAAGGTAGTTTGGGTTTAAGAAAAATTAATACTACTACTAATAATAGGATCTTCAATAACAATATCACATGTGTTATATATATATATATATATATATATATATATATATATGTATATTATTACACTTATTGTGTATTGTTTTCGACATGTATAGTTTTCAAAGATAAATTGTTCTCTAAATAGTTACCGCCGGGGTGGCGCAGGTTCGAGTTCTGATTCTGACGGGGCTTACCATATTAGCTTGGAAGCTAGCTTGACAGCGATGTCAAATTCAGCCGCTGGGGAGAATTCTAGCGGCCAGCTGCTCTGGTCTGTAGTTTTCCATGATTTCTCCGATCAACACCAGGCAATGCCGGAGCAGTGTCCTAACAAATGGGGCACGGACCTCCCGATCTTTCTTTCCTTTTCTTTGTCCTTTCGTTCCCCTTACGTACACACTCATATGCAATACACCATCACATTTGTCGAGAGACCAGTTGAGAGCTTATAGCTTCTCCCGGCTGGGACGAAGCCCCGCTGGTGGTAGATACCTAGTGGGGAAAATCCCCGCAAGGCTACGTAGGCCAGCGCCGGACCACGCCAGCCAGCGGGCGAAGATTACCGCCACTTCCCACGATAAAAACGTGTACTATACGTACGGGACCAATCAACTTATTAATTGACGCGCCCGGAATCACCGATTTATCAATCTTAATAGTTCTGAATAGTTAAAGACCGTTACTAGTTGACCATGTTTGAAAATAGAAAAGTGATTCTCTTTTTTATTATGGATACCATTGGAACGTGTGAACAATAAAGAAAATATTAACTTCAGTATATGTACTGGTATTAAAATCATCGATCAACGTTCGACAGTGACAGAATTTTCGACATTAGCTTGCCAGCTATGTCCAACTTAAACTTAAAGGATTACATAACAAAGAGACAGATCTACAGCTAGCCGAGTCACTCAGGAAATAACAACAAATATTGTGTAGTCATTCTCCTAGATAAGGTTTTTAATAAAAGCTTTATAGTTAAATATTGGTCACCATTACAGAGAGACGTTTAAGAAAACTGAAAGGAGTAATGGCTGCAACAAACGGAAGTGCTGTAATGCTTACGCCACCGTCATTTCCTCTACTCTTCGCACCAATTTGTCACGATGTGAAACTCGGCCACCACCGTCCTCACCTTTATTCACTTCGCTTCATTAAACCTTTAAGTTTCAAAAAAGTTTCAAATAATATAAAAAATAGTAAAATATCAAAACCTAACATAAATATGGAGATCACAATTTTCTCGTCAATCACTGCCTTAATAGTATCACCATACGGTGTAAACTCTCTCTCTTAAACTTTTTATATTGAATGATTCCCTATAATGTGGCCCCAACGTGAGTTTGGATTGTTTACATCATAGTCCATACATTGACAGAATCAATAAAAATTGTTCACCACGAAAAATTGTTTCTTTTGAGTTAAAAATAGTAATCACTCTCAGCCTCAACCTCGAGGACTACACCCAGGAAAAAGGTGGCTCTGGTCACCAACTGATCTCACTGCAGTGTACCTGACGGGGAGCTCCTAGCGGTCGAGCCCCGACGATTGCAGGATACTCGCTAGATAGCTAGCGCGAATTCAGCTGCGGTCTGGAGGAAAATTCTAGCGGCCGAATGCTCTGATCGGTTAATTTACGTGGTTTCTCCAACACTAAGGAAAAGTCGGAGTAGTGCCATAACAAACGGGTTACGGACCGCGCGCGATCTGTCCATCCTCTGCCGTGTTCCTTCCTCACCTCTTTGATTCACACACATCAACTCACATCCACTGCCCTATCACATCTGTCAGGAGACAAGTAAGGAGCTTAGAGTTTATCCCGGCTGCGGCGGTGCCCCGCTGGAGACGGAAGGCGCCTGCTTGGAGAAAATCCCCGGAAACCGACGTAGGTCAGCGCAGGATCTCGTCACCCAGCGGGGTTCAAGGTCACCGCCACCTCCCGCGATTAAAACGCGCGCTACACTTATGGGACTAATGACATTAGCAGTGGTTGTGTCCTCCGACGTCGCAACAACCTTCTAACTGCGAATATCGACGAATGAGTGCTGCGAGGAACCCTTTAGTAGTAATATAGTTTCTGTTTCCGCTAAAAGAAACAGAAAAGTAATTAATTTAGCTTAACATGGGAAAGAGTAATAGAAATGTAAATAATGTACCTTATTCAGATTTAGTTTTGACACGAGTCAGAAGAATAGAACACCATTAATTCTTTACGAATTAATATTGCTCATCTTTGTCTAAAAGAAACAAAAGAAAAAACGAGTTCAACTAATTTTTTTTTCGCTTGCTGCCTGTCTTGAAGGAATTCAAACTATCGTAAATATTTCTGACAGCCTAACTTAGCTTCATTTCCTTTTCGACATTTTCAAACAATTTGTACTCTTTGTTCCGCCTTTCAACTTCTTTAGCTCCACACTCAAAACACGGAATCAATTGGTGGAGTCATAAGTGATAACTAACCCTCCAACTATATCTACGGCCATTGCAGAGAACTATTGTTTCCGTTACTCCTCAGACGAATGATGTTGGGTGACTTACGTGCATGCGGAATCACAGCAACTCAATGAACCACCGCGAGGAATGTTCTGCCATCACAGCGAGTAGCTTCTGCCATCGTAGCCGCCGCCCCTTCCCACCTCCCGGCGTTTCCTTTGTGTTGCCGACTGGTTGTTCCCATGAATCTCCGGATGTCCCGCTAACGGAAGGCAGCACATCTGAGAGAGCGGTGGCACGCTCAAGCGTCACATCCGCCCGCAAGCGCCCGTCACCGAATTCGCCGGCGCCGAAAATATCTCCATTTCAACCCATCGACGAACGATTAAGTCACCCTAGTGAAAAGCTGCTACCGTTAACGCTACAATAGGGGGTTTGCGCACGCCATAGTGGCAGCACTATCGATCTTCTGCGCATGCACCGTCCACTACGGCGTGGACAAACTCCCTAATGGCTAACGTCCCGGCCAAAACCGTAATCAACACAACCATAACCATACTGAACACAAGAGAATTTTTGTACCCTCGAATATTAAAGCAATCGGCAGCACTATGGATATTTCGCATAAGGGCAGTTTGCGTTTTGGATCACTTTTGTTCCTCTGTTTGAGATTGCAGATTGTAGAGATCGAGATTGTATTCAACGCTGTCCGCTATGGCGTGAAAAAACTTCCCACCACAGTAAACAAACTTCTACAAAACGAACGAAATTAGCCAGCGAATAGATACAAACCTAGCCACGAATATACATAACGTCAGTAGATATCTCATGGCCGGACTATCGCTGTGCGATATCTATGTATCTTCACCATGTCCACTCTCTCCACTATCAACACCACTGCCGTCGCAACCTCCACCATGACTATTGCCATCACGATCAACACCACCTCTCCTACCTCTCCTAGTACTAACACTAACCCTCTCCTACTTCTTCCAACTCCATCTCCATCTTCAACTCCACCTCTCCCACCACCTCCACCACTACCACCACCTTCACCACCACCACCACCACCTTCACCACCACCACCTCCACCTTCACCTTCACCTC
>BOPP01000436.1:89274-131926 GCA_017312745.1 Gryllus bimaculatus
CCACGCACCATTGTGCGCCGCCTTACGTAAGGCGCTGCGCCCGTTCCCGCGCTTTCGCCCGCCAAAGCCAGGGGATTCGGAAGACGCCTCCCCGCTTCCGCCCAGCGGCCACGCGCCCGCTTTCCACCGGCGATTGTTCGTGCCTGGCCTGCCCCGGCCCGCTCATCTCGGACGCTCGCTCCGCGTTGCTTACTGCGACCATCGCATGAGCCGCGCCGTTCAGCCCTCCCGGCGCCCGCTGACCCGGCCCAGGGCCACTGCGCTCTCTCTGGACACGGAAGCGTTCCTCTTCATGAACGTTTGAGGTAGAGGAATAAAGAGGTGGAAGGACGGGAGAAATGGAGGGGTGGGTGAGGAGATCGAGAGACTGACGAAGATAGGACAGGGAGAGAGAAGAAAAGAGTACAGACGGAGGAAGAGAGAGGAGAGTGAGAAAGAGAGGAAGAAACAGAGGAGGGTTAGAGTACAGAGGATCATGGTATAAAGATAGGCAGAGTGGAGAGAATGAGGAAGAGACGTACATAGGAGGCACACTGTCTGACAAGCAGATTGAAAAATGAGCAGCCTGCTCTTTTCATTTCATAAAATGATTGTATTTTATAATGGTCTATTCTAATGTTTTAATGTTCAAATTGTTCATTTGTTGATACGTACCTACGTTTCATATTATTTCCCACAAGTACTAGTACAATGTAGTTTCTTTTGTGAAATTGTAGTGAGAGTTAGACAAATAATATGAAATGCATTGTTACGTGTGCTCAGAAAGGGTACTTGAAAGTGTCAACTAATCCTGTCGTTGGTTTTTTATATTGTTTATGACAGTTCTAAATTATAGTGACATACCACCTGCAGACCGATGCAAACGAAAATGTAGTTGCGTAAGGAGAAATGCTCATACTCTTGCAACTTCCTAGTTTCCATTACACATTACATTGATGCACTGTCTTTCCAAACATAATACGTTATATTACTTGTATTAAAGTCCGTCTTCCTTCAGCTTTCGCTGGTGAAGGGGACAACAGAATATGCGGAGACACACCTTGACCATAAGCAAGTCATTGCTATTAACGAGCGGACCTCCAGTCCTTGGTGACTGCCCGCGAAGTGGCGATGATGTTAGTGGGCTATATTGTCCAGTAGATGCACAGAAAAAATATCTTGAACCTGCTGATCATGAGCAGCGAGATTCGATGTTTTGGATCGTTCATACTACTTCGCTCGACGCTGTGCGTGAACTTGAAAAATAATAAAAAGTTGAACGTTAAGAACAGTTTTGTCCAAAATTGATATTAAATTATTTTTACACAGATGAAATGTGCGTCCATGGGCTTTGGACTTCACCATACCTGTAGTTGATATTAAAACATATTCACTGTGTATATATAGTTCTGGAAGTAAAGAAATACAATTATTAAATTTGTTTATGTAGTAAAAATGTTTTATGAAATGTAATATCTACAACTCTCTATATTGTATACATATTCTATCCCTGCAAGGTTAAATGTAATTTAAGTACATTACGAACGAGGAATTTGATTTCTAGGTTTCCAAATGTCAAGAATTCCAGAGGTGATAGTGATGTTGCAAAAGACATATTAGGATTGGTATTCCTATTCGGTAGTGAAGACGGAGACGGATACGTCTTTCACGCAGAGGTCAGTTTTTTAAATTTTTTAAATTTAATTTCAGGACTCTTCAGAAAAGTTAGAGGGTATTATTATTATTATTATTATTATTATTTTCTCTTTCTCCTCCTACTCTCTCGTACTTTTTCTCCACTTTTTCCTCCTCTTCCTCCACTTAGTTGGACTCCTCGGTGACACAGCTAATATTACCAAATATTACCTTTGGAATGACAAATGCAAGAGTTGCTGCACCTCGAAATCGTAAATCCTTAAACATCGAGCGAGTTGCCTAATTCACAATTAATTGACAACTGATGAACAGTATTTATTCAGCCTGTTCATTGTAAAGAAATAAAGGAACCACAATATGTCGTGTGAAACTGCAGCGAAACTGGTGATAGCTGATTAGTCATAAGTTTCGCAAGTTTCCGCATGTCCAGTGCAGCCTGAGCACTCGTTTACGCCCATTTTTCTTTCACATTTGGAAGCGAAGACCTTTTGAACGACGTATGTTGAACCCCTGAGGAACTCTTGACAGTGACGAGGTGATTAGACGATTAGATTCACGTTGTACAGTCCGAAGGACTTCCGATGTTGACGGAAGAAAGAAAGCCCAGACTGCTGTTTTAACCTTGATGCAGAAACGAAAAATACGTTAGGTTTTACAGGCATTGTTAAAAAGATGTCGTTTCATTGAAAGTACAGCTTACGTAAATGCTGTAAACAGTGCCGGAAACGTGCAGCTTCACCTCTCACTCTGTCATTATGAATGTGCTATAGATTGTTCGTATTGTATATTTCCATTGCCAGAAAAGTTGTACCCACATTCACTCATGATTTTCTCAACCATTATCTTTGATACATTGGCAGACAACGTAAGAGAGTACAGCACTTCAACAGGTTGGCTGTTAAATAAGCATGGACTTGTTGGGCACAATTTCACTCACGGACCTTTTTATGCTATCTCTGATTCTGACTCTCCTCGTCAAGATTTGAGCTAGGTATATTATGCGTTTGTAAAAAATGCTAAAAGTATTTATATCATTTAAAAAATAAAAGAATGTAATAATGTCTTGTAAATATAAATTTGTACTGACACAGTTTCTGTTATATTTCTCTTCTTTCATCTTTAATTAGCAAATAGTTAATTAATTAATACCTTACAGTAAAATATTATAATTTTTGTACTTTCATTATCCAACAAGTCACTATGAACGAAATATTTCATAAGGATCATTTTACTTTCCCATAAGTAGAATAGAGGAATATAGGTCGTATGGAGAAATGCACGTAATGCTGTGGAAAAATGATTTCGAGGTTTCAAGAGATAACAAGGTTTGGATCCCCTGATACTAAAAAAGTACGTCCGTCCGTGTGTTAACATCTCCAGCACCTAAACTTCTTGGAGGAATTTTGGGAAAATTAATATTTCCTTGTCAACCTTAGTTGGCTTAAATCGCTGACAGTTAAAAAAAATAAAACTTTTGGGTATTTCTCATGTAGACATTTTCTTTCTTTTCAGAAATTGCTCCATTTGGCCCCCTTAAATTTGCTGTAAGAATAGAACGATATGCACTTTCAAATACACCACAAGTCGTATTTTCACTGTTAACAATGGAATTTCAAAAATGTCGATACTTTGAAATTTTGTTTCGGCGTCTTCATACAAGAAAAACATTGAAGTAGTCTTTGATACTTTTTCCTCAAATGAAATTTATTTATTATCAGTTCTTTACTAAAGTCATGTAAAGTTTTTTGAAAATTGTAATAGTTTTTGCTCAGTTTTGAGTGAATTTTGACCAATTTTAAAACAATATTAATATCAACATTTTCTCTAAAACACACAAATATTAATATCAACATTTTGTCTAAAACACATCCTTTTTTCTTTACATTTTCTGCAAGGACAGTGGTAAATTCACCGAATTATATGAGATCAAGGACATTTTGTCTTTTCAAACAATACACAAATGTAATTATTTTTATACATCTTTCACGTCGTTGATATTTACATTATAAATGTTTAATATATTATTGCCTTTGTGATAAAAAGTTATACAAATATTTGCAATGACGTTTCTCGAATACTCTGTTTTATGGGAAAATGAGCTCAAAATACGCATTTTCAACCAACGCTCATATGACTGTTTATTATAAAATAGCTCAAAACTTTTCAATTGTAATTTGCACATAAAAATGTCACTCCTATGTGGTATTCTTAAGGTAATATTTCTATAGAAAAGAGATGATGCGAAGAAACCGAAATACTAGCCCAGGCTAAAGAGAATAGGAAATTAACTGATATGAAAATTGTGTCATTCTCTAGCAATAATAGTTTTAATTGCTTACAAGTAAATTAACTCTGGTTTTCGTATGTTCTTAAGAAATATTATGTTCTTATAGCAAGCTTTTCTTAAGAAGAAATAGACGTAAAAATGAGACTATTTGCAAAACTGTCCTACCTTGATGCTTGCTCTATTCGCTATTTTGCTTATCTTATAATCGCTCTGCTGGCTATTTTGATTAATGTAAGGTTACCGAAGCTTATTTTTCATCATACCGCAAAACACAGAAATGTATGTGTTTATATAAAAACCTATAAACCCAATTTATAGGAATATCTCAAAATTAAACAATACTTGAACGTCAGGGGATGCCACATGGAGACCAAATTTGCAATTTATCTGCAAATTTTATGGAGGCTGTTTTCGATCACTTTGTTTTTTCTTTCATGATGTTTGAAGGCTCTTTTTGTTTACCTCTACACATTATCTGCATTAATCACTGAGTGGAATGCATTTTCGAATATTTATTTTTTAATGCAATGTACTTTCGGCGCGCGGTCTCGTGGTTACGTCCGTTGACGTAAAGTGCGTAAGATGCGTCGTGCGTTTCGGAGACACGCCGCAAGTTCAACAATCAATGATTACTTTTACAATTTCGTTAAAGAGCTTTCATACATTTTTCTACAATGATATGAAACTTTAAAAGTTACATATTTTCCTCTTCTATGATATTGTGAAAACATGTGGAAAGTGTGTGTATCATTTTCGGAAAGTTTGCCCATTCCTTGATAATGAAAAGACATGATTATTTTCGTCCCTAGTTGAGGGTTGCATAAGTGTCGCAAAATGAGGTTAACGGAATGACCTCTAGATTCATTACTCTCTCTCGATCAACAATTATCTAATTCTTCGTTCTCAACTCTCTAAAAGAATCTATAAAATCTATTTGGGAGGTTAAACTGAGACTAAAGGTCGAGCTCGTTTTACGTGTCTGCTGGTGCTTTGCCAGCGCAAGCTGACGATGCGGCATTGGGTTCGGATTTCTCCAGTTAGATTGAGATTCTAAATGTATTCAACAAAGTGCTGAAACTAATCCCTTCAGTGACAAAGTCATCACACTTAAAAGCTCATTTCGAATGAGAAGTGGAGGCCGTTTAATTTCGATCAGATTTTTCGTCGAGTTTCCCTTGATTCATTGAGCAAATGCTAAGTTGGCCAATATCTTTGCTTAGGGGATAAATGTAGCTTCAATATCAGTGCCAGTTCCCATCAGCTCTTTCGGGTGTTCTGGGGGAATTTATTTACTTCGTCAGCCTTAACACCGAATAATCTTTAGCCATGTTATCATGGTAATGCGACGTTTCCTTAATGTGATGTTCTATAAGGACAAGAACCAAAAACTATTTTATTTGCCATTGCATATAATACATGGAAGGAAAATGTTTTGCTATAAAAATTTGCCCCAAACTCGCGTTGTTATCTTTAATCAAAAACCAACTTAGTGTAGTAGCAAAGCGAGAGAATGCATTTCGAAACTCAAGAAAACGTGCACAGACTGACCTCCTTATTTCGTACACTTTAACTGTTTCTTAAGTTTAAGTAAATGAACATTTTGAAAATGGATTTTGAAGGTTATTGGAACTGTGATAAATCTACAACGCTTCTGTAGCCAAGGTACTGCAAAGGCAAAAAACCTGCTAGACGGTCAGAGCTCTGCAGTGAGTCATCAACCCATGTTGCTTTAATGTTAACTGCCGATGACTACTAACATATTACAAAGAACGATAAAGTGTCACTACATTATCAACGAGAGGCAAGCATTCGCAAGTGACAATATGAGAGAGTATGATACATTTCGCTGATTCCCTGCGAAAGTCTTTCTCAAGTTTTTTCATCGTCTTATGTAATATAGATTATGTTTTATTCCAATTTTTAGTAAAAAGAATAAAAAGTATGTTAGGTAACATCAGGACAAATAGTCTGCTGCGCCGTCGCCGGGATAACATGCGCCACTGCCTGAGCGACCGGGGAGACTTGTATCACCATTAGGTGAAAAATAAGTTTATTAACGGTAGCCTTGAATCGCTGCAAGGTAGCCAACATATGTATTAATCGTTCTTCACTACCTTCTGAGAGCGGACACTAGTCACATTTACCTCCCATGTATGTTTTTATTCTTAACGTATCTCAACATAATGCGGCGGTGACCTACATGATTACTGCATCTGCTGTTACAGTGACCAACGCCAGTGAATAGAATTGCGCTCATATTCATAAAACCTAATGTACTCCTGCCATTCCAAATGCTCCAGTGTCCACATATGCGACTGCTGATATAGTTGTTGCTTTCACCTTCCCGGCTTCCCCACAGTCTGACCCCCCCCCCCGCTCCCTTCTGGTAGCGCCTCTCACTACACCCCCTGCCGTGCTACCTTATTTCCAGCTACACAGCTGCAGAAGCTGCCATTCGCCAAAGCATCTTCGCGTCCAGCGATTCACCACCTGCATGTGGGCTTCCCTGACAATCTCTGCACGTCGGTGATCGTGGCAAACGCGGACACTGTCCCCAACCGATCATTTCGAACGCCTTTTCCGGCAAGCCGTCGCACTTCCATCATATCAACTTCATATCTTACTTTTCTACTTCTAGTATTTCCAATTTATTTTTTACCAGCTGTTTCCATTACAATTACGTATCCTACCACCTTCGATTACCAGCAAAACAAACATTTTGTACACCTCCTCTCATATGTCTACTGAACAACGACCTACTTTGACTTTACCTCCACCATCAACACAAAGACTTTGTTCTCCCCTCCTGCATTTACTCAACAATTTACCCAGATATGAATAAACTATACCTTCGCATTCATCGTTACCAATTACTTCCTTCAATACTGCCCTACACCTCCACTTCATTAAACCCCTATTCGCCTGTTTCTCCACACCTTCACCACCGTCACTTCTACTCCGACTTAATCCTCGCCACTTTTCCGTGGCGGAAATTTTAACAGTAGCTCTACAGCTGGGCGAATTCATCTGTCGTCTCGAGGAGACTTTTAGCGGCTAGCTGCTCTGATCAGTAGTTTTCGGTTGGATTGGTTCTGTTCGGTGGTTTCACCGAACAATGTCTGACAAATGCTGGAATAGTATCTTAAAAACGGTCCACCAAGCCCCAAACGGTCCTCGCGCACACTTACACTCACTTGCACTCTACTGCAGCCTATGCCAAGTGACCATCGGGAGGTTAGAGCTTCTCCCGCCAGGGGCGGCGCCCCGCTGCTCTGGGATATCTGGAGGAGGAAATCCCCAAAGACGACGTGTAGTTTGGCGCCGGATCTCACCTTCCAGCGAGAGACACGCCATTTCCCATGCCCAAACATTCACTACAATAGTGATATTAATGATGACAGTATTTAACATGCCCGGAAACATCAATCAATCAGTGAATAGCGCATTTGTGCGCACCCTAGCGGGCAGCAATCGACTGCAATCTCAATCCTCTGCGCATGCGCAGATGCACACAATTGATGCGAAACTTGAACTCCGCATGCGCAGATCGATAGTGCTGTCGATTGATTTAACGTTCGATGGTGCAAACACTATCGAATCAATCGGGCGTTTGTGCACCCTCGAACGTTAAGGCAATATCAACCTTCTGTGCATGAGCAGTTCCAGTTTCGCGTCTCTTTAGTCATTCTGCGCATGCGCAGAAGATCGACAGTGCTGTCAGCTATGGCGTGCACAACCTCCCTAATTCTCCATCGTTAGCGACCGCAAACCCCATCGCTTCACTGTACTCCCGCCGCCGCCTCGTCCTCAACCTGCCGCAAGCGCTGGCCGCTCCGTTGCGGGGGCTGCTCGCGAGGACGGCGTTGCGGCGAAGCGTGCGCTTCCGCCTGGTGTGCGATTCGCGAGCACGTGGGGAGGGGAATGGGGGGTAGGGAGGGAGGGGAGGAGGGGGAGGGGAGTGGGGGCGCTTCCGAACGGAAGCACACGAGCAGAGGCTCTGCCGCTGGGGCAGTGGGTTGCGCCCACGCCCTAGAGCGCGTTTACCTCGATTGTGTGACAATCGAAAACTATCGATTGACTTCAAATAAACTATCGAATAATATCGATAATACTATAGAAAGTCAGAGAAATGAACAAAATATTAAATGTTTCGAAAGAGCTTTTTTTTAGAAAATAAAACACAATATATTGTAAATAAATATTTTTTTTGTATTAACTCAAATAACATCTTAACAATTTTTCCGATAAATTCTCCATCATCAAATGCAAGCTACTTTGAAATTGTGTAATTCTCTTTCAATGTTGCCATGTCGAAAAAACTTTCGCAAATATCACTATACCACTTTAATAAATTAAACGGAGACAACTTATGTTATTGTGAGTAATCGTCTTCGTGGACAAAGGTTATTGCTGACTTGACTTTAAACAATTGACGCTCATTCACACTCATCCTGAACGTGAATTTTATCTTTCTTTCTCTTATTAAGAAAACACGATGTCGATCTAGTGATCGCATTATATTTACATTTAATGAGAAGGTGAATTATATACTGGGTATTGGTAATTAAAGATTAACTATCTACATGTATACATTTTATTAAAAATTGATTCTGGTAGTATTCGATAGTTTTCAGAATTATCGATAGTTTTGATAGTAATGTACTATCGAATAATATCGATAGCGCCATCGAGGTTTAACGAGCTTTAGCACGGTGGCGGATTCTTCACTCGAACACCCGATTCACACGCTTCCTTTTTGTCCAACGATTGGTGGCTGATGTGTAGACCTGCTTATGGGGCAGCAGAGCCCCGTAGCATGGGGGTTCGAATTCTGCCGCCGCTATCTGGCGGATAATTGTAGCGGCTGACTACTCTGATATGCAGAGTTTCCGGAGTTGCTTCACCCAATGCTAGGCGAATGCTGAAGTATTGCATTAAAAACCGCGCCTGATCTTGTCTTCTTCAGGCTTGTTCCCTCCTTCCCTACCTTACAACCTAACATTTACACGAACTACACATACCGCTGCGAGAGTTGTCAGGAGTGTGAGACCATTGGAAACCACTCCTAACACCGCTAATGACGTGTAGGTCGCCGCCGAATATCACGTTCCAGCGGAAGAGAAATACCACCACTCCCCGGGATTGAACATACACTACTCACGGAATTAATGACCAAAGTATTTGTCTAGACCGGGAATATTAAATAGTAACTCCCAGGACGATTCCAGACCGGCATCGCCGTTTGTCGTGATGGCCGCTGGGGCGTTCTTCACGTATATTTTCCGATTATAGTATGTATAGTGTAGTCCGATTAAATATATATATATATATATATATATATATATATATATATATATACACACACTCTTTTGACAAATTCACTGTTGTGATTATCATTCAATCGAGGGCTTTGATACCTAAAATTGAAGTCGTAACGACGTTCCCGATTGGATAATCGCGTCCAACTATTGAGGTCACAAGTGACTATATTTAAATAGCATTCACCTGACGACGTCTCTTCCCGCGAACACTCCGGTTAAGGAAGGAAGACAATCGCGCTCTGCGTATTATCCGCGCAAGTGTTCTTGGGCCCTCGCTTTGCTAGTTGGGAGAGAAGTGGGGCGTTAGGCTATTTTGACAAAAGGGATTTTGCATCAAATTTGTTGTTCTTTTTTTGATGCAAAATAGTGTCTATTTCACGGGAGCGAATATTCTGGTTATCAAATTTTGTCTAAAACGTTCGTTGCTGTCTTTTATTCTCAATTCAACTAATGTTGGCAAAGGATTGGGGGTAGGTATTCCGTGGCTCAAGAAAACGTGTGAGCTCCAGGCAGGGAGGCGGACCGTGAACTGCACGCCACGCTTAGGACACGAGGCTGGTTATCTCAGGAGAGTAGTTACCGCGAAACCAAAATGTATGCTCATTAGTTTGATTGATGGAGATGCTCTCCTCAACGCGTATATGTTTAGTTGCTTGGGTGCATTATTCTAAAAACGTTTCCCTCCAGCAGGTTTTTTGATTCTCAATTACTACGGATTACCCCTGTATTTTCGATCGGTCTTGAATACGCGAACGGTCTTGAATATAAAACGCTTTTTTGAAATATGCACGTGAGTTTTATGAAACGATTGTCCTACATTTGGGAAGTTACTCATCATTTGATTTATCTGTAAAACTTCGTTTTATAATGTATCTTAGGGATATTTTCTTTCTCGCCCTTAAGAAGATAATTCTTAAGAAGTTATGTAATGCTGCGGGAAAAACGGCGAATGATTGGTAGAAAAACTCATTACAGGGCCCTGGTAGCGAAAAAGTGGATAAATCCAATTGCTAAATTTAGAAAAAAAGCCTGTAACACGTAGTGTAGGCCATGATTTGTGGGTCCTTGATACCGAAAAATTGAACGACGGCAACACTGTCCGTTGGTCCGTCTGTGAGCATCTCTAGCGGCTGAACCATTTTGGAAACCAACCAGTTTGGAAAAAGTTGGCCCCATCGTTTGTAATTAAATTTTGTTATTGTATAGTGTGAAGAATGCTTGAATGGTACAGGTCTTATTTTCGTTAAAAACTCTAATTTGTCTAAAATTGCGAAAGTTTAAAATTTTTTCGACGTCTTCCTTCAACAACAATTTTGAAGATACTTGTTTCTTAATGAAATGAGCCTATCAAAAACAGTTCTTCAAAAGGTGTCATTTTCAAAATTTTGAAAATATGAGTATTTTTGCGTAATTTTAGATGATACGGGCGCCTTTAAAACCATTTTTAACAATTTTCTCACAAACAAGATCAAATTTTGTCTTTTATTTTTATCCTCGTATGTAGTAAAAAACTGTAACGATGGTAATGGTTGTCCCATTTGCTGCGCACTCTGCATAGTCGAAAATTACAAAAAAAAAGGTCGGAATTGTAAACTCGAATTTTGTGCATTTGGTTTCAGGTGTTGCCAGGTCGGAAAATAGCAATCTCGAGATTTCAAAATTCTTCGATAAATCTCATTGTTGTCGGTCATGATGATTGTGTAATGTAGATAATATTTTTATGAAAGGAAATAAATTTTAACTTACAACTAACAAACACACTTCTATACTTCAAGAAGTTTTAATCGCTGGTCATGGTATTAAAAATTGACAGCTCGCTTTTAATGTAGTCAAGGTAGGTTTGTGTGAAATAAGTTTTGCTTTTCTGTATTATGTTCTGTAAATACTGTAATATTTAAATTTATTCACGCTCCTTTAATTTTTAAAAGTAAGATATGAATACTCATCCTGACAAAAGAAATAAATGCAGATACGCAGGAGAGGCGAATTGTTTTAATTAGACTTTTTAATTCATAACTGAGTTTTTAGTATGGCAAAAAGTACGATATTTTAATATTACGTAACTATGTTCAAACATGCGGGTAAGTTTGTGTTTTTGCAGTACTTCTAGATTATTAATAAAACATTGTTTTACACAAAATTATAGCGCCCTGATTTTGAGGCAATGATTGCTAGAATTGTGCTAGAGCGGATGTACGTGGATGCGGTGATAACAGCCACAATGTAGGCTAATCTTTATCATTCTAGCTGCATTCGTTCTCAACGCATCCTGCCTACTGGGTTCTGTGTGAGGCACCGTACACCTTGATAAAATTATTTGCAAGTATTTTTTACACATGCAGTGAAATGAATTTTTTCTGTGACATATATTGTAGTGAGACGAGTAAAGTTCTACTCGTTAAGTTCAGTTACTTAACTGCTTTTCAGAAACTTTTACTAAACGTTATTGTGCACTACTTTATTTTCATATCTTAAAACGAATATTTAAATTTAAGCTATTTCAATTTTTTCGTACTGCATTGTTAATTTTTTAAAGAACTTATCAGGAATTACAATTTTTAAAAAAATATTTATTTTCCTTTTTCAAATGATTTACGTTAAGATGAAAGTTGCATTAAATACTTCTGCACTCGAGATTTATAAAGTCAAATTTGCAACCCTTTTCTGCTACAGAACTTGGAATATAAAATTTACTCAAGTTCAGTAAATAAATTGAACTGAGTAAAAAATCAACTTGTAACTTATATGACTGATAAGAATCATCAAGCCATGCAACAGTAAATAAAGGAAACATATGTCAAAGGATGTAGGCCCATGGCCTATCAAAGAAACTTCAGAATCATACTCATCAATTTTTCAAAATTTGTTGTAGTCTCTACGAGATTCCGAGAATCTAAAATAGCCCACTTTCTTACTTATTGTTTGATGAATTATGTAAGTCATTATTGTTTACCGGATTGTAAAGACTGCTTCTTACTTTTCATTGTAGATATTTAGCAGCAAGCATCTTTCTCGCATTTAGGCTACACTTATTATGCCAATGCATTATTGGGCAATGAGCTGCAACCTGCTTGGTACTGAAGCGTAACCGAACTCTGATAATTGAAAATGACATTTCGACTTAATATGATTTTATCGTATTCTGCATTTTTGTATTTAGCCATTATATACTTTTATTGACATGCCCACACAATTCTCTACATTATATTTATCTATTATATGTGCCGTAAAGGGCAATTGGGTTGGGTGTCGACATTGAGTCCCGAGGTTCCTAACAGTCACCCAGACAGGAAACCGTGATGTCTCGAATTCGCTTCATCGACTTCGCAAGTTAACGAATTCGACAAGAGACGCCGCAGCCGTGGCCCTTCGGTAGGACCATCCCAGCATTCACCTGGATGGCCGAGGGAAACCACGAAAACCCCGATCAGGGTGGCTGGCCCGGTAATAATTCCGAGCCTCCCAAATGCGAAGTCCGCGTGCCCTGAGCCACTTTGCTCGGTGTATTCCGCGTTATTGGCATCTAATTACAAATAATCATTAGACAAATATTAAATTCGTATAATCTAAATTGCAAAAAAAGGCAAAAGTGTTAACAACTATATAAAAATAGTACTTAAATAGTATATTTATTAATAGTTAGCCTTAATTCATGAACATTATGTTGTGAAGAAAATTATAACATGCCTTATTCTAGAATTCATTAGACTTCTAAACCCTTCGCACAATACGTGTGCCTCACTTTACATTTTACAGTGAGATGGAAGTTCTTCAAACATTTACTTGGATTCAGTAGGAAGCCGCGTTGGCAGTGCGTGCAGAAGGCCCAGAATTACGGAGGCGCTTCGCCCGCACACACTTCCGTGTTCCCTCCCTGTGGGCGCCGCGAGAGGCTCATCTGTTTCAATGCGCCTCCGGCAGAGCCCGGATCGACCCGTTAAAGTGGGCAGATGCTGCTCTCCGCGACGATTTTGCGAGAGCACCGCAGCGGTTTTCCCAAGTCGGACGGGGGACTTTCGAGCTTAGAGGTTTTAATGGAATTTTTAACGTGAATTTTCCTCAATTGTGAACGCGAGGAAATATAGTACAGAAAACTGTATTATATTTTGTGTTTTAGTTTAGCATTGGTAGAAATATTTTCCTTAGTTCTACGTCCTAAGTGTCTGGAAAATTGTATGTCCCACAGAAAACTGTTTCTTTTTAGTGTTTGTTTAACACTGGTAGAAATATTTTCCATAGTTCTTTGTACTAATTGTCAGGAAAATAGTGAGTCCATTGTTAGTTTACTTAACTTAATTTACTGATATATTTGTTTATTCGTCGCTTTGGGTTTCCACCTTTTATTTATTGCCCTTCCTCCTCTCTCACGCTCGCACCTATCCACAAACACACATTCAGTTCTCCTCCTTTTGCATATCTCAGAGGTATGCCTTTGAAATGTGGTGTTCTATGAAGTTATTGTTTGACATTGAATATTGTGTGTGTGCACGTGGAATGTAATTTAGAATGAATGAACTTTAGGGTAAATGAAGATTTTGATTGAGAACATCTGTTCTCATCTCGGACATCTGTTCTCAAATTTGAATTTTTATTGTCTTCTGTCCCTCTCGGCAGCGTAGTTGTAGATTGTAAATAGTTCTAAGGAGTAGGATGTTTCCAATTGTTGTGACAATTACTTTGAATAATTATAGTTATATATATATATATATATATATATATATATATATATATATATATATTATACAGTAACAAGATCAATTTTATGGATACCACTTCCTGAAGGATATGTATTCCGATATCCACGAGGTGTCTTATGTATGCTGTTCTTGAAGATCATTTAGTCTTCCAACATGTACAATTTAAATTGTCGGAAGGAATACTTTGGAATATATCGTTTAATGTTTAAAAAAGATGTTCTCGAAATGATAAGAATGAAATAATCGAATGATATTAGTTGTATTACAATAGTCTGTGTTATAATTGATAAATGCTTCTTATTTTTGCATACGACCAACAGAAACGTCCAGGGAGATAGGTATTCATGTATTGAATTATTAAGGAATCACATCCCATTAACAACATCATGGACATTTAATTGTTTTAGCAATATTTTGTAAATGAATATTGAGATTAATAAGAATGACTTCCATTGGAACATAAAACATTGGCGGTCGTGTAATAGATCCATTTCAGTGTACATTTCGAAGTTGTTTTAGAGATGGTGAACTGATATTAGGCATTGCGAACGCGGACTTAGTTTTAACTCTCATCTTATTCTACGAAACAAAAGTTGCTTTAGTACGTATTTTTTTACTCATAGACCCGACAATTGTGCCAGTTTTTCTCTTTGTTCCCCTGCACAGGCAGCTCCTCGTGAAATGAAAAGCAAACGTAATAGCCGCCGGAGGATTCAGCCGTATACAAAACGAGCTTCATCGACAACCGGGGGCGGGTTCTTGCGTCACCATACAATCAATACTTAAAGCGGAGCGATGCAGCGAGATAACGACTGCCCGCAGGAGCCGCCGCCGCGAAGCACTGGCGCCAAACAAAGCGCTGGCGCCACGCGCGCGGGAATGTGGGCGGGGGCGGGAGGCTGCGCGGCGCGGCGCAAACGTGGCGAAGCGGGGTGGGGACTAGGAGGGAGGGAGGGGATGACGGGGAAGGAAGTGAGAAGTAACGTAACGGAGAGAAGCCACGCCATGTAATGCGGGGCGGGTATTTTGGGGAGGAGCATGGCGGCAGGCCGAAGATGTGTGGAAGGGCTTGCGGCGGAGTGCAATGGGCAGAGCGGGCTGGGGCGTAGCGGGACGGGGCATTGCGGGAGCCGCGGAGAGGACTTGGGCGGGGAGGAGAGGGACGCGACCTGGGGGGCGGCGTGGGAATGACATGGTGTGAGAGGGAGGGACGGAGCAACGTAACTGATGGAAGGGAGGTTATGCGGCGGGGTGGCTGTCTTCGCGGGGGGCAACCGAAGGTTAAGCTGAGCGGGTTGCGGCGGAGTGGGACTGCGGAAGCTGCAGAGAGGTGGACGGGAAAGAGTGGGACGGGGCATTGAGGGGTCGAACGGGACTAAGGTAGGCGTGCGGGGCTGAGCGGGGCGATGGAATGGGGCGTGACGAAGAGAGAGAGAGAGAGAGAGAGAGAGAGAGAGAGAGAGAGAGTGGGGGGAGGGAGACGGAGAGGGAGAAAGAGAGAGGGGGAGAATGATGGGCAGCGCGGGTATGGAGCCAGGGGACGAGGCGGCGCGGGAGGCCGATTGCGTCGCACGCGAGGCGGGCGAAAATAGACTGCCAGCTGCTGGCAGCTACGGGCTGCAACGTGGCCTGCGCCCCCTAGAGATGACGTCTGCGTATAGTGCCAGAAATGATTTGTGGGGACTTTAAAGAATTGTCTTTACTTGTGATATTGCTTAGTTACCACGTGAGCTCGTATATCTCTAACCCTTCAACTTTCGAAAATATTACTAGTAGGTTTCTGTAATATAGATATTGAATCTGAAATAAGAAATTGCCTGCAATAGCTCAGAGGGGCACCGTTGCATCTGCAGTACCGTTCTGTTCCGGTTTCGACTGTGGCGTATTTTTGACACTAGATTCATAGCTGAGTCGAGCCCAGCAACTGTCTGGAGGAGAATTATATATATATATATATATATATATATATATATATATATATATATATATATAAGATGAATTAGATTTTCCTTTCAACTCCATTAGAACAAATATAACCTTCACAAATGCATATAAATAATGATTTGTAGTTGTTAGTCCTCCGCAACTTACTACATAGACAATAGCATGTGTAGCCTTTGTCGTAAGGATCTGCCAAGTGTTTACTCTCCAAGAGTTTGCTTCACTCGTAGGCAAAGTTCAAGGAGCACTGTAAAAGAGATGACTCGGCAAGCATCCGGATTCAAAACATCAACACAAAAACACTTATTTTAAACAAAAGGAAATGAATGGTAGGGAAAAATTATGACATAACCCTGTGGAATTCGTACCTGACAATGGAATAATGATTAAGTTATTTAAAAATTGTATCAAGTCATTACGTCTGCAAACTGGAACAGTATGAAATTATAGAATAGGAATCCATGGAGGGATAGCTGATTTCCAAAGAAATGAAAGTCTAGATCGCGTTATATATTTCTGAAAAAACAACTATCAGTTAGAGCAACTTTTGTAGAAACATCTCTAAATGACTTAGAAACACGTCTTAAACAGTTCTGAAAAACTTTTATTTGTAGACTGGATGTTACCCAAGCAACAATATTGATGGTCCGTAGGGATAATGCTAAAATGTAAAATCAAGTGAAATCAGTATTAAAATTATTAAATACTATTATTAAAATTCCTTCTACATTTTGCCATTACATCAGTTTACTGAAAACGTTTTAATCGGTATAAGAAGAAAAATGCGCTGTGATTCGAGAATATTACATTACAAAAGCGTTCGTTTTCCCAAGTTTTTCTAAAGAACTACACCATTCAACCATTCCCGTTATAATGTTCATTCTAGGGTTTGTTACTTTTACTAATTTTTTTTGAAATCTTGGCTTTTTAGGGACAAAATCTATCCAATTTTCTACAGCAAATGACTTAAATTTCTGAGGGCCAACGAATACCTGAAAGCGCGTTGAGAAAATATTTGGGTCAACTGTATCTGCTTAAATGTGAAAATAGATTGACAATAAGCGAAACAAAACATTTAATGCGCCAATGTATCTTGTTCCACTAATGTCGGAAAGGGGAAATAACGAATATTGTGTTGTGATACAGGAAGTACTGCTGACGATTAATCCTGGCGACGTCTGCCAACGAGAGCGTTGGGCCAACGACCCAAACCAAACTTAATCACCAAAGCCGCGTAGTTATTCCTTGAGCTGATGTCCCTTAAGGTGCTTGCAAACAAATGATCTTTAACGAAATGGCCCCACAACAATTGACACCTTTGCCACACACTGATTTATTATTCACATATTAAACATATATTTAATAGAAATGGAAAATTTAATTTCTAATAAAATGCGGCAGAGACCACTTTCTAAATAAGGACAAGATAGCAAAATATATCGTTGCGAGATTTTGTAACCTTGTGCCATGGTTTAAAATCTCCAATTTTTTCATATTGTGTATCTATGGTACGTTCATCCTGTTTTACCGGTTTAATCTTTCTAAATCTTTACAAGCATCTCTTAAGTGTGTTATTATGAAGATTTCTAACTTATAGCAATAATATTATACGTAATAATGGTTGCAGAGAATACTTAACTTTTTCACATCTCAGTATTTTCCATAGTACTCGATCTTTTTCACAAACGAATAATCAATACCAACTAATTAATTACTAATTGAAGATTGTTTCAGCACAAACATATTCAATTACGTGACATGTTAATCTTTGAATTTAAAAAACCAACAAAAAAACAACAACAAACAATTGTGAGCTCTGTGTATTACGATACCTTTTATCGCAGTCTTTCGTGGTTTTATGGATTACAGAATGGGAAACACTGCATTACGTTACACCATCTCAACGCCACCAGGCATCGTCTTTTGTTGGAGAATCCGCATGGTTGTCAACGCCCAAGATTCGCGCGCCGAGTCGGTCGTCCTTGGCGAATGGAGGTAGCAGTTTGAGAACTCGCGGCGGGCGGTGGGCATGCGTCGGAGAGGAGTGGGGGCGGGGGCGGCCAGGGCCGGCGTTCGATACGGCGCGCGGCGCGAGCAGGTTCCTCGACGCGCCCCCAGTCGCCCTGCGGACGCGCTCGCTCGCGCACGCCGTCTCGCTCGCTCTCTCGCTCACGCACGCACGCGCGCGCACACGCAGCCCAGAGAGCAAGAGGATGCCAGCGGAGCTGTCGCCGTAGCCCACACGGTGAGAAGCTGAGCCGGCGCCGCTCTCTGCAGGCGACTTGCGTCCTGTGCTCACGCGGCCGCTATATTTCTCTGCCGTTATTGTTTGTGATATTTACGCGTTACGTGTTGTTTTTATTTGTGTCTCACGGATCGTTTAAAACCGTTGGTTTGTGTACTGGTGTTCTTACGATACTGCCAGTAGGGTTAGGACAAAAAGAATAACAGAGGGTGATATGGAGATATTTGTTTGACGTTCTTTTTAGTTGAAAAAATTGATGAATGAAATTCGTGTAGTGTTTTTGGTCTGACTCCCTCAATCTCAGCTTTCCAATCGTGATTTTCATTTAATTGACCTAATGAACGTTCCACGCGTCTTATCATTGTAATTGTAGGAAATTTATTACGGCATGATCGCCGGCCCTTCACACACATGTGTACTGCCGTAGTTGTACAGCACAAATACAAAATTATTCGCAACAATTAGTTCTTAGTGCTCGTTTTTAGTTCTAAGTTTCAGTGATTATTTACTGTTTCTACAAACGAATATTTGTTTTGAGATGTTTCAACGTAAGGTTACTGTACAGGAGCAAAAAAAAGTAATTATCATAGCTGTAGCAAGAAGAGGATACAACTATTTGTACATATATGATTCTCCCAATAATATGAAATAATATAACTTTTTCTGTCAAAATGAAGAGCAGTTGCAGGATATGAAATTCACTATACTAGCGGAATTCTTAAAAAATAAGATGGATAGTAACAAAACTACCGTTACTTTGTTTGGGTAAAATTACTTTAATCCGTCCCTGGACGAAAATTACGAGGGGAAATAGAAAGTGAAAGATCTTGATTTGTTTCTGACGAGTATTACCGAGTCCTAGTTTGGGGTGGTAGTCTTCGGCGACCCACCGCGCCGCTGCCGCGCCGTTTCAGCTGAAGAGCTGAAGGGATCCTGAAGGCACCTCACCTGCTGTTTTCTTTGTCTCGATCCCTTGCTCATCTCTTTTCGCACTTCTTGGCTTCGTACTTGGGGGAGCAATCTGAAATAGGCAAAACTTTAACATATAAAAAGATTAACCCGGTGATACATTTCACTTTTTTGCTTTAAAATATTTCGGCGTATCCATTGTAAATTTCTTCAAGATCAACACGATAAAGCACAAATCACTCTCCTTTTCACGTTCCGTTGACTGATTTATCTGTCGCGCTAACTGAATTTCATGACCCCTTCCTAAAACTACTCCGCCCGATTACGTAACAGTACACACATGCAAGTTTCACATGATTAGCAGCCAATGGTGGGATTTTTTCATTATATCTTATGTCCCAACTATTAGACCTTGCTAATATTGAAATATCTGTGGACAACAAAGGCGTTTCAGCATCAACTCTGGTGAGGTTGCCATGTGACAATTATCAATTTAAAAACAAAATTTGTAGGAATTCGAATAATTTATGCTTTGAAGAAAAATTAAAAATATTTACAAAGAAATTTATACAAAATTATGTAATTATTGTAAATGAGTTATACTTGATACTTATGATTAAATGATAAAACGTTCTGAAAATGTATACTGAAATTTCCATTAACGTTGAATAATTTGTTTTGAGATAATACCTTGTCCACAGATAATTTACCATTATTAGAACATTACCGCAATTAAAAAAAATCATAATGGTGAAAATTTGTTAATTGGTGACGAAGATTCTCCTGGCTAGAAGAGTTTATATTATAAAAAGCGTACCTTGCCCAAAAAAGTGATTGATATAGCGTCTGATAGTAGTCTAATTACAGAATTTGTTTCATGTGAGTACTAACACGCAAACGTGGGAACGCGATTGATTATTCGGCAGCATGTGCTCTGTTATGGGATATTTTTACACCCGTTGTTGGGCGCCCGCCAAAGGGGGCGTGGCATGTGCAGATCGGGAGTACAAGAGACATCGCATCCTTTTCAAATAAGTGGTTCCCGGCAGCACGAGTTATTGTTGCACTATTGATTGCGAGTTGCCGCACAAGCGAGAAGAATGTGTGAAATACAAAATCGCAAAATCAGTCGGGATAGTCACATGCCGGTTGGCTGTTAGTGATTCCGTGCGCGTCAACTGCTAAGGTCATTAGTCCCGTAAGTTCAGTGTATTTGTTTTCCTCTGGTGGCCGTGATATTTCCCTAATGGATGGTGACATCCGGTGGCGATATATCGTTGGACTTGCGGGGTTTTCCCATAATCAGGTATCTCCCCCTCAGCCGGGACAAGCTCTAAGACCCCGACGGGTTTGCTGGCTCGTGGCGTAGAGTAGAGCATTCTAGTGTAAGTGTGTGAGAGTAAAGGGTGAGGATGGGACAAGGGAGAGGAAGGAAAGATGACGCACGGTCAGTGCCCCGTTTATTAGCGTACTGCTCAGGCATTCGCCTTGTATTGATAGGAGAAACCACGGAAAACTACTAATAAGAACAGTCGGCCGTTGGAAGCCTCTACCGGACAGCGACTGTGTTCGTTCTAGCTGACAAACTAGTGACGAAAATCCTGCAACCGTCGGGACTCCAACCTAGGGCCTCCCGGTCTGAGGCTCAGCAGCGACATCAGTTCATGCCCAGAGGCTCCTCTCCCAGTTGGACGGCCGTGCTTACCATTACATGACGTCAGCTGATGCTTAGGGTCTTGAGCGCCTGAGAGTTCTGACCTTACATTTTGAACACTTACTCTATAATATTAATTAATACTATGTATTTATTTACATTTGAATGTCTTTAAATTTTCTAGTGTATTTCAAGTAATCAATATTGTACATAAATATTGGATAATTCATACTAATACTCAAAACCCTTAGAATTTACATATCCCACCCATAAAAAATGTTCATAAAATATTGTCTTGACAATAAACCACAGATATATAATAGCATATTTCGTAGTAATAATGTTTCATTTCGTTTACCATTCCGTTCGTTTAGAAGCTCACTCGGAAGTGAGTACTAGAGGAATTGGCCTTGAGTGATGAAGTCCAACATAAATAAACACTTCTCCTCGGTTGTTGACGAGACCTCCTGCCTGCGAAAGCGAAAGCCCACTCGTCCGAATGGATTGTTTTAAAAAACTACTATATATAGCGAATATTTTTTAACATGCTCCGCCAGACACCTCATTCAAATACACAGTATTTTCATAGGACTTTCCTTTCAGTTTGTGGCCATTTTTCTACTATTTTCTAGCAGAAAGATACTGAGATGGATATCTGTTTGCTTTTAATTTGTATTATTTACTTTAAATAGGATTATTTATTTGCTTCCTAAAAACTCTCAAATTTAACGCGATAGCGAAGGTATGTTACTGTTTATCTACTTTTAAATTAGATAAACTAAAAGAAATTGACACTGATGAACTTCAAGTTAAAGCCAACAATCAAATACCATTAGATATGTCCGATTCTATGTAACCAATTTTATTGTGTTTCTGTGTTATTAAACTAGTACATATTTTTTGTTCTTTTCGTTTTATTTACCCGTTATCACCAACTTATTTCAACAATGTACAATCTCTGGGCGGAATATCATTCTGTGATGTATACTTATCTAGTAGCACATTTAAAATATACAACTAAGCGTGTTCACTTATAGATTATTGAAGCTGTTCTTCCGAAGTACTGAGTATATTTGTGTAGGATAATGAGCCATAACTAAACACGTTTTGAACACGAACAGAAGCAAGAATTAATGCGAGTACTGAGGTGTTTTACATCGAACTCTTCTAGCAAAAAACACGTATAGTTAACATTCCTGTGATGATCTTTTGTTCTCGTCGCCATGAACTATCTGTGAATCATGATCAATCCTAGCTATTTTGTAATAATTCACTGAAATTATATGTATGTATTAAACAAATCAAAAGTTGACTACAAATATTTTTTTGCAGGAACGTATCTAGGTTTCTGCCTCTGTTTAATATTTTGCAATGTTAAAAAACTTGAGCATTTGATATCAAATATCATTAAGTGTATTTTTCTTAAAATACTCCCCCAAAGAAGTACAGTTTTGATAATGCATGATGACTTGTCTGTCAGACATTGGTATTGCAAAATACTGAAAACTTGAAGAAAACTAAGAGCTATTTTCACAATCAGCTACCTCTTTTTACCGTTAAGTCTCGCCTGCGCAGACGCTGCCGAACGTTGCTGCTGATTTACTACTCTAAGCGAAGCAACGAGGAAGTCAACCGCACACGGCGATAGCGTCATCATCTAGTTAGTATCTTTGAAAAGTAACTAGTTGGAAAAACCACTGATTTATATTTGAGGAAGTGTTTCGTTTATAGTATCGACCAGATAGTTGTGTAAATCATTATTGGGAGGATTATTTTAAAAAAACATGTCACATAATTATTTCTAGCTGGAAGCGAATGGTTCTAATATATTAGAATTTCATTCAAGCACTTGGATCAATGCTCACCGTGAGATTATTTCACATTAGGATAAATTGACCACCTGAATTTGTTTCCGTGTTTGTTGTTTTCATGTTGCAAAAACGGAAGATTTCCGTTAAAAATTCTTTCTTCGATGATGAAGTTAGGCTCTAATATTCTGTAAAAGTATATCAATGTCCGGAAGTGTAATGAAAAATACCAAAAAGATTACTTATCTGCACGTCCTTTTTTAGCTTTCGTGATTTATATAAAATATCGAGTGAAATCAACTCAACATTTTCCATTTTAACTCAAAATACACCTAAGGTTTATCTGTACTTCCTTTGCATAACGACAACAAAGGTAGTTCTACTTAAATGTGCTCAAAAATGACAATATATACACGCTTAGTTCAATACATCGCATCAATTTGGGCCTTGGCAATTATGGCCCCATTGAGCCAGGACTTTATAAGATGAAATAAGATTTTTTGTTAAGTTAATAGAAACAAAACACAGCTCTTTTCTTCTTTTCGTTTAACTCGTTTTCTTCTGCTTTTCTTTATTGAGATCAAATCATCTTCTTCCCTTTCATATTCTGGTCTTCCTTCTTCATCTCCTCTTTCTGCCTCTCGTTGTTCTGCATGTTATTATTCTCTTTCTTTTCCTTGGCATCCTCTTCGTCCATCTCATATTCTTCTCCTCTTTCGTCTCTTCTTAATTCTCGTTCTCTGTTTTTCTCGTACTCGGTTGCCCAGCTACTTTTTTTGTGGTATGACAATGGCAGGGGTTGCTGGAACATGAAAGCGTGTAAGTCAAGAATTGTCAGTCGACAGCAATTTGCCGTGCTGAGCTAAATAACCTATTTATTAACCGTTTATGTTCTAAATAAACATTTAAGATGTAATGCGCTACCATTGAGATTCGTTTGTTCTTCGATAGAACTCTGGGAGCGCAGTTCGGGAAGCCCCAATTTCAACGTAAGTCATCGTTGATAACCTTCAGGTGACAAGTATAAACCTCTTGGTAAAAAAAATACCTTCAGTCGCAGATACATTGGCTTCTCCTAGGAATCTTCCCATACTCGATTCAATACATTTGAAATCAAGGTCAAAGATCCAAGTGAGTATTCGATGTTGGAATTCAATCTCGGATATCAATACTCCTAATTTTCACTGTTTCAATACATGATTTAAAATACAAGGAAAGTAAGTATTTTTCTTAACATTTTCAGATACTTGAAATAAATTATCAACTGTCATATTCCGTACTCATTCTCTTATGTAAGATAATGAAAATGTCGTTTTCTGTCAGCTCTTCGAGAAAGCAGTCTGAATTTCTTTTAAAGAGAGGAAATAGCACGTTGCAAGTGTAAGAATGTAACAATCGTTGCCGATAATCTAGATCTTTGCAATATTGGTACCAATACTACAATGTATCGCATGGAACAATTACCATTTTGGTTCTAGTAATATGGCAAGCCAAAACGTCGCCGCCGCAAATGGCGGAAGTTTCGGGGCCTTCGGGGCGCCTGTTCAGTTGGGATGCGTGCGTGCGCAAATCAGACGCGTTCCGCCGCGAGGCGCCGCGCGGCGCTAGCGCTGGCGTTTGCGAGGTGATCTTCTCACGCAGGGTTGCTCCCGCCGTCAGGGTGGCCAACTCTCGCTTGCGTGGAATAGGGAGAGGGGATTCGTTATTGTTCGACGAAGTCGAGGAGCAGACTAGAAAAGTTGGTTTCTGTTACATTAACTGCTCGGTGGAACGTACAGATAGGCTGAAATTCACAGCCCGTTGTTACGGTTGTTGAAAATAAGTTGGAAAGGTTGATGAAAACGAGCGCGCCATTCCTGGCACTGCCGCTGCTCGTAGACCCAAGGTCTCTACGAGAATGCTCACTTTGGTACGTCATGAAGTTATATTAATTCCTCTGGAACAATTTCAGTTGGTAATGTTTAGAGTCACCCTTCTAGATATCCGTCCTTCAGAACTAGGCACATTTTAACTCATAAGAAAATCATTTGCAAGCCTATAATCTTCTTTCGTCTTTTTTCCTCAGGCAGATGGCTATTGAATAGTATAACAAAGGGTCTAAACCTAATATAACCAGAACCAACTTTATCATTTTTACTTTCTCGCTTCTGCTTACGCGGTATAGTGCAAATATTGTAATGCCGAGGAAAAAGGACGAATTTTTGACAGAAAACTCTTATTATCGGCTCCTGATAACGGAAAAGTGGACAATATTTGTCCCTGTATATAGTTAATTAATTCCTCTAACACGTTGAGTAGTCAGAATTCATGTTTTTTTGTGTAGGTAGAATCCATGTTTTTGTGTTCTTATTTGGGGGGGGGGGAAGAGTACCGAAAAAAAAATTAATGGCAAAACGTCTGTCTATCAGTCTCTCTGCGAACAACGCTAGGGGCTAAGCAGGATTTTCACCAAAATGGGTGTTCCCCATTCGATCCGGCTGATGTCGTGGCCCCTTGAAACGGATAAATTATTTTTGAGGGTACTTTACATGACAACTCTGGTACATTTTCGACCTATAGCGCCAAAGATTTGTGATTAAATTTTGACCTAAAACGTAAAGGAAGCTTAAGAGAATGGCGAAGGTCTTATTTTCGTCAATTTACATGATTTTCCGAATATTACAAAAAAAATTAGGCATCTTCCTACAACAACAATAATGAAGATTATTTTTTGTAATGAAATGTGTTCATCAGAAACATCTTCAAATAGGATAGTTTTCAATTTTTCGAAAATATGAGTTTTTTCATAATTTTGTGTCAAACAGCCAATTTGTAAATTTTAAACAATTATTTTCTCATAAATGGCTCCAATTTTTCTTTAAGTAGTTTCTTCGTATGTAGCAAAGAAATTAAAGAAAGAAGTGATGGTCCGATTTTCGGCACAGTCTGTATTTTCGCAAATTATAAAAAAATTGTAAATTCGAATATCTCGCGCTTCGTTTGACGCGTTATCATTTCGCAAAATGGCAAGAGGTTGGTTTCAAAATTTTAAAAATACATTCTATTGTTGTCGGTCGTTATGTTTCTATGATGTATTTCATTCTTATGAAAGGAAATAGATTGACGGAAGGTAATAAATTTATCTTACACCCAACACTCACCGTGCTGGATACTTGGATTGTCAGGAAATTTCACCAGCTGATAGAACGCCATGCAAATATTATATATACAATTTTTTAAACGCTATGGAATATTAGAAATTGTGTTTTGTAGGTGTTTTGTGTCAAGACCTTACATGGCCTCCGCGCTTCCCGCAGCGGGCGAACCTTTGCTTCGGCAGCTTCGAACGTTGCGCGGCGTTTATCAACCGGTGTCTGATTTCCAGGCGCGTTCGTTCAAGAACGATGGCAAAGGCCACTGCTGGTAACTTGTGAGTTTAGGGCCACGCGTCAGTGTGAGACTGTTAGTAAGCGCACGAACATTTTTTGTTAAATATCATTATTATGAAAATTGTCTGCGTAACCCCAAAGTGAAATTTATTTATTATTTTTATTTAATTATTTTTTCTTTTTTATTGTACCTGTTTTTATTTCTTTACTGATTTGTTGTGCTGTTATTTGTTTACGTATTTATTATTTTAATAAGTTTGGTGTGATGAATTAAACCAAATTGTAATCATTAAATCCTATCACTCATATAAATAATAATGCCATTATGGTTTCAATAATGGCATTCGAATTACTCATGCATGTGTTCTCGTCGAACTCGTCCTTCAGAACCTGCAATCGTCCCCTCGTCTGCCCTCCGAGGCCACTGAAACCTTGCCGATAGGTATGTTGATAGAGCCGGCGCGACGTATGAGTAACGTAGAACCAACGGCTAGCAGCGATTTCTGCTCTTCCACAAGCGGTAAGGTCTTGAAAGGTCTGAATATTATTTGTCACAAACAACACTACGGCAATGCTCCATAGCCCGTGAAAATTTGTATGTAAGGGTTATGAAAGGTGCTGAACAAGTTTGTAAAGTTTCATGTCAATTCGAGTATTCAGCACGGTGACGCGTGTTGTGTGTTAGAACTAACAAACACACTATTTTACTTCAAGAAGATTTGATTGCTCATTATCATATTGTAACGTATTAGCCAGCGTGCCTCATGGCATCTATTTGGGGACGCTTGGTTGCGGATTAGTCTCGCCACAGGAAGTAGGGTTTTTCCGTAAAGGGAAGAACGCGGAGACGGGAGACACAAGGCTTTGGGTGTCTTCCGGCTTATAGAAGCTTTTCACTGTTATAACAAGCGAGGGGGTGGCGTGACGTAGGAGGTCACGTGGGCCTCGCCTATATAACAGAGTGTACGGAGCCAGTAGGCAGGTTCTGGAGACGGTGGGAGAACCTCGTGCGTGTGCACAAAACTTGGCGCCGAGACGGTGCATATGCGAGCCAGGCTCGCGAGGCTGGAGTCATTAGTTGACGAAGCCTGCGGACTTAATGTCCTTGGGTGACTGCGGTCACGGGGGAGCGATGCTGTGTGCGTGCTCCGAGGTGAAGAGTGGTTGAGTGCCACGATTCACGCCGATTCTCAATCGGATAAGATCGCTCCTGCGATCGAGGCAAACCAGCCGTTGGTGCGCCAGAACGGACTTTGTGTCCCAGCGTGACATCCGGTCACGGAAGCTAGGCTTTGTGCGCGCTTCAAAAGTAGGAGTGGCGAATGCCACAATCAAAACCATCTTCAATCGGGTTTTGGATCGCTCCCGCGATCAGGGGATAGTAGGTCTATCAGAGCTAGGGTTTAAGTAGATTATTAAGTGTATATATTTGTTTTGTTTTCTTGTTAATAAATATATTTGTTATACGAAAGCTCTGTGTCTGTGGTCGCTGTGAGTATCCATGACGTTACAATATTCAAAAATTGAAAGCTCACTTCAATGTAATCAAGGCAGTCTAATGTAAAAATATTCTTGCTTTCTGTATTATGTGCTGCACATTCTGTAACAGTTGATTTGTTCATGTTTGTTTCATTTGTAAAAGTAAGAAATGTTTGCTGTTTATGAATCGAAATAAATTCAATTATGTACCTTTAGCGCTTCGTTTGCATTTGTTGAATTGGAATTTTTCATGCTGTAGCTGAGGTTCTAGTTGAACAGAAAATTTATATTTCAATATTATATACGCAGTTCCAATAGTGCAAGAAAGTATGTGCTGCTTAACTTCTCAAGTAGTGATTTCTGCAAAAGGTCTGGGATGGCAGAACATGTAATGATCATATCTTGGGCTCGAATTATGACGAGATCTTCCCTCTACATCTTGAGCACATCGTGACGTTTCTCCTGAACTTTTTCCTTAATTTCCGAAATATGTATTTTTACTCTCTTAGAGTAGTAAAGTTATGTAATGCTGTGCGAAAAAAAACGCGAGTTTCGGCAGAAAAACTCTTATTACAGGACCCTGGTAACAAAAAAGTGGATAAATCCAGTTTAGAAAACAAGTCCTCGATAGTCTCGATACCGAAAAATCAGATGACGGCAAAATTTCTATGCGTCTGCGAACAACGCTAGTGGCTAAACCATCCAGCCGATTTTCTCTAAAATCGATGTTCCCCAATTGATCTGGCTGATGTCGCGGCCTTTGAAATTCGAAATCGATGCTTTTGTTGGGGGAGGGGTACTTTACATAAAGCCCCTGGGAGATTTTCAAAATTTTCAAAACAATGGCTCTATTGTTTTTTATTAAATTTTGTTGTTGAATGGCATGAAAAACGTTTAAGAGAATAGGGAAGAAGGGGCGAAGGGGAGATGGGAGAATCATGTTCGTTGAAAACCCAGATTTTTTGAAAATTGCAAAAATTCACATTTTTTCTGCGTTTTCCTATGTTAAATATCCAGACTATTTCCTTAAAGAAATCTGTTTCTTAAAGATAAACATTGAAATAAGGTCATGTGTAATTTTTCGAAAATTTAGTACTTTTCGCGTAATTTTGCGTGAAAATACAGACGAGAAAGTACAGGCTGTTTAACACCACTAGTTATACTTTTACTTCTTGTATGTGTGTATGTTATTCCAATTTTTATGAGAAATTATTCAGTATTCATAGTTTCAAAACTGACTGGATATCAAATGCATAATACTTATTACGAGTACATTATACTACATATTATGTAATACTCTTTCCTTGTATGCACTTGTGGCTATGCTGATAATATTATACTTTTATTCACCTCTATAAAAGTAGAAGTAATTTGCAGTCCACGTGATATATAACAATTATTTTTATTTTCTAGCATATCTTATCATGGTATAAGGGCATGCTAAAATTCTCTTGATTGAAACGTAGAAATCTCACACACAAATGCTCAACCGTCCACAATTGCACTGTATATTTCAGTAGTAGACAATCGTTTCATGTTACTGAATTCTGATTAATAAAAGAAATGTTTTGGTCTTCTAGTCTTCACTCGTATCTTCCTCACTTCATACTGTCGTGGAACTTATGACCAAAATGTTGAATAATTCTATTTCAAATCAGGGTAAACGCGGAAACAGAAACCGTTTTTTGCGTTATGATGCGGAACGTGTTTACCATAACTGTGTGACGTAACTATAACCACACATTTACCAACTGACCAAAATTTTGTGCTGAATATGCGAAACAAAATTTAATTTTTAATAAATGAAAGTATTTTACTGTTTAGATTTTAATCATCATCATCATATTTTCTTTGGTGTTTACGCCTAATCACATCGGAAATTAAATCTGTCAAAACAAATTAACTTTTTCTCGAATACTTGTAAACGTAGTGCGCGTATACCTCTGGCACTTGTCAGAGATTTCATGTTAGATCAAAGAGGTATAGGCCGTTTCCAGACGAAGCGGTGATTCTCAGTCCAACATGCTGCTCCGACAGTCTCGGGATTGATTAGAGATGGCACAGGGACGACCAGATCTGAGCAGCCAACCTAAGAATTATCTCTCAGTAAGAACAACAAACTCACTCACGTCCAACTCTGTACAGCAAGAAAGCCTCCGACCTCCTACCGGGATCGAACCGTGAACCCTAACGTCACATTTATCGCAAGTCAAGCTGGAAACAGTCAAATATAATGGATAGATAGGACTAAATCCAAAACGCACTTACATCCCTCTTGGACCTGTTGACTCTGATCGCAGCGTCAAATTCCAAGGAGAGTACTCCTCAGTTTGTCTTAATAAATCTATTGTTTCCAAGGAATTGTTCTTATTCTTTTACTTTGTCTATTCTGTTCTAATCACTTGTAAGTCTACGATGTCGATACTGTGGCAACTTTCCGACGATACCGCAATATTGCCTTTACATGAAGACCCAAACCAGGCAACAAGACATCTTCAACACACCTAGGCGTCCTGCCGCGGTGGTTGTGCCAGTGGCGCATTCAAGCAAATTATTTAAAAACCAATAATGCAATTTTTGCCCTTTGCAACAAAAATTGTCTTCAAGTAAAACTGAACGATGTGAACCTTCAACAAATAACTCTGTTTAATATTTGGGATTCCACCTTGATCAATGTTTAACGCAGAAAACACTTATTGCAAGGAAATAGAAAGAAGTAAAATTACTTCTTCTCGTGACCATGATTAATCCACCGCAATTTACATTTTATACTGCAAAACAAACTCCTCCTCTACAGAGCAACATCTAATCAGTGTAGATCTACAAATCCAGCTATGGATTACTGTCTGAAAAACCACAACCATCTAGAATCCTCAGTAAATTCTAACGAAAAAGTCTTCGCCAAGTAGTCAACGCACCTTGCCACGTATGCAACAAAACTATGCAATAATATTTTCCAATTTCCTCCATACTAAAAATAAAACTTCACAATATTAACTACAAAACGCACCTAAACAACCACCCGAACATCTTACCCATCAACCTGCTAGACAATAGGGAGAACCTTCAATGGCTTAAAAAGATTGGAAATTAACAGAAAAAATATCGAACGGAATAGATCCCCAGGTCCCAGCGCTGAAAGGCCAACGATCCACCCACTACATCAGGTTCTGACCAAGAGATTTAACGTGCCCAGAACAAGAGAAAAGTTATAGAGTGTATGGGATTTCGTAAAACTTGCTCCTACTATCATTGCCTATTCTTTAAAGCATAATTTTTATGTGCACTCTTTCTATTTTTTGCAAACATCTCGAAAACAGTGAGTAAATTTACTAAAGTAAATTAGATATCTCTTAAAGCCCATAAAATTCTTCATAAATGCATTTTGTTTTTTTTTTGTTGTTGTTGTTTGTTATTTTCAATAGGGTTCTGAAGGTCAAAATTATAACTGGACGTTAGCTGGGAATATGCAAGAATGCATCAGTTAACAGCTGCACATAGGTGGAAGCTGCTGCGACCGTCACACACATGGCAGGATGAGGAGGGGCAGGGAGGGCCAAGTGAAGCAGGATGGCTATGATAAATAAACACCCGGGCAACGCAGGGTCCATCGGGTCGCCCTTTCTCTCGTCTTCCTCCTTCCGACTGTCACAGCGCAATAAACCAACTTCTAACGCCTTCTTCTCCTTCGGCGCGTCCGACACGACCTGACCAGTGCCGCCCGACCACGTGCATCTCGCCGCCGCGCCGCGCGGGGCGGGCCGCGAGAAGCAGACGGCGTGGCGCGAGTGCGTTCGCGGTGCGTGGCACGCGCGTCACGGGTGCGTGCGCGGGGCGGTAGCCGCGCCGCTCCGCCGCACAAGGTGGTTTCTCCAGCGCGGCGGTGGCAGTGGCGGCGCTCAGTGTTGCTCAGTGGAGCTCGCGCAGCCGCTGAGATCGAGTGCGGGGCGCCTGCCAGAAGCCCAGTGCGACAGCGCGGACGACGCGTGGCTCGCGTGCGACTGTCACGTCTGCGTAGGACTGTCTCAGAGTCACGTCCGTGTGAGACTATCGCATTTCCGCATGGGAGTTAACTGTCGGAGGGTGATGCGTACATCGTCATGGGACTGATTGCGCATGACACGTCGCTTCAAGCCTTTGTGTTTTTGTGTGGTTCGGTGAGTGCTCAGCGCCTGACTCGTGACGACCGTCTCCGTCTGCCTGGCACCATGGGTTCCTGTCGTCGTTCGTGGGCGATTGCTAGTGAGTTTGATTTGCTTTGTGGATCACATTAACTTCACTTCTCAAAATATAAGAAGATAGCGGTTGGGGCTGAAAGAACAAAATTCGCGTGCAATGTAGTTTTCAGTAGCTTGAAACGAACCATGAAAAGACAGTTTTTCATTGTTCATGCCTCTGTTTTTATTACATCTTTATTTTTTTGCTTGTGGAGAAACAAAATGTTATTTCCATACTTTCTTTCTTTAGAATCTCGCACACGCGGCAAAAAAGTGTTATAATTTGGCTGATTCACACAACAACCATTTAATAATCATTGTCCATTTCCAAATTTCGTCGACATCAATTCCAACTCTGCTGAAAACTCCTGGTCCACGGAAAGTGCTCTCCTTGTAATCATTTACAAATTACTGAAAAATACTTTTTATGTGATTATAGACGATATGAAACTATATAAGTAGGGGTGGGAACGTAGCGCATAATTTCGTCATCACCAGAGTGTATTTTGCTCAAACGTATGACCAGAATCAGTGAATAATATAAATTAGGATTTATGTTATCGTTACTTTATGTTATTTTGTTTTTATAGCGTTTTAAAATGTCCTTGTTTTATTCATGGTATTAAAAAGTGAGTAGGCTCTTCTTCAAGTTCCTCTCGACTGACCACTTCCGTATTGTCTATAAATTATGGAATGCTCAGCTGTTGATTCCCTCTACTCCCTCTCACATCCGTTTTCCTCTCGGTTTGAATTCTTTAATTTTTTGAGAGTGAATTTGACTTATTTGAAGATAGATAACTTCATCTTTTTTAATTTTTGTTGAATCACTACATCTAGAATAGTTATAACAATCACTAGGTTTTGCTCTGCGTAAATGTAAATGTCTTTGTGTAAACGTGAATATTTTTCTTTTGTTTACAATTGGTGAGTTTTTTTAATGACTTCCTTCAACAAACCGGCTCCAACTAATTTCATTTACGATATTTGGATTGAAATGTTGGAAATTGTAATATGGAATGAGGTATTAAGACTAACGTGATAGTAAATGTTATAATTTTGTCCCCGATAATTGAGAATACAGCATCTCTAATTGTGACATGAGTGCCTGCTGGCAAATCGAAATCAAAAGACTCCTCGGTGCAAAACTGGGAAAAATCTCCCGAAAAATCTAACTTATTTAAAATGATGAAATTTTGAATACTTAATATTTTTCTTGTTGTAAAAAAGTGTATTTCTCGAATATTCATGTTTAAAATCAGTCACTGGCCTCAAGAATAACATTATAAGAGACTCCAGTTGATGAACTGAATCGCGAATAAGGTCTGATAACTGTTACATGCGGTACAATTTGTAATATCTATGTCTGATACCTCTTTTCAAATCTTGTCAGAACTTAAAAACAGTTTCTGATATAAAGATAGGCCTTAAGTGAAACTCAAAAACTTTGCCTCTATGATTGTAAGATTTACATCCCATCCAATATAATACCGACCAAAGTTTTCGACAGAACAAAAGTTTGATACCAATTAAATGATACTAATTTTTATTAAATATATGCATTGATTGGCAACATATATTAAAAGAAAAATTAAGTATTTTATAGGTACTCAAAAGTTAATGATGGTCTAATAATAATAATAATAATAATAATAATAATAATAATAATAATAATAATAATAATAATAATAAGCAGCCACGCACAGTTGGAATACAAAAAGAGGCATGATGAAGTGGCGAAGCAGGTCCACCGGTTATTGGCATTGAGAATGGGCTTACTCGCCACTTCCGTGCCCTATTATAAATATGTGCCTCAGAATGTGCTTGAAAGTAGTGCGCACACACTCTACTGGAATCGCTCCATTATCACTGAGAGACATGTCGGCGGCAATAGACCCGATATAACGTACATTGATAGAAACCATCAGCAGGATTTCTTATCGATATATCAATACCCAATACCCACAACATATCGGGAAACTATCAAAAGAAGATCCAGAAGTATACCGATCTCGCCCATGAAGTCGCAACTCAGTGGAACTTCAGAAAAAGTGACAACTGTGCCTATAATATCAGCTACAGGAGTGATCCCGAAAATGACACTTCGGGCACTGGACCAGGAATGGTATATAATATGCAAAAGTGTGTAGATTTTTGAATACATGCCGTATTGTCAGAAGTCAATCTGAACCTTCAGTAATAATAATAATAATAATAATAATAATAATAATAATAATAATAATAATAATAATGTCGTTTCATGGATTCAAACGTCTAACATGTTAGAGGGAAATTTTACCAAATTTCCTGTGATGAGTAATTTTTGTAAATTTATTGTTTTGCATTTTTATGTTTTAAAGGCAGATTGGTTTAAATTCAGATCAGGGCTATTATGCCTTCTGATCTGAGTCGTCCGAGTTGCTATCCTATTGAGCTTCGGATATTCTTATGTTGAAGGCGTGTCCGTGAAGGCGCAATGTAACAAATGTAAACATAAAAGCAAAATAAATGCAAAAGCTTGAAGTCATGCTATTCGATGGATACTTTGAGAAGGTGAACATAAACGGGAACATAAATAAAAAGAATGGGAGAAGGAAATATACGTTCTACATCCTGATTCATCACGGTATTTATAAATAAAATACGTGAACATGACGTTACTCCGGGCTTTCACGTTATGGTTAACGTTAACGTTATCCGACAACAACACACTATCGTGTACCGTAGCGTTTTTGTTAGACAAAAACCAATACAGTTTTTAAGGCCAGAAATGGCCATTCATCATCCAAATTTGTCAAGAAACGCTTCATAGCATTATATTAATTATTTCCAATGCGCGCAGATATTGAAAGAATACTATACATCCTTCGGCATTGTGAGATGGTCTGTGCGTCAATTACAAACTTGGGGAAAATCTAAAAATCGTAAAATACTCATAGTTTCGACTTTGTCTGTAAAAGCCAAATCTGTTATAGTGCCATTACGACTATTCTCATGAATTCTTACAGAATGAAATCTTATACTCAGTGCGTCATTTCTTACAACACAGCTGACGTCATGCGACAGCTTGGCTCCAAACAAGAAGCCTCCCGCCACTAAATGTTTATTATTTACGTTATGCGTTACGCAGCAGCAACTCTTTGGATATTCTTGATACGTGAAGCACTGTTACACTGTGCACCCATATAGACTTGACTGCGTTATTGCTGTATTTGTGGAGTCTTTTATTACAAATTTTAAATTATTGCAGCCATGAAGAATTGTTTTTGAGAAGGCGTACTACTTTTTGTAGTGTTGGGTGTTTAATTACAAATAATGGTCCTCGATGCTAGCTCGATCGTGTCCATTTACTTACTATCGATCGACTGAAAAACATTTGTGGACCGAGTATTTTTGTATCGATGTCGGTAAGTTGATGACTATGTTGACCATCATTGTGTATCATGTATCATTGTGTATTGTGTGGTATCATTATGTTTATGTTAACGTCCATCTGCGTGCGTTAACATTTTTATAGTAATTGATCCTTAACCCTTAACTACTAGCGTGTGTTCTATAACACTTACATTGGCGTCGAATTATGTGGACGCGACCATTCTGATTCAAGAAAATAATGTCTTTTGCATGATATTTTGGAGGGCTATGTACTTAAAAGAAAATATAACGTAGAAATAAATGTAACAATAAAAAATTGTCACGTTTACATAAAAAAGAATACTGTTAATTGATCCCCTGTTGCTCTGCCTACACTGTGGTTAGTACGCAGCTGATCGCCCCTCCAATTTTCGTACAGTTATGGAAATTGTTACAATTTCTAGCTTATGCAGAGGGTCTTTGTCTTCTCCCTGTGAATAGTAGAAACAACCATTGTAGAATCACGACCATTGATGAAAAAAGAAATATAATTGGTTCACGGAATTGGTCAATGTGGTAAGAGAAACAACTAGTTACGTCAACGTCTCGAAATATTTAATTTCTTCATGAGGGCTAAGGTATGAACAATGAACAGTACATGAGAACAACATACATTACAATAAATTGTTTGTTAAATAATTAACACAAATAAAACCAAAAAATTAAAAAGAAAATATTATAAACTAAGATAAATAAAATACTAAAATATAGACATAACGACAGATCTGATGCGGTTAGTACACGGGATGTCATTGTCAATCTCCTTTGTTAAGCCAATGATATTTGCATCTCCTTAGCTTGTTGACAAGAATTCCAAAGGAGTGTACGGTTTGTTCTTACGTAATGTTCCAAAAATGGCCAATTTTTCCCCTAACCTAAAATGGGTGTCGACGATGGAGTGCTTGCTAAGACACCATATGGAAATGCTTAGGAAACCTAACGCTGGCGTCGAGTCAGCGCAATTCAGAGAAGCAGATGTGTCAACCGTATTTTTCACTGCACGCTCTGAGTTATCAAAAGAGATTACATGGAACCCGCATTAGCGGTCGCTCGCCGTGTTCCAGGAAAATAAAAAGGGAAAATGCCTTCGGTTCAGATTGATGCAACGCAAGTAGCTAAGGGTTAATGCCGACTCGTGATCGAAGGCGTGGGCGTGTCATGATCTTGGCCGCAAGCTGTGCTGGGCTCCGGGCGCCGCCGCCGCTGCCTCCGCCCCCACTGGCCCGCTCTCATTGATCCACGCCGCGCCCTCCCACTCTCTGCGGCGGCCCCCGCTACGCAAAGGCCTGCGCCGAGCGCCGAGTGACGTCGCCCTCGTGGTGCACCGGACCGGAACCAGGAGAAGGAAGCGCGCGGCGCGGTCGACGCTCGTGCATTCTTTAAGGTGGTGACGCGCGCTTTCATGCGAACACTGGGCTACTCATATACAGAAAATTGTTTTGTAACGGAGGGCTGGGTCAGACTAGCGGATAGAACTTTCGGATTAATTCTTGTGGAATGCAGCAGCAAAAATTCTGCTTGCCGGTGCGGATGGCCGAGATCGCTAATGCAATAGTGCTGTAGCGATCTCGGACCGAAGGATCGCGGGTTCTAGTCCTGCCTCGGGCATGGTTGTATTGTGTTCGTCCTTTCACACCCCTATCACCATATCGTGTCATCCTCATAGTTACCATACCGTTACACGCAATACTGGTCGCTAATTATCTAGTAGTTGGTGCGACCTTAAAAAAAATTCTGCTTAACAAAACGACTCGAAATGGTTGTCCAAAAAGTAGCTCGCACTCAAAAGCAAATCAGAATAAAATAATCTCCTCTAGCACTATATTAACTTAAATTTTTTAACACAAACAGCCAACACAACCGTCACAGACATTGAAATTAGCTAATCTAATATATACGGATACACACTACAACAGTTCTTTACATACCAAGAATATTAAAATAAGTTGCTGCTCCATAACCCATCACGTGAATAATATGTATTTAATGGTGGTCACCCTCTTTTCTAAAGCCTTACTGACGTAATAGTAAACTGTACACAGAAAATTGAGACGTTTGAGGCGTCAGTCGGCACATATAGAATGATAAGAAGCGGAATAACACAATCTGATATTCGCGTTTTTTCAGTCCAAATCGTCGCTGATTCATTGTTTTTAATTTTCCCAGAGTTCCTGAGTATGTCGCGTAACCGTTGAAACCTCTCACATGACTGTAAGCTGCATAGTTTTCTTTCAATTTTTGCTCGTACTGGAAATTAATAATTCTTGATGGGCATATTCTATTATATTGTATGCATGTATGTATATATGTATGTATTTTGGCACAATAGTTCTTTCCGAGTTAAGGCCTACCAGCGGCGACCCGGTCTTGCAGCCATGGGTTAAGGGGTACGAGTGGTTAGCACATAGTCATCCTTACGCCATATTTCTGTTCTTTTCAACCAGGAAAGTGAGCTTTCTCATCGTCATACAGTAACAGACTCGGGACATCGCAAGGAAAGTTCACAGTTTATTTTGTGCCCGTCCGGGAATCCAACTCGGGGTTGCGCGGTCGAAAGCGAGCACGCTAACCAAATGGTTACCGGGGCCTCATTCTGTTGAACTGTAGGGGATAAAATGAATGTCTCCCTCTTGCGCCACGGTAGCCCTAGTACGGCGATGCAGATGCGATGTAGATTCGACATTCACTGTAGTTCTGGTGTAGTTTTTTTTCCTCATAAGAAAAAATCTCATATTATCCCTCAATATATTCATAATATCTCATCTCTAATCGCCATTCACTAATCTTGATCACCTCTACCATCCCCATACAGTGAAAGGCAAAGTGTAACTATTGCTTTGCAATTACTTCGCCTAGGTCCAATTAGGCAGTCATCTTCATAAATACATTGTGAGATGTATGGGAAATGTTTCTGTGCTAAATATGTTCCATTTTAGGAAAACCAATTGATTTGACTTAAGTAATAGCGGGGAAGTAAATCGTTTTTGAGCGTCCTGTTATTTTGAGATTATCGCGCGTAAATAAAGGTAAGTCATGCCCATTTAACTAGGTTATTCCGCACATAACGCCTTATCTGGCACTGTAATTGTTGGAAACTAAAAGAGAAAGTTATCTGACAAAAAATCTAGCTTGTAATTATCGTGGTAAAGTATCCGCTATATTTCTTCGCCGCAACATTTATGTTCGGCTTCGGTTCAAAAATAAGTCGACTTAACCGCATTGCACTTCTTCCGTATAGTAAAGGTGGCAGAGACCAAACAGTTAAAACACTTTAAAACACTCTAAGGGGTGGTATTTCCATCGGAAACTTATGCGTTTAAAAATGAAAAACACAGTAAAATAATAACTTTGTTTTAGTGATAGCTTTACGTTATGACTTCTAATACTGCTTCCAAGAACAGATTCATTTTGTAAAACAAAATGACATTACGGGTGATCTGGGCTGTCCGGGTGACGCCGCGTCGATGCGGTATGCATACCAGCCCTGAGGAAGACCACGACAGGATGGTCGAAACGTCGGCAACTCAGCCTTCGACGCGGCGTCACCCGGACAGCCCAGATCACCCACATGACTCTGGTCGCGGAAGCCTACGACTTCAAAATGACATTACGTAGCGTTTCATGTTATAGAATGAAAGTGCTACGTTAAGTATCTATATTTCCATTCCATTAAGTGTTGCTTATTTCATTTCATGAGATTTTCCTGAATACCTAGTGGCCATGCTGTGTTGCAAGTGAGATCTGCATTATCCGCGAAGGCTCTGCGAAACAGTTCCTACCGCGCACTCGAGGGCACGGAACAACGACGAAATGAGCACAAGAATTGGTAAATATAGCAGAAGGGATAAATCTTGACTCAAATGTTAAGCAAAAAGTCGTGTCTCTCATTGACTAACAAACTATTGATTTATAAATCAATATTAAAACCCGTCTGGACCAACAGAATACAACTTCGGAGCATTGCGGCCTACTCAATCCTAGAAATACATTCAATAATCAAAAACTTTACGATTTTTTGTCAGTGCCCCGAGGTTTATTTCAAATACATTGCACAGTAACTTACATAGAAAACCCATAATATACCAAGAAGTACAATTTTGTTTCCAAGAATATTACAAACACCTAGAAAATCACTCAAATTAACTAGCATCAAACTTACTCGACAATAGCCAGGACTTTATAAGCTTGTGCAGATTTCATCCTTTGGAACTCGGGCATTAAATCAGATACATCATACCTGAAAATTATGTTCTAATTAACTAAAAAATATAGAAATTATTTGATTTTGTTAAAACGTTGTATTGTATTTTTATTGCGTATTATTGTGTACATTTATGAATTTATATATTGGTTACGAGTTCAATTTTGTTGTTTTCTGTTATGATCATGTTTGTCTTGGAATGTTTATTAATAGTGCACTATTTATTTGTTCACAACAAAAAATGAATCCATGTAGGACCATGAATGCCCAGTTTCTTCACATGTCATTGTAAAACTTTGTCAAAAGATTTGCCTATTATTCGGATGTAACAGATGGCAAATAAAAATATATAAAATGAAAAATAAACATGTTTTAGGAATGCTTATGGATACAGTTTGGCAAGAAATACTCTGCGAAATGAAGCAGACACTTGAGCTAGTTGAATAATCATGAACAGGATAAAATTAAAAATAATAAAACAATAAATTGCAAAGACGTTATGCCCTAACGTATAGTAGCAATACACAGAGCGGAGCATAGAGCATATTGGTACTATTTAATCGGGCATGAAGAGTTCAACGTTTTGTAATGTTTATTCTGTGTTGAAGTGTTATAGGGACACAGACTTGGGGATTATGTCTAGTGCCTGCTCGTAATGGTGCAGGTAGCGTTCTGAGAAACCGGAAGACATATATTTTCACGAAAACATATTACGTGGTTGATTTTTAACTGCGCCACGTATTCCTGAACCATCATCCACTCAGTAATTGTTCACCTATCAACTCCCCTCATTCCCCTACCCTCATCACCCATCACCCTTCCATCCTTCCTAAAATGGAAGACATCTAACCACCCTGTGATAAGTAAAGTAGAGGTCACAAAGACGTAAACCTCACTGTCTATGTTCGGAAATGACTTTGACACTCATTACATTAGAGGAAAGTGTTATTCGATGATCGTCAAAATGAACGTTGAAAGTGAAAGGAAGTCTTCGTGAAAGTAAAAGAAAAAGTGATTTACTGCTTTTAAAATTATTTATGAAACAAGGAGAAAGAACATTAGGGAAAAGAAAGAAGTGTGAGATGTTACTGGAAGGACAAGGGAATTGAAGAGTAATGTTTCCAGAATATAAAATATGTGTGAAAACGTCCTGCCATTTGATGGAGCGCCTTTTTTTATATTTTTAATAATGCGTGTTACTCTTTTGTATGCAATTTCGATAAGTGAAACGAGTGCAAATTCAGCGCAAGTGCAAATTCTTCGCAAGTGCAAATTCAGCAGAAGTCGCGAAGAAAACATTCTTCCAACAATTTTCTTGAAAGAAAATGCAACTGCCTAATGTTGTTGCAATTTTGAGGAATATAAAATAGCCGGAAATCTAAATAAGGCCTCTGCACTATGTTTTAAAATAATTTTGTTGTAGCAACTGCATCATCCAGTACAAGATGACGGGTCGCTCTCCCTCATTCCTCCAAAGGAGCGTAACATGGTTGAAATACGATCGTTTCCGACGGAAAACGGAACAGGGTGAAAATTCTTACATGAAATTGTTATATTTTGTTCTCTATAAATAAAATTGGAATGATTATTGTGTGATATCAAAATATCTTAATGTTTTTATTTTCATGCCATTTACATAATATAAAAATTTCAATTATTATCAACATTTTGTTTGGGCTGCTCTTAAGTTATAAGTAATTGAACTTCAAAATTATTATTACACTCTAGCTGACAGTATGCAAGAATGTATCAGTTGATAGCTCTACATAGATGATGGTGGTGTGATGATCGTGACAAACACACCATGATGGGGAGATGCAGGGTGGGCCACGTGGAAAGGAAGATTTTGGTTTATAAATAACCGGACAATGCTGGGTACTGCGGCTACTTTCCAATAAATATAAATGTACGAAACTTTGAGAATGTAAATAACTAGGAGGACAACTCTTCATTTTGTAATATTTGGGGATATCATCCATGCATCTTATGCAAATGTTCTAGAAAAGAGGTAACTTTTCTAACTTGGATGTTAGACACTTTGAAGTCGTGAAACGCCGGTGTCTGGAGGATTATATTGATGTTGAGGGTGCCACCACCACACATCTAAAGCAAATAAAGTAAAATACCAGCTTATAGAAAATTCCAAATTTTCGTATTTATATTTTTATAACTTAGCTTATCAGTATAATAATTCCATATTATTTTCAAAGTGTCGTTCAGAAATATCCCACGACAATATAATCAATTTGTTACTTTTTTAATTTGCAAAAACTATTAAATACATTTGGATTATTTGTCTATTCAAATTTTTGATTCCTTATTATATGTTCTATTCACTTTATTTTTGTGAAGTCACAATTTTATAAAACTGACATCAGTAATCACATATTACAACTCAAATATTCTTAATCCGTGCCCTTCTATTAGAATTCAAATATTCTAATCATCCATACATATCCATGCAATAAACCCTTCTATTACCTAGACTCAACATTAGTCATCTTTCGCATGATCTTTAAATGAAAGAATACATTAGTGGCCTGCAACAGCAATAATGCTGCTTAACAAAATGACCCAAAATGGCTTTTCAAAAAGTAGCATGCACATGCTAAATAACAACAAATAAAATACACTTGTATATCACTGCTCCAAAATATTTGTTTTAAAAAATCTTCGCGAATACTGCAATTATGCTATATGGATACACAGCTTTGCCTCACAAGAATAAGAAAACAATCCGGTTCCATAAGGAAACAGGTAAAGAGCAAATTTAAGGGCGGGGTACCTCTTACCTCTTTGGAGGCTTGTTGTCGCATGACATCTACTCTGGCGTAAGTAATATGTTACGCACTATGTCTGAGAATTCAGTCGGAATGCGCAGTAAGAGAACAGACAATCACACAGTTCCAATCAAATATTTCCACATTGTAGTAAAAATCGAAACTGTTTCTTTGGTTTTGTATTTTCCCCTATGTTCTGGTGTATGTAACGAAATTATATGCATCTATTATAGGCGAAGTTTGATATCTACTCGAGTTTACTTTTGGTATGCATTCGAAAATTTGATACTTTGTAAGTAACAATTACGTACTGCTTGCAGCCCACCGTGTGCCGAGGCGTAGCGTAACGTGGCGTGGACGGTGGGACGAGGCTGGACGATCATGTGTGGCGAGGCGGGACGTGGCGGGGCATAGTGGGACGTGGCGGACGTGACTGGACGTGGCGGGGCGGGACGTAGCGGACTGTGGCAGGGCCGTGGTATAACGTGGCGTGGCGTCTCAAAGTATCGGCGCGGGGTGAAGTGTGGCATGGTGTGGTGTGGTGGAGCGTGGTCGCACGTGATGTGGCGGAGCGAGGTGGAGCATGGCCGGATATGGAGTGTCATAGCGTGTCGTGGAGAGGTGTGGCAAAGCAGGGCGGAGCGTGGCAGGACGGGGCAGTGCGGTGCGGGCCGGTGCGGTGCGATGCGCGTCAGCGCG